>CAJVRC010000835.1:737977-796518 GCA_911456345.1 Penicillium egyptiacum
AGAGCAAGCCGTATCAATGGTCATCGAAGGACCATGCCAGTCAAAGACGTACGAGATCCGGTTGGACACAATACTCCGGGCTAAGAACGTAGCCGTATAGGTTGGTAGGGTCTCGACATCGCTCGCCACCATCGTGGACCAATCGTCGCACATCATACCAACGTAGACAGCTGTGGACGATCCACGAAGGTTCTCCATAGGCAGACCCGCGGTGCAAAGGGAGTCATACACAGTCTCTAAGAGTAGACGCTGCTGCGGATCAACAGCATCGCTCTCCATTGGTTATATATTGAAGAACGGTGCATCGAACTGAGCAATGTTCTCCTCAAGGAAGTAGGACTTGGTGACGTTCGTGGTGCCATGGTGGGTTGCCTCGGGGTGATAGAAATGATCAACGTTGAAGCGATCTAGAGGGACTTTCTTGGAAGGGTCACGAGGGTTTCTCAACAGCTCCCAGAGCTTGCTGGGGTTGTCGCACCCACCTGGAAAGCGACAGGCAGTACCGATGACGGCAATTGGTTCAGGCATGGAGGAGAGGCCTTTTGCCTTTCGATGATTCGTGTTGAAAAAAGCGAGAAGCTCTGAGAATACAAGATGATTGCTGAGGTAGTTAATTGACACCGAGAGAATGATCTTGTCCATTATATACGTATTTGTCCTTGCCCTTCGTCGTATACTAGGCGTCTTCCTTCAGGCTTAGACCCGTGGACCTATCTGGGCGCGTATCCATATCCCACCGAAAATTTCCGAACACAACACGCTGAACTCCACTCTGCGCGCCTGCTTTAGGTTGGATCCTGCGGCAATTCTATTTCAAAACTCGGTTTTCTAGTGAGCGATGTGTCTGTAGAGCACGGGAGTTGTAACAAACCTTTACCATTGCCATGCGAGGTTCGGATCCATCGTGAGAGCTGGGCCTGGGAACACATGACTGGACCCCATGAAAGGAAACCCATAATAAAAGTTATCTTCTAGATCGTTTCCATTAAGCCCTTGAGCTGGGAAAGGAATCGGCAGAGCTGAACCATCGTAAGCAAGGACAAGTTGGAGAAATTAAGACGACCAACTGACCTAGATTCAGGGCGAAGTCATTGTTCGTAGCCTGGCCCTCTGTGCCCGCGTCAGAACTGCTTGATTGTTTAGCCAGGACAATGCTGAGAGTGTCTGCTGCTGTCTTTGCTTCCACCGATGAATCCCTTGACCTTGTCCAAATGTCATGTGCCCTTGTTAGCGCTGCTATGATTTGGTCTAAGTCGTGGCCATCGGTCAGAGCATATGAGCTGCTATGTCTCTGTCGGGCGAGGAAGCACAGTAGCATCGTGGCTGTCAGAAACTCATGTTTCATGAAGGAGGAAGCTCGCCATCGCATCATATAAAGCTGGCCATCTAGGCTAGTTTCGTCGTCAAGTATTCGCTGGATCTCCAAAATTCCCAAGGCTGCCTCTATGCAAGAGCTGCGCGAGTAAGAGTCTGACGTCCGCCCATCGGAAGATGCGGCTGGGTCCTGGTTTACATACTTGCAGTGTAGCATGATCTGGCCTTTATGGAACATCAGTCTGAGGAAGAGCCGATGCATAATCACTTGCGGAGGATCCGTCACCGCCGCGGCCATGGCCTTCATGCGGAGGTAGGCAGGGACCGTCGCCTCCGCATCATGCAGAATGCGGTCTAGTCGCATTACCTCGTCGTAGGCCACCGGTCGCACCGACGCGGTGAAATCGACGATCACACCCAACGCGGCAAATATCCGCCGCCGAGCGACAAGGTGCGAAACCGTGGTGATCTCCGTCTCCGGCCTGGACGGGGGAAGCTCCACGCAATCCTCATCGAAGTCCGAGTCACTCAGATTACGGGGCTCTACGGTGTCACATTGCCAATCCTTGATCATGCGTGGCATGCCCATCTGGGTGGAAATCAAGATATCTCCTTGCAGGACGGTGGCCCAGGCCCGCCGTCGCATTTCACCGACAAATGGGGTTATCCCCGGCAAGTGCGATGGATCTCGGTGGTAACCCATGCGTAAAGCTATATTGAGCGAGATCCCGGAGAGGATCCAGATGTCCCGGTCGGCATCCTTCCGGATGGAAAACTCGATGGTCAAGTAGTGGTATAGTGTTTCAAACACGTAACGCCCGGATTTAGTGTACTCACCCAGAATGAGGCACTGTACTATCTTTTCGCGGTACGTATCGACCGACGGATAACGGACTCCCGGGGATGAGCTGGAGTCTGCCGCATTTGAAGACAGCACGGCGAGACATATCATAGAGAAGAGGAGACCCAGCCACATGACCGAGGTTTGGGATGGATTTCCCCAGAATCGTTCGTACTAGATAGTCCATATCGTCAGAACGACGCTCTACTTGTGCTATTCGGCAGAGTCGTTCACATACCTCGCGTGAAAACTGACCGCTGTGCAGACAAGCTGAATAGTGCGATGCCCTGTATTAGTCGAAATTCGCATATCGTAGGTCAGGGGCTTACATGGCGCCAAGTCCAGCCGATTGAAGTACTGGGAAACGTAGCGATCGACAACGGGCCTATCGGGCAGGGCTGCCAAGATATCTTCTTTACTCGCTGATTTACATCCATACAGCAGAAAAGGAGGCAGCAGGGCAGGGTTTTCAATGTTCCCATCGTCTCCCCGTTTAAGCTGCTCCTTAATATCGGCGATCCCATCCAGGATGGCGGCCCAATGGGTTTCTCCCACATACTGGGCGTCTGAAGAGCTAAACCATACACTTCTGCCATCGGACTGAGCTGGAGACTCTTCTGAGTTGATGGGCCCTACCGGTGAGACTTGAGGAACCGACCCGACGGGATGAGGGTCCTCCCTGTCTTGGCTATTGGACGTGGTCTTTTGCATTAGCGAAACGACAATCTGCTCTAACTGGGCCAAACGGTCCTGAACGGTTGCTTGGGGGCGACCCCTGTGGGTCTCATATGGCCTGGGCGCCCGTTGACGCTGGGGAATGGTAGCCGCGGGCGATTGCGGGGCTTGGTTGTTAGGATAGCACACGAGAGCGCCAATCCACGAGCGGTGCATGTCGAACAAGGCTGTTTACGATCGCATCGGAGCCTATCGGGAGATTTGGTTAGAGTTCATTTACAGAGTCGAAGGTTTCTCGTACTAACTTCCTCCGACGACATCGATTACAGGAGAGCTGGGGTTTGCTCCGACGATTGATGGAAGCCGGCTGGGGGCTAGGTTCGTCCGCGAGCGGATCCATTGTGGCGGGGTTATACAGGTGTACTTTTCGCAGCTATACGACCGTATGATACTATATGCGGAAGGCTGAATCAAACCACTTATGTAGCAGACAGCTGTTCAAATAAGATGAAACGTCCGATAGTGATCGGACGTAGACACTTGTCCCACCATGCTCTAACCTGATCCAGCAAAGCGCGGTTGCTGCGTGGAGGATCAACTGTCTGACCAGTCGGACGAACATTATCCTCTGCACATTCCTCCGTTCTCTCCTCCGCTGCAGCTTCTCCTCGATTTCTCCATCCATTATTCCCCATTCATATTAATCCATTTTTCAATCATCTTATATACGACTCCGCCATCTCCGTATGTTCGTCCGCTCCGCTGTTCCAAGGTTCGTCCAGCTGCCATCTAATCGTCGCTTCGAACAGCTAAATTGAGCCACTATGAACCTTCTGAACCCTGGTCCCGGCTATACGCCAGTCCGCTCGGCCTTTATGGCACGGAGGAAACAATGTTCAATCTGTGCAGTATAAAAGTACGGTATGAAGCTCGTCTTTAGAATTCCCTTCATCCAACCATTGAGAACAGCGCGCGAAATGAAACTCTCCCGCAATAACGAGACCGAAGCCAGTGCGAACACAGATGAGGAGGCAGCCAAGCTGCCGTCACATCAACCGCAGGACGATGCAGTCGACTGGGACGGCCTAGATGACCCCAAGAATCCCCTCAACTGGCCTGCTACCAAGAGTTTTGGTCATGTGGTGATTGTGGCCGTCTTGTCGATGGTCGTGTAAGTCGGCCCTTAGGAGAGACAAAACAACCGACCATGCTAATCAAGGTACTAGCAACATCGCCTCGACCATGGTCGCTCCGGCCATGGACGACGTCGCTAGGGATCTGGAGATCACTAATATGACCCTGTCAACACTCGCCGTCAGTATCTATCTGCTGGAGTTTGCATTAGGTCCTCTCGTGATCTCCTCGCTCTCCGAGATGTACGGGCGTCTCATCGTCTATCATACTTGCAATTCCATCTTCGTCATTTTCGTTATCGCCTGCGCTTTGAGTCACACTCCCGCCCAGTTTCTGGTCTTCCGGTTCATATCTGGCTGTGCGGGAGCGGCGCCGCTTTCCCTTGGTGGCGGAACGATCGCCGATATTATCCCAATCGAGAAACGCGGTGCGGGAGCAGCCTTGTTTGGCCTGGGTCCCCTTCTCGGACCGGTATTTAACATCGACCCACTAATTGAAGTATACTAACCAACCTAGGTTCTGGGACCGGTGATTGGAGGTTTTGTTGCCGAGGGAAAGGACTGGCGATGGACCTTTTGGGTGGTCGCGATCCTCGTAAGTGGTCTTGTTCTCGGCTGGTATCCACGATTCTAATAATATGACAGGGAGGAGCAGCGGGTATCGGCACGCTGATCTTCATGCGCGAAACACATCCCAACACCCTGTTGGAACGGAAGGCCGCACACTTGCGACGCACGACGGGGAACCCTTACCTCCGATCGAAGCTAGATCGTGGACTCACAGGGCAGCAGATTATTGTCACCGCCCTTGTGCGCCCAGCCAAACTCTTGCTCTTCTCGCCGATCGTGCTCGTCATGTCCATCTACGTGGCTCTCATCTTCGGCCTTCTATACCTCCTCTTTGCTACCTTTAGCATGGTCTTCGAAGGCCAGTATGGATTGACCACCGGCTTTTCTGGTCTGGCCTACCTAGGCCTAGGTATTGGCGAACTGGTAGGGCTAGTCACATTTGCCATCCTGAGTGACCGGATCTTAAAGGCAAAAATGGCAGCGGATAATGTCCAGGGACCTAAGCCCGAGTACCGGCTGGTCCTGATGATGTGGTTCCCGCCAGTCATTGGACTTGGACTGTTCATTTACGGCTGGACGGCCTATTACCAGGTGCATTGGATGGTTCCGATCTTTGGAACATTCATTGTTGGGTTCGGGGCGTTCTTTGTTATCATGCCCTCCCAGCTGTATCTGGTGGATCTGTACGGGTCAGAAGCAGCGGCATCTGCGCTAGGGGCCAACATTCTCCTCCGCTCAATGTTCGGGGCCTTCCTGCCGCTTGCTGGGTCGCATATGTATTCGACGCTCAACTACGGATGGGGTAATACGCTGTTAGCATGCCTAGCACTGGCATTTGCGCCAGTGCCGGTTCTGTTCTATCGTTATGGAGAATGGCTCCGGAGTCGGGCGACACTGACGCTGTGAATGTTTTGCAAGATATGTATAGAGGGTGCTAGACCGCACGAAATTCTTAAGAATATGATGTGATATTTGTGTGGATAATGTCGTTTCGGTCTGGGCGTTAAATTTAAAGCAACGATGAGCTACTGTTCTTTCTCAAAGGGCAGTATTACTTCCCTCTTTCCTAACTTGTCCGCACACTCCTTGGCAGTGCAACCATTGGCATCTGTAATTCTCATGTCTGCTCCTTTAGTGATCAAATATCGGACCACACCCACTTTTCCAAGCTCAGCTGCTTTGTGTAGGGCTGTGCCTAGGGGCATAAAATAGAACAGTCTCCAAGAAGAATAATCGTCCTGATACATGGTTGCGTTGATAGTCGCGCCTCCTTCGATGAGGAGTTGTAGAACCTCGATAACATCCGGTTGTCGATCAATTGCATGATGAAGAAGCTGCCCTTTCTTAACATCGCCGCCACAGCTTAGCATAAGCCTGATCGTAGATATCGCGGCGGGTTCAGCTGCATGTGAGAGTGGAGTGAGGTCAATACTACACCGACGATTCGGATCTGCTCCACGATGAAGAAGCCACGCGGTCATATCTTCGTCTCCAATGGCATAATTGAAAGAGGTAAAATCCAATGAGCTGTGACGTTTGAGAAATTCCGAGGCGCTCAAATTCTGGGACTCACCCGAGAACTGGTTAAGCTCGCCCATTGGTTGATTGATGTCCCATCCATTGTCAAGGAAAATCTGGAGGGCATTCTTGGCCTTCGCCTCTGTTGCGTGCAAGGCGTGCAGCTGATTCATAGGTAAGCTGTGACAGAAAAGTGCTTTGATAAACTGTATCTCATCACGTCCGATAGCTTCAATCATGATCTCATAGAGGTCACGTATACCGAAGCTTGTCGACCTAGTGCTTGAGAGTTGTGATTGCA
This sequence comes from Penicillium egyptiacum, assembly GCA_911456345.1. Taxonomy (NCBI): domain Eukaryota; kingdom Fungi; phylum Ascomycota; class Eurotiomycetes; order Eurotiales; family Aspergillaceae; genus Penicillium; species Penicillium egyptiacum. The sequence goes on from CAJVRC010000835.1 coordinate 744,330, forward strand.
ACATTTCCTGGAATGCAAGGATATCCCCATTCATGTAAAGGCGCGCAATTTTTCCAAAACTTCTTTTGACGTGCGGGTTGAATTCGAGGATATTCAGTTAAACTTATAGAAGGAAGTTCTGGGGGAGGTTGGATGTCCGTGCTAGATGACGGCGAAGAAACCTGCCTGAGCTTAGGAAGTGCGAGGTCATTATTTTCCAAGTCACGAGACCAATCTCAGCATGAGCCTGTCAGATGCTCCGGGTTTCCAAGCTTCCAAGCTTCGAAGGTTACACGGACCAAGAGTGTCCACATGTAGGCAACTACTGCACCATTTCCTTCACTTCTCATTTTATCTTCACTTTCTGCTCACTTTGTCCTCACTTTACATTGATATTACCTTGATATTCTCTGCTGTCGTCGAATCCGAACCCCCACTCCCTATATATGCAGAGTGGGCGGACTCCGTCTGGCCTCCTCAGAATGAGGCTGACAACCAGTTCCATACATGGAGCTACAAGGAGGGGCCCATCTCCATCAAAATCGTCGCTGCGCCGCTGGGATGGATCTGCCCTCACTCCCAAAAGCCAAGGAGGCTCCTGGCCTTCCCTGACTTCCCGAAGTCGAAGAAGTGGACAGCCGACTCGCTCTCCCCTCCCGCTTCTTACAACAGTGATATGGCGCACTGGCGGCTATGCACTGCCATACCCCTTCTTCTTGTTCTTCATTTTTTCTTTTCACTGATTTGCATCTTATAGCCACTTAAATAGTGGATCCGCTTGTCCTGTTTCTAAGGCAGGCCCCCTCCCTGCCTTTTCTTTAAAAAGTTATATTATCATATTGTTCTTTGGTATGGGTTGGGTTTTTGGGGTCGACTTTTTTATTTTTGTGTTGCGTCGGTTGTATCATTGTCGTTCTCATGAGAAGTTTCTATTCTTTATAATGAGACCAGGTTTTCCTTCTTAGATTCTTTTTCTTAGACTCCTTATCAGTATCTATACTTCTATTTACAAAGAAGCTAATGTAGCATAGATACCGATAGATGGGAATGCAGAGGGAATCCTTTAGGAGATACTCTGGAACTGTAACGAGCATGAGAATGGCTGATTTTACTTAATCGATAAGAGACCCTACTGCGTGGTCGGGACTGCAGAACATCGATGACATTGCCCGTCTTTGAAGTAAAGTCATTATCAATGGAGGTGCTCTCAATCCCCTTGGGCTGGCCAAGAAGTTGCAGGGGTTGGTTACCGAAGACGAAAAGTTGGGTTGACCACGAGATGTCGTGTTGGTTTCTGCTATCCGACAACAGCTCTCATCTTTGTTTGATAGGGCTACGGCGGCTAGTCTCGTTAGCAAGACAAATTTCAAGATTCAATGGTTCGAATAAGCCTACTTTCTTTGACATTATCGGACTTAGCGACTTCGGATCCTTTTTCCTCTAGCTGGTCGTTGGGAATTGATTCAGGCTTAGGGGAACAGGTACAATTACATATTTGACCATAGACTGATTAGGATTGATGGCAACTCATAAGCCAAATGCGGTACTATAGGTTTGTTCTGTGGAACGTGGAAGCCCTAGTCGCTCAAATCTGCCCAAAATTCTGGGGTGCCTAAAGGCTCTGTATCCCTGATAGAATCATTCTGCACTAGTCTTTCCTCCTTGCCTAAGGCGTCAGGATCATCGCTTATAACGATAGGATTGGTTTCCGAGGCCTTATCCTCGGTATCGTCTTTTCTTTTATAACGATAGGATTGGCTTTCGTGCCCCGGTCGTCGGTACCGTCGTTTATAGGGATAGGGTTAGCCTCCGAGTTCAATAGACCACTCAATGCTCTGGTATTGGCCATAATGCCTAGTTGAGTCAATTTGGAATATTTGGTTGGCTAGACTAAGGCGTCAAAAACAGGGGAGCCTATTACTAGCCGATTAGCAAGGTTTCTTCCCTCGAGAGTAAATTTTCACACCTTGAGCTTCTTCAATATTTGTGAAAGCTTTATTATTTGAGCCAGTCCGGATACTAGGGGTTATATAGATGCATTTATGTGTAATAATCGGGAACACGAACGTGTCTGAGATCAACAGCATTGGAAGGATATAAGCTCCTAGAAGGTATGACTAGGCCCCGTTTCCAAGATTAAGTATGATTGGTCCCATATTGATGTTAATTGCCCATATGCTCCTAGGAATCGTGCGAGTAGATCAGTTGAGGCGCTAAAGTTCGGAAATAAATTGGTAAAATGTTGCTCTGCTCCTCAGTAATCAATGCGCGCTGCTAGTAACTAATATCGAGACGGAGATTATCTGTAGCCAGAAGCTTCCTTCAACCTGGCTCCTAGGGAGCTATTTTACAGCACTATGAATTACGCGAGGGTTCCTATGGCTAACGATAAACTATGAAGTCTTCTATCCTCGCCGTGGGAAATCATTCTTGCCAAACTAATCAAGCCGATTTCGAGAAAAGGCTGTACTGCTTCCACAATATAGAGATATTGCATGGGGAACGCTGCGTTGCAATTCAATCTAATACGAGCAAGGCGAGAGGGGCGGCCGGCGAAATCTGGGTCGGTCGAGCACTTTTTATATTGATATTTATCGGGTTTTGAGCACCTCTTAGATAGATATTTCAAACAAACGAGGCAGATCCGCAGGCTTTCTTAGTTGTAATATAGTAGAAGAAAGGAGGATGGCTACGGATTGACTTCACGAAGATGATGCTCGAGCTAGAATTTCCGGTATCAAAAATCTGATCTGAACGCTATATACACATAGAAATCAATATCGGTTCTGACCCAAGTAGCCCAACTCAGTCTCGAGTCGATGCTTGCTTTCAATATGACGCTTGAGATTATCTTTCCTTCCGTTTGCAAAATATTTGCAACCAGGATGAGGACAATAGGCCATGTCGTGACTACTGACCTTATGGACTGATCGCTCGTGTCGCCTGAGGTCTCTTGGGGTTGCAAACCCCATGTCGCATCCGTTCATGAGGCATTTGAAGGGACGTGTATGTGTGTTCATGTGTTTCCTTTTGGAACATCAGAGTAAAGTTGGGAACGTAATGAGGTATGTAAGAAAAGTAAACATACTTGAGCAGTCCAGGAAATTGGAATTCCTTTTGGCAGTGCTTACACTGTAGCAAAGAGACGTTGGCTGCCGCAGAAGATGAGGGATGCTGCTTAGTTTTTGATGAGGTAAAATCTACGTCGGAAACAAAATCTTCTTCCTCGAATTGCTCATCTTGAGAATATTCTTCTGATTGTTGTAGGGTGACTTGCTGCTGATGTTGCTCTTCATGGATTGTACTACCGGGATACTGGGGTTGGGATGTTGAAATGAGAAATGCACGAGGACCAGTGATGTCCAACACGTGTAGCCACGCTGGATCGACAAGTCCAGAATTCAGAAGTTGTTGTTGTTGTTGTTGTTGTTCAAGAAGATTGGACTGTCGGTCCCTGACTTTTTGTGGGGGTTCTGGTATGTGGGTTTGCCGCGGAGAAAAGGTGGAATGAGTAGCTTCACTTTTTTATAACCCCAGTACACAAGTCGACCACAAATTGGATAAAATAGAGAGAGTAGATTGGAAGACCAGCCTCTCAATTAAAGCAACACAGAGAATAATACTCTTGTCGATGAATGAATGAAGGAGAGAATAAAAAGCAGACTTAAAAGGGCGGAAAAGGAGTGGCAGTGGCAGCGGGTGAAGTAAAGAGCGAAGATGACAGGCCCGCTGCTCCTGAGAAAGAAAGAGAGAAGAAAAAAGAGCAAAAGGATAGAGAATCGCCAGCCCTTTATGCTTTTCGAATGGCCCGTTAAAGTTGACCGACTCGCCTTGAGTATGCACCTCGACTAGTCTACCCCAAGATGGTCTCAGTCAGCAGAGGGACCGTGCCAGGGGGGCCTCAAAATGCAGTGTTCTGATTGGCGAGGGGGTCAGCCATGTCGCAAGCCAGCCGGACAGTCAAGCTGCAATTCCACTATCGGCCTTGAAATTTTGAGTTGGAGGATATATGAATTGGGCATCGACAGAGCCGATCAGAAGGGGCCTCAAAATGAAGAACTATGATTGAACGATCGGCCCGCAGAATACGCGCTGAATTGACAAATTTCCTGGTTAGGATATGCATATGGTCCATTCTATGTCTAGGTCGCTACAATTCCCTCCAGAATCAAGCTCCCCGGATCAGATACAGTTTTGTGTTGAGGTCGAAGGACCCGACATAAAAGGCCTTTATTTAAAGACGACCATTTCCCCACAGCCGAATTGTTTTCATGATCATTCACAGATAAATATAACGACTAAAGACCACTCTTAAACAATGTCTTCTATTTTTTGCTGCTCTTCTCCATCTCCTTATCGACCAGCCCATCTTACGCACGAGGCCAAGTTTGACCTATTTATTGCTTGGGCTAAAGGGTCTGAATCATCCCCCTCTGTTGTTTCAGCTTCGTTCTTCCAGAATCCTCATAATCCGCCACCTTACGCGATTCAATTTGTTCGACAAGTCAATTTTGGTGCTATCGAGGCTAAAAGATATTTCATCCCTCACCCCGAAGCAAGTGGAAGTCGGGTGGAATTCGTGGAGATTACCGAGCAAGATTTGATCGCTAGGAATTTCCAGAAGCTCAATTCGTATGTTCAATGAACAGATGACATCTATTGAAAAGTACAGCAAACTCATTGAGTATAGGTACAAGAACTTCAAGTGCACAACGCACAACAAGTTCTTCGAAATCAATCTGTACCAGAAGGACCCAGTTAATCGGCACCATTGGCGATTGAACATTGCTCGGCCAGCTAGTGATATTGATCTTTAGATCATAGTATGACGGAGACCGCGAACTGTTTAAATTGCAACAATTGTTTTATTTCAAACATGATAAAAATATTCAAGATCAGTGTGATATTGGAGGCATAGCGTATCTTTGAAACAGACAGATCATGCAACCACGACCTAGACCAGAAGTTTGCGTTGCAGAAACAACACAATAACACACCAAATTTGAATCTTGGCCATATTTCTACCATTCACCCTCATACTTGTATTTCAGGTACGGAGTTTTGCCTCTGGTACATGTATAGACCGCAACTGGAAGTTATGACTAAATGAGATTCTGGGAAATAAATCCGTTGTTGTGAGACAGCATTTTCTAAAGCAAAGACGCAAACGCAGACTGGCAATAACTTGGCATGTGACTGAGACACTCAATCTACTCTTAGGCAGTATACATGTATAGATAATTCATGTTCCTGTTAGGTTTCTTCAGTGAATTTTGCAAGTTGATAGCACGTATGATCTGAATTTGTCTTATGGGTGATTAATTATGTTTGCTCTTTATAAAATGGTCATTGCGCGTCGCGCTCAATACCTTTACAGCTGTCCTAGCCTGGTATGCGTATGTGTATGTATCATCGAAATGCTTCATTGTAGATGTGTATCAATGCTGCGGCCCGCCCCACACACAGCCACAGTAACTGATAGAGAACGGTATATAATAACAGAATAGACGACGATGGTAATCAAGAATTTCCGTATCAGATATCCAAACTCCAAATCAAACAAAGCTCTGCAACTCGGCGTCATACTGGCTAGCCTCCGTGCAAGTGTCCTTCCACAATCTCTCCACAAAGGTCTGTCCGGCTTTCTCCTGGAAGATGGTTGCGCCGCTGAAGTAATAATTAGGATTGAATATTGATGAGTACTCAGTGCAGGCGGAAACACTTACGGATCCACCTTGTTACTCTGCAAAAACTTTCCATGCGTCTCCTGCCCGGCAACAACAGCGGCATAGATAATCGCCCTTGCCCCCTCAGCCACCGTCCTCGCTATCGACTTCCTCAACACGAACATAATCGGCTTCAACCATAACGGCAGTCCACGGTCGAATTTGGTAGCCACCAAACCAGGACAGGGATCGTTGATGAGAAGCTCCAAAGATGGAACGATGCTTGCTAGTCGTTGTACAAACGCATGCACGACGAATTTGCTATCCGCGTACCGCTGTAGCCCGCTGTACGTCTGTTTATTATCGTAGTGTTCGATCACAGTCTCGGCATCGGGTAGAGGCTTTTTCGCCAGCGAGTGGAAGTTTTGGTTATTGGACCCGACGAATGTGAGACGTGATGGTTTGGCAGTTTACTGCCGTTGCGCGAGGAAGAGGGAGGAGTTCCAATGTAACCAAGAAATGAGTATAGCAGTTGACCTGCATGACACGTTCATGGCCACTCTTGCTAGTTTCGTAACTCATCAGATTGACACCACCGTTGCAGATGAGAAGATGCAACTCAGGGACCTCGGTGCGGACACTTTTTGCAAACTCCACGCCGGATTGAAAATCGTCGAGATCGAGATGGAATAATTCGATCGTGGCGTTTGGGTTGACCCTTTTCACTTCCGGGTGGGCGCGCAGTGAGGCGACGGCTTCTTGACCTTTGCTGGTTGATCGGACGGTGATGACGACGCGTGATGATTTCAGAAGGAGGAGCTGGCGAGCGACTTCGTAGCCGATTCCCGTGTTGCCGCCGGTGATGATGGCGGTTTTCCCGGCCACACTGGCGGGGGTGGGGATAGGGGGATTGAGGGTTGGCCCATGGTGAGGCGTTTAGATTGAGATAATTTCTACGTGAGAGAAGGATGGATTTTGTCTATATAGAATTTACGAGAGACACGAAAGGAAAACTGCAGAATCATCCAAGACTAACTCATTCAGTTGTTAAGCTCGGCCGATAAATAACATTTGTCATCACAAAGAACTTCTCGGCTGACAATATTGCAGATAAACGTTATCTAGTTGCAGTTAATCTGACATGAAAACCGAATACATAATCACCAAGACGGCCGAGAGGAATATGATGAATCACAATCTCAACCAGAGACACGACACTCAAGTATAACCCGAGCTTGATATTCGCCATGAAAATAGCACCCCCAGAATGACGATCCTCCAAATCCAACGAGAGAACATGAAGAGGCACATTGACAATCCACGGCCCAAGACCCAGCAGCCAGAAAACCGGCGACAGATTCGCACGCAGGCTGGCCAGTATAAAAAGCCCTATTTGCAGGGCTCCCAGGGCTGAAAGGAGGATACGTACGTGCCTGCCCATCAGAACCGCCAGTGACTCGACTCCGATCTTGACGTCGTCAGGTCGGTCTTGGGTAGCGTAGAAGATGTCAAAGTAGATCACCCATGCGGCTGTTGCAAAGAATAACGGTAGAGCGGAGTCGAGGTTGTCGAGTGTGTGGGTGACGCAGACCCAGCCTGGAAAGACAGCTCCACCGATAATGACTCCCAGCACGACTTGGGGAAAGGGGAAGAGGCGTTTCATCAAGGGGTAGATGAGGCTGAGGGCCCACACGGGCATGAAGCTGAGTAAGACAGTCCCTCCGAGTGTGGCATGTGTGAGGGCCAACGTGCCGGGGACCCAGCATAGAAATGCCAGCACTGCTTCGGTGGTGGAAATGAGGCCTGCGAGTAAAGGGCGGACTTTGCATCGCTCTACATCTTTGTCGAATCCTTGATCCAGAATGCCACTGAGCTTGTCAGCTGTTATTCAATACTAAAAACGCTAACTTACTTCCAAGTGCAAAATGTACAATGGGCAGCAGTTACACTGGCCCAAATCCCAAAGAGCATTTGACCCAACGCGCCCAACCCAATAGACGCATCATATGTCCCGGCGGCTGCACAGGCTCCCCAGATACATGGATACCAGCATAGCCAAGCTTCGCGAGTGTGCAAACGGGCTAGTTCCCAAACACCGCGGATCGGGTTGCGGGTGGATGAAGGAAATAGGGTCGGATCAGCCTGAGGTTGTTTTTCAGAAATGTGAGCCATATTGAATGTGCGTTTGTCATCAAGGCTGTAGAAGGTGGGAGTGTTAGGGCTTGGGATCGATTGTGAACAATGGCCCTGTAAAGAGAAACTTATAGTATCCTTGACTGCGCGGTGATATCTAAAGGATCTCCACTCATTAAGCCGGGAAGGATGCTAGTTCGTCTCAGTCCATCTGAGCTGCTCGTATCTGTTTGGTCTATTAGAATCGGCGAATATTTTGCTCGGCCGACGAACCATTCAATCAACACTTAACGGCCGAGACTGGTGTGATCTAAGCCCTAGATTGATCGGTCTTGCAGAATTTGCGCACTAATGATAGGCAGTCTAACCCGTATAATAGCCGCTCGAACGGAATGCTGAGACTATTATTTATCTAACCAGGAAAAAATCCATGCCGAAAATGACAACAATGCTAATCTACACAACCATCATGGGTGATAAACCTCTTTCAGACATGCTGGACTCATATTGGCTAGTGAAGACTTTAAGATTCGATATCTGCAAAAAGGCTGTAGTAGTCAGGTAGATAGGTAGGTAGGTGTACCCGGATATAATTATAGTAGTGTGCCAAAGCGAGTTTGTTAACATGCCCAAAAGGAAAGGAGACAACTTAGAATCATATCCCGGCGCCTCCTAGGCTAAACGCAGAGACGCGGATATTTTATTAACACCGGTGACTATATACCGAACCCCACTACTATAGTATCCATTTACTCCCCCAGGGTCTAAACTAGTGTTGTCGGGCTTTAGTCTGTCACTCAATAACTTCACCATATCATGTCAGCGTCAAGGATCTATGTTTCGCTTATTTATTTGTTTATTCGGCAAGTTGACCATAGTCATGGTCCGTGATGAAGAAATGAATATACTAGTAGACTATTTGGCAGATTTCTAATATTGCGACATGATGGCGTGTTGCCAATAACGTGCTACTGGGTGAATATCACTCTAAGCCACCTATTCCCCCGCAGCTATAAGATCAAACGGTAGTCCCATTTTCTCCGCTTATTGTCAGAAACAAAATGGGAAGCATAACAGCAGCCCCTTTTCAAAATCCTTTTCAAGATGTCCCAGCGGGCCGAACAGGTAAATACTACAATTGACACATACATGAACCCGAATTGAGACAGCATGTTTAGATGGCCTCGCAACTCTCGTTGGACAGTTCCGAGAGGATACCGACCCCAACAGAACTGATCTTCTTGTGGGCGTGTATAAGACAGAGGAAGGGAAGGCGTACGTGCTACCAAGTGTGAAAGAGGTATAGATATAACGACCCGAAGTTTACCGTTCTACACCCCGAACATGCCACTAAATCTTCGATATTTACGTTGCAGGCAAAGAACAGGATATTCAATGATCCTAACTGGCATCATGAGTATCGCCCTTCCGCTCTGGGTTCTCAGATTTATAGGGACTTGAGTGCCAATTTGCTTTTTGGGGCAGACCATCGTCTTTTGCGAGAGAAAAGGTAAGGAAGACTGATATTCTCTTTGAAGGATCGGCACAGAGCTCACTTTCTTTCTTAGGATAGTTTCGACGCAGACGCTCGGCGCAAGTGGTGGCTGCCATGTCGGCGCAGTTATGTTGAAAAATCATTATGGACCGTGGAAGAAGAATGGGAACCCCGAGATTTTCCTTCCGAGCGACTCGTGGTGTAAGTCTTCGTTTAGTCGCACATACGAAAATAATTCTAACCAGATCCTAGTGAATCATCCTTTCGTATTCACGTCTGCTGGGATTAAGACCAGTCTTCTACCTTATTTTAGCAGCAAGACAAACACATTCGACTTCGAGAGGTTTTCAGAAGCCATCAAGTCGTTGCCCGCTCAATCCGTCATCCTTCTCCAGTCTGGAGCCCAGAACCCAACTGGATGTGATCCATCGCTAGATCAGTGGCGAGAGCTGGCCTCGATCTTCTCCCAGCGCGGTCATTTGGCATTCTTCGATGCTGCATATCCCGGGTTTGCCTCAGGAGACATCGACACAGATCTTCAAGGTGTTCGTTTGTTTGCAGAGCAGGAAGTCCCGCTTGTTTTCGTCTCAACATACGGGAAATCCTTTGGGCTTTACAGCGAACGCGTTGGAATTCTCTCGATTCTTGTTCCAAGCGAGGAAGTGGGAAAGAATATAGAGACGCAATTGAGACTACTCGCACGAGCAGAGTCCGGCGCGCCACCCGATTTCGGGTCCAAGATTATTGAAACCGTTTTATCAGATGAGGTCTTGGAGCGCCAGTGGCGGGAGGAAGTGCGCGATATGGCGAATCAACTCAAGCACCGTCGAATTGCGCTAAGAGAAGCATTGGAGAAATTGGAAACACCAGGCAACTGGCGACATATCACTGACCAGAACGGGATGTTTTCGTAAGTGTTACCAAGACCGGACCTGGGGAGACTCACCATACTGATACTCTACAGATATGTTGGGCTGTCTGTGGAACAGGTCACTCTTCTCCGTAACAAGTACCATGTTTATCTTCAAGACTCTGGGAGAATATCTATCGCGTACGTCTGATAAGCAGGTTTGGGAATAATTGTTAAGCTGACATACTTCTTTCCCAGTGGACTCAACAACTTCAACATCCATTACACTGCTCATAGTATCAGTGCGGTCGTCAAAGCTACAACCTAAATGGACTTGAAGGGGTTGTTCCTTTGATTAAACTACGCAGGCGTGCAGATTTGATTCCAGAGCATGACTTTCACTCCTTTGGTCATATGGTCAGAGGCCCTGGCATTGCAATATCAGATCCTCGGTTGGAGTCGCCGCGATTTACAGCTAGAGGGCGAAATCACACACCATATAGTTTTTTGAATAAATATTTTTTTTTCCCGCAATAGCGTGGCACAACCTGACCGAAAGAATCGAAAACTCAGTTACAATTTCCTGCAACTGATTCTTGTTCTCCAAAGAGATTGCTTAGAGACGACTTGCATGTCCGAGGTATTCAGGACCTTTGTCCCGGGCACTTGCATCCGCTGCTGCAACGGACCAAGCGTGCAAAAGCCTTCCACTTCATGTGTTCTTATTTTGAGCCACTTCGGGTAGCGCACGTTGGTCAGATACGCGTAATGCGTGGGTCGTAGCCAAGGACGTTTTGAGTGCAGATGCCCCTGACCTCGGGATATATATATATGATTACTAGCCACAGTCTGGTGCGTAAGAGGAATGCGAAAATACCCCGAAATATTTGTTCGCTCAAGACGATACACCAGGTTACAAATAAGAATGAAAATACTTGCCAAATCACCTTCGAAAAAGCAAGGCTTGGCTATGGGTTAGGGAGGTAAGAAAGAGAGCGAGAGAATATTTACCGGCACCCCCTATCCTTGGCACTCGCAGGGGTTCCATAACTCAGTTGGTTAGAGTGTGGTGCTAATAACGCCAAAGTCGAGGGTTCGACCCCCTCTGGAACCACGTTTCTTTTTTAGCTTTTTGGCCTCATATCTTTCCTCCCTCTCAAGGTTTTATTGGCAAGCATCCACCAATCAACTGGGCTTGTGGTTTAGTGGTATAATACTCCCTTAGCATGGGAGTGGTCCGGGGTTCGATTCCCCGCGAGTCCAGCTCTTTTTGCTTTTCCGGAGATCGTTGCCAAGACATAATGGCCCGGACAGCAAATATCATTTCAATGCTGGTCACCAGTGATGGGCTTCGCGCGGGATTCGGGCCTGTACATAGCGAAAACACCAACACTATTTATTTCGATGCGAAGCCCGCGGGAATCACAGTGCATGGTAACATGCGAGAAAAGTCGATTGTTGCTAAAACTAACTTTTGACGGAACTATCCAATTCGACCACCTCCCCATGAACAGGTGCGAGAAACCCCCAACAAACAAAGCTCCTAGATGGTAAAGATGCCTTTTTACTTGGCAGGTTGGTCTTCCGTGACTGTACGTTGGGCGGGAACCGTAGCCGGAGACGAACCCGGTTTATCCAAAGGGGCTTGGTTGGCTGGGTTGCGGAAGCAGTTCTCACTGGAATGACCAGCTTGACGTCGATGGAACTCGCAAAAGAAAGGGAGGTGTTTAACTTTATTAAAGCTAAAGGAGTGAGCTTGATTGAGAGCGTTGAGGCGACGATCCTCGGAAACAACGAAGTCGGCAAAGGTTGCTTCGATAGTTGTATCGGTGGAGACTTTCGAATTGAGGAAGCCGTCGAGCCATGAGTGGGCAGCTGGGTTGGCGCTGACAGCATTCAGGAAATGATAAAAGATGAGGAGAGGCGTGAGCTTGGTCGAATTGCACTCTTGGAGCTCACCGAGGGCAGCACGCCACTCGTTCACAAAAGCCTGAGGTTTGTTTGAAGTGTATGTGGTGTTGATGAGCTTGAGGAAATTGGCGAAGCCGGCTTCGTACGACCGGGCTGCGAAGGCGCGGTGGAGGTTGGCGTATGCAGTGCGTGCGTTATTCGCGTCGAGAATGTAGAACTTGACCGTCTGATGAACGGTGGCGTTGAGTAGCGGAAGGAGATATCGACTGGCGGTATCCCACTGAGCACGAGCCTCGACTTCAGTGGGCGTAGGCTGTGTGGGGTCGACTGCGCTGGGTTCGTTCCAGACGCCGGTGAGAAGTTCATAACATCGAATGTCGCGCGAGTCGAGGGTCCACTTGAGTGAAGTAGTCCATTCAGTGAAATTGGATTCGCCGACGAGCGTTGGAACAAGGTCGAGCAGGGTCGGCTCGGCAAAGCCAATGGAAGTCATTTTGGCGATGAAATGGACAAAGGAAGGGTTCGGAGTGGCTTTGTGAAGATGGAGTATTGATAAAAAAGGAATGAAGATTTGATTGATGTGATTGCCTGTCTCGAACTTAGGAGTAGTGAAAGTCTTGTGCTGGTGCGACAGCTGCTGCAAGATAAAGAAAATTCGGGAAAATAAAGATCATGATGAAGAAGGAACGACAAAGGTCTCATAGGCTATCAAGCTAGAGATATACTAGAACAGACATACCAAGGTGTCTAGCGACTTCCTTATTGTTGAAGCTAAGATGGGAGGAAAATATCGACTTCTATCGGATTACTCCTCGCCAACTTGCACCTGGGCACCCAAGTTCTATTGAGTAATCACAGCATCGACTTTGCCATGTCTTTTTGGGATGCTTTTTACGATGTCTTTTTTTAGGAAGTCTCTATAATGTTTTTGACGCCTTTCTTTCTGAATAGATGATACAAAGTAAAGCGTAAAGATATCGAATAGCTCAAACTTTCGGGTCCAGCCTCGCCCAAGAGGGCATCAGCTGCCTTGCATTCTACGTCAAATTGATATGGCCGAGCCCAGATGATGCTCCGCATACCAACTGGAGTCTAGGTCATGTCGGGTTCGTACAGAGCAAATAGAAGGACAGGCTCAAATGCCATGCGATGTTCTATCGGTAGGGATCATTGACCGGTAATGAGGGAGCATGTCAACGCTTCGAATCTAGTACTTGCTTGGTGGCATTAGGCAACGATGTTATCGGACATATCTCTCCTCGTCTGTTCTCTTTTATGAACTCCTATCCTTTTCTCTCTCATTAGATCATTCTATTACATTATTTGGGACTACTCCGAAGCTAGGAGTGCGGGTTTTAGTATATTATTAAGTGATTAAGATTTTTCTACATCTATGCGGTCTGTCTTCCTTCACTTGTCACAGTGATCACAAGGAAAGACCTAGGGAATTCAGCTAAAATGCCGCAGTGACTTTTCTATGTTAGATTTTTTTCACAAGAAAGTGGCGGACTGCAAAGCCATATAGTAAAAGCGACATTTTGTATTCCTATCCTCCAATTGTACTAATCTTTCATTACGCACTACTCTGTAGTTGCCGAGGTACGTAGTATATGTCATGATCCACAGTGGCGCTGGTCTCTGATGATCCCGGCGCCTACATGGACATGTCACATCTAGGCAAACTTGCGTCGGCCCGATCACCTTTCAGCCCCCCCACATCAGTGGGTCGGAAGTATGTCGTGCATGTTATGTGATATACAAACTGGGTTTAGTTAGAAACGGTCTATTTGTTTGCTTGGTGCGCCTGGAAAAGCGGAGATTTCTTGCAGCCCTCTATATAACGCAAAACAAAGGGATTCCTGCACCTCTTCATGGCTATTCTCCACACTACTACCCTCTGCTATTCTAGATGCATCGATATATCCAGTCTCCTTCTATTTCAGGACTTAAGTACAGCGCCAGCCAGCCAATCTGTCAGTATCCTGGACAAGGTTACATCGATTGACCTAATTTTCAGCTACGGCTTTTAGCAAGGATGTTATCGGGGTCTTCGGGGACTGTCGTCATGCGAATACATAAAGGAGTTGTTCCTGCTTGAAGGAAGACCAGAATCGCATCACAACTCTCAGGACTCATCCAAAGAGAGAAGACAGCAAAACAGAAACTATGCAATACTTCAGCACCCTCTTGGTGTTTGCCTTCCTTCCTTTTGCGCTATCTGCGTCTAGCACCCCGCCAGAGGGGATAGTAAGTCACAGCCCTTGATTTCCCAGTCTTTCTGTACTGACTTATTATAGTCGGAATTCTGCAAGCAAAAGAACGAGGTCCCTCACCTAAAGGACGACGGTACTTGGGGTTGCGCTTCTAGCATTTGCACTTCCGGCCAGGATCAGAGTACCTTGCACAAGGATTCCAAGACCGGAAACTGGACCTGCTGCCCCAAGGGACAGAAACTGGACCATGGCTCTTGCACACAGCCCGGAGGAAAGGGTAAGTCAATGGAAAAGGAACATGTATGGTTTGTGCCCTTAAAACTAATATCCAGCAGACCCTATTGTCCCTACACCCAAGCCAGGACCAGGATCCTGCGGACTCCATCTGAAGGACGCAAAACTGGAAAGCCTTCTTCGGGCCCTTCTGGTTCAATGTTTCCCCCACGAACACGCATCCTTGGACGCCTTCATTCAGTACTATATCACCGTCCTCCACGGGGGTATCGACCTGATTGAAGTCATCTACAAGAATGGTTGCGATGGGCCTACCGTCGACCCCGCTCCTGTTCACCCGTGGTGGAAATGCCCGGCGGACAACTCGACACCCTGCAAATGGCTTCCTTTGGAAAACAACAAACTCCGAAAGAGCCTAGCGGCAACCTCCGATCACAAGGTCCTGCCGAATCCTAACTTGCCCGTGCCGAACTACAAGTATCCCTTCGACACGCTAGTGACCAAATTCCCGGATGATGATCTGGATATCTATGTCAAAGATCAGAAGCTCCAGGCACAAGGCTCTGGAACGAGCTATCTCATTCCTGCTGGTAAGTAATGATGTAACATGGAAGTGCACATATACAAGAGACTAATTGGTTAGGCACATCGGGCGATGATGTATACTACAAATCCCCTAAGGGAGCCCAAGTCCAGTTCTATGGAGCTTGCTCAGAGGATACACCATGTATTGGCGACGAAGTGGTAACCTGGCAGGGAGGCAAGCCTCTCACACCCACTGCTCCCGATGTGGAAATCGATGTCAGTGACTACGACTACGATGTTGTTTTCACTTTGGCCGATACTATTGTGACCACTGAACAGTACGTGGTGCTCGCAGATGGCAAGAAGGTTGGCACAACACACGGTCGGTTGAGTCTTGGGGATGATAAATACAATACGAAGCACATCGCCAAAACCACCGATGTTGGTGGTGGCGCTCCGGGAGCCCTGAAGAGTATCGCCAATGATGGGTTCTGGGGTTCATTCCGCATTCCTAAAGGTGAGTCAGTTGAAATTGAGTATGGATGAGATTCTAACATTCTGTATAGATACCAAGAAAGTGAGCGTTCATCTTGACTACGAAGCTGCAGTATGGCCAAACTATATCTTTGAGTATCGGATCGATAAGCTCTGCCAATGCTAAACAAGACATGACGCAGCTTGCCATGTTCGTTGTGGATCAAGCACTGACGACGGAGTTGGTTATTGGTGGAACGAAGAGAATTGTCATTTTAACATTGGTAATACTTGGCTGGGGAAGTGGAAGAGGGAATTGCTATTTCAACAATAGCGGCTCGTTGATTGTGCCCACATAGTTGGCCTACATTCTCAGCTTCTAGCAGGACGTGAATATAACGGAATACTTCAGAAATGGCCGTGTCTATTCACAAACGGAACGCCACATTTTACTAGCAGACTTTATTGCTTACGTCTCCCTCGGGCTTTGCCTCATCGCACTTGTTGCAGATGGAATGCCGGTGCTCATAGTCCTTTCATCATTGCGTTTGGGATGGCCACTGTGTTATTGTTTATAGTCGTCACTCCTGGGCTTTGCCTTGCCAGTACATGAAACACTGGGCGTCGTAGTCTTGCTTTTTCGAAGTTGATCTTGCTAGTATTCCTATTCCTATTGAGGACCAGGTGCAATGGTCTTAAGTGAACGAAGATTTTGTGATATTTCCGCACTCCTATTATGAATGTGGGGTATACTGATATAGACCATCGCATGTTCCCGAATGAAACACTCAACACACTCTAAATTCTGATACCCTGCCTCATGTCTCAGTCCCCCAATAGTATGTGTCCCAAGAGAACCAATCAAACCCGCTTCCCTGGATAGGTATCTTGTCGCCAAGACGAGGAGAAGACATGTCGGGTAGATCAGTGGCAAATGTAGGCCATGGGGAGCCCATATCTACAGGCGACCAGTCGAGATAGTTGGCGATGTTTAATTGTCAAAAATCCAGATCCATTGAGTCTTCAGGATGTTGGTTATTGCTGTAGATTGGCTGTATGGGCGGTGGTTGAAATGACTTGGCAGGCTTTTCAATGGTCCGAGTCAAGACGTGACCAGAAACATGAACCCAAGCTAGTTGGAGGGAAACAGATGCCGTATGCTGCAATCTGGAGCATACCGTGGCAAGAAACCGCATCTGTGATCTTATTGCCGCGAAATAGTCTACCGTGGCAGATAGAAGGTTCAGATCTTGTTCGACTGTAGTCGTCCGACTGCTATCATTGTTGAAGATGTTTCCGAATATCATAAATAAAGGGGTAAACTGACAATATAGAAGTTTCCTCATTGAGCGATATTAGCGATATGAGCTATAAAGTGGGAGTGGGTGCATACAATACTACTCCATTGTATACCGAGTTCCAATTTGACACCATGGAACCCAGGGTAGAGATGGCCTCGCGGGCAGATGCAAGGCGTACAACCGAGGAAGAATCGTCTCCTTTGAGTAGAATAATGAGGGAATTTAAGTACTGGAACTTCATGGTGTTGATTCCCAAGGCCATTTCGCGCATTTGGCTGGCACTTGCCGAGGCATTTTCGCCATGGGAGATGGCTGTGAGGGACTGTTCTCCAATATTAAAACCACCAGCCGTTAGCCAATTGAAAGAGATGTAACATACCTGATTGATGGCCAAGTACCAAGCCTCGAGGCTTGATCAAATCTCTTGCTTTCGATATATCGGGCCGTCCGTTGAAAGAAGATCCAAAATTGACCCTGCGAGTTTTGTCCACTGAATAGAATGTTATCAGTTGAGAGAACTGGGCGATCAGGGTCATGGAGCTCAAGTCCTGGATTTCTCTTTCGAACGCATGTCATGATGGCTGGACTTTGCTTTACCTGTGACTGGCTTCGGTTTCCACGTGTCTTCAAATTTTGCAAAAATCTGCACTATTTGCTGACCACTGCGGTTCTCTCGCCTCACCCAAACGGAAATACCGTCTACAGGAGATGGCTTTTCGTTGACTGAGATCGAGATCACCGACAAGCATAGTTCTTCGCCCGGGCGGAGGTGCCCGGTCAGTTGTCTTTTGGAAAGTTCATCTGTAACCAACAATTTGGAGTGCCCCGACTGGTACGCTAGGACGGCTAGAGCATACAAGTTCGCTTGGACTATCCCGGTGTGGGCCTTGCCGGGCCATGGATGCAAGCAGGGATACAGGTGGTGTGAATGTCTGAAGATCGTTTCCTCGACTTGAAGTATTTGCTGGTGTTGGCCGTTTCCCTCTCGTTGGAAAGTTTCTATCGTCTTGGGCATTGGGGCGTAATCGCTGCACGAGCTCGTCTCTGCTCGCGTCGTCCAATTCCGCCAAGATTACGAGCGGCCATGTCTGCTCATCGATATTTCTGAGGAAGTTCAGAGGGTCAAATTCTGACCAGCGCCCTTAGCCATTTCCATTGACTGAGTCTGATATAGGCTATGTCAACACAAAGCGAAAAACCTTGGATGCGGAGGATTCTGCCATCCCGGTGGCCCGTCTACGGGCCGCCCCTGAACAGTGATCTCATCCCAACGCTATCCCAAGGTTAGAAGGTTTCCCTGGAAACTTTGGTCTCATTGCCTTACCGGCAGGAAAGTAGATATCTACATCATTTTCGTTATTATAGACGAATAATAAATACGGGCTCGTCCACACCTGTTATATATAAGAAAGCTCTTTGGTACGTATTGTACTTTCCACCGTCCTAAGTATAGTTTGCGACTGATTATTCTACGGTTTACGGCTAACCATTTCCAATCGGATTATAATACAGGACAGCGTGAAGGCAGAAAACGAGAGCGGTAAATTGGTGTGCTCTATAAAACACTTGTTGTAGAGCTTTCCGCTCATAGAAATGTCGGCCGTGAGAACCAATTGCTAGCTCCAATCGATACCAGCGCTTTATTTCTGTACACCTCTTTCACTCTTTGAAGGCTTTTCCATTTTTTACCAGGGCTCAGTGTTCGCTTTGGCTTTGTACCCGTTCTTTAATTAGACCTTATTTAAACAATTGTATTGCTCTGCCTTCTTTGTTCTCACTTCGTATGTCGGGCATATAAAAACTTAGGAATCAGATAACGCCTTTTCACCCGGTTGACCTCACAAGATAGTGAGTATTATTTCAGACCTTTTCTCTTACCCCGCCTAATCCAGCTCTTCAGCCCCTAATTCACAATGCCTAGGTACTCTCCATGGGAAGAAAAAGGACGAAGCCTTCGGAAATGGATTGAATGCTACCATGAACCGGGGTGCCCATATCCTAGATCCACATTTTCAATAACGTGTAACCCCCAACCTCCTGAGTACTCCGTGGCCCATGAAGCTGTGTGGCTGGATTCAACGTGGGACACGTGGATCTACCCTCTTGATCTACCGGATGAGCTTAACAAGATAGAAATCGCGAATCGACAAGGTCCACCAGTGGGCTGGGAGGGACGCACTGGACGAGGGGTAGTGTTCGTCGATTGGATCCGCCGTTCAAGACGAAGCACCGCTCCATATATGTCTGAATTCACTAAGGGTGCCTATGAGATGGATTTTCCCCTTAACACCCTCAGATACGTATTTGTGACTGATATTTCTGAGACTGACACGGTGCAATGTATTCGGGATAAGGTGTATAGATCTGAAGGGCTCCCGTACCCTTCTAACGACCAGGTGGTTTGGACTCCCTCGCGCGAGTATGATACTCTGCTGGGTACTACAATGGGTAAGATTGTTGCGGCTTTTATTCTGTGTGCGTGGGGACAAGGCAGAAAGCGCATTGCAAGGATCGTTACTTTTCACGACGGTGAATACCTTCAACGCTTGAACATGCGATTTGACGTTGAAGATATTTGAGGATGCATCTAGGTACCCTTGGCTTCTCCTGGTACGTATGTTATTAGTTACAGTTCCTATTTGATATAGTGCTGCTGGCATTATGATTGAATTTTCCCGAACCATACATCGCTGGGAAAGTTGATGGAATTAAGCGGTTTTTAACATGCGCATAATATACTGTCCCAATAGATTCGGGTCTTAGCTCCATCCAAGATGTTAATTGATATGAAAAGGTCTGTTCATGGAAATACCTAGGTGCCTAGGTACCTATTGACCATCCGTATTAGGCAGGAATGCCGAGGAAGGTCCAAGTAGCATGACGTCACGGCCAAAGTTTATCTCATTATGTAAACGCCCTCCACCAAGGTTGAAATCAGGGGTTTCCAAGGTTGGCACCCCACCTTGTACAGTCTCACCTTTGTACGGAGTAAGGCAGTCGGATTCCAATATCATCTTAATCGAAATGATCCCTCGTCGGCTACTGAAGCCATACGCGGCTGAATTTCTCGGCACTGCCCTGCTAATCGTCATCGGGGATGGAGTTGTCGCCCAATGTCTGTTGTCCGACTACACCTACGGCACCTGGCTGTCCATCAACGTCGCCTGGGCCGCTGCCGTCTGTCTCTCTAGCTATTTGTCCGATCCCAGCCCGACCATCAACCCGGCCGTGACTCTTTGCCTTGCTCTTGTGCGTCCGTCTGAAGGGCAGTGGAAACAAATCCCTGGCAAGCTGGCTGCGCAGTTCCTGGGCGGGTTTGTTGGCGCTGCCATCGTATATATCAACTACCGTTCGGCCATCAAAGCTTGGGATCCCGAATACACCATTCCTGGCGGATCAATCCTGAGCCCAGTCGGTCACCATTCAGCGGGTATCTTCTCGACCTACCCAAGTACCTTCTTCGAGTCGAACTGGGAGGCTGTGTTTTCTGAGATCCTGGGCTCAGCTGTGCTGATGTTTGGCTGTCTCAGTATCTCCGACCCGAGAAATGCCCATCGACTTCCTGCCCCACAGATCGCTCTCTTTCTACTGCTGCTTATGATCGGAGCGGCATTAGGTTGGCAGACCGGCTACGTAAGTTCACCAACTTATCATGTTAGGAAGCCGTACTAATAACACTAGGCCATTAACCCAGCTAGAGACCTTGGTCCGAGGTTGCTCTCTGCTATCATCTATGGCCGAGAGGTGTTTACGGCGGCCAACTACTATTTTGTTGTTCCCCTCTTCGCCCCTATTGTTGGCTGCGTTTTAGGCGCGGCAACTTACGACGGGCTGCTGTTCGAGGGAGAAGGGTCGCGCATTGCCGATGCCCTGGACGAAGTCGAGGATCAGGGGTCTCTTCGACTGCAGTGATATTTGGGCTTTGAGGACTGAACGTAAACTTGCTAGCATGGGGTGAGCCAGGATTAGCATTATTAGACATAGACTGAGGTTAAGTGAGAACAAGAGGATGAGATTAAAACTAAAAAGATTTTTGTGCACTAACCCCTTCTCAACCCGGATATCGTAGTTTGAAGGCCGCATTCGCCTCTCGTCGTCTCTCATTGCCAACCATTGTCAAGCTTCTGGCGGTAATCCGAAATCATTTCAGAAGTAACGTCGTTTCCTCCGCAAACAATGATTACAACTCGACTATCAGGTGTTAGGTTTGTTATGACTTCCCTAAGCCTATCTAACCCAACTTGGACACTTATTCCGCAAGCCAGCTCGACCTCCAACCGCAGCTCATCACACAAACGCACAACTCCCATTGCGGCATCAGCGTCGGTACCCACAATGCTAGTGACTTCGACCCCAGGCGGAGGGGATTGCACGTTTTTCAGCGTCTGCTGTGCCACGCAGAGTGCCCCCAAAGTGATGGCCTGCGACGTGATTGCAGGTAGAGGGTATAGGCAACCCGTGCGTAGAGAATGCGCCAGCGAATCCGCCCCTGCTGTTTCAACAGCGACAATCTGAACTTTTCCCGCCGTGTTCTTAGGAAGCGTTGTCGGTTGGTAAGCTGGCAAATGCCTCTCAAGGCCGTCTATGATCCCGTTCAAAAGACCGCCACCACCAACGCTGCAAACGATTGCATCTGCCGGGAACAAAAGATCGGTATCGGTTTTGCCGTAGTGCCTTGGAGGTAACTGCTTAATTATCTCATCAACCAGAGTCCCTGCACCTCGCCAGATATCATGATGATCGAACGGTGGGACATAAATGTTCGTGACCAAGGGATCTGACTTGCTCTCTTCATTTTCGATGAAATTTTCCCGCAGATACGCGTCTGCTTCGAACCAACTGGCACCATGGCGGATAACGTCCGAAGCCCCAGCAGCGCGGATTTTTTTGATCATTGTAGGCTTCGCGCTAAGGGGCACAACAACAGTACAGGGACAACCGAGATCCCGAGCGGCTATAACTGCTGCGAGCCCCGCATTGCCTGCTGAGGAGCTGAAAAAATGCAGGCTTCTGCCGTTGTTCGATGGTTCAGAAAGAGATGTGAGTATCAAGTTTCCAATGCCCCTGAACCAGTTCGAATTCTGTATCAGACCTCAGACCTATTTTGATGTGCTGCCAGCTGGAATGCCGAAACTCACCGTGATTTGAACGAGCCAGAAGGTTGGAGTGACTCCAATTTGAGGAAAATTCTACTATATTTACTGTTCAGCCCGAAACTTCGATTAGTGAAAATAAAACCAATCTTACCATCCGGCAGCCTTTGAAAGTGCCGCTGACTCGATCAGAGGCGTTTCAATCCAGGGTTTCTTCAATTCGTGTTCTGATTCGAAATCGCCCATTTTCAAGCGATTAGAGGCAAAAATGTAAAAACCGATAAGAACAATAAGATGTTCTTTGTCTGGAAAATCCAAGACGTATGTAAACTTGCCTCCACTAGGATAACCAGCAATTTATAAATTGGGAGGCATAAGGCTTCGGTGCCATCGGACCCGATCTTGCCGACGCCCTTCATTTGACATTTCGCTGCAGGTGTGGAGCGGATCTGTGCAATCCAAAATCGGCAATTTCGAGGAAATGGCAGCAGTCGTAGAGCAAGTGGCTCGTTATCGGCAGCACATCTGCAAGCCCGGGAAGAAGAGCGGAAGGTGAATTAAGAAAGGAGCTTGATAAGACTCCGAGGAGAGGAAACAGATCTAAATCCATAATGATGCCTAATCTGTCAGGGGTCAACAGCAGATGGCCACACCGTCAACATGTATCGATCTCCATCAATTCTTCGTTTGCCAGACGAATAACAAGAACGTTCATAGTGAGAGTGTCAAATCCAGGCACGATGGTGCTTAGGATAGCAGAGGCTGTCGAGGTTCGTTTTGGCGCGAAGATAGCATCACGGGGCAGACAAAGAAAGGATTCAGCAATGCACCAGTGGACCTCGGGACGTTTCTTGGGCTATGTAATATTTCTCATTTAGAATATAAGCACAAACTTAGGATATTTCCACAAAAGTACTTACAGGATTAAGCCAAGTTTAATGGCAAATTTCGCACACGTCCAGCGGATCACTAAACTTAATACTAAGGTTATTACCCATGTCCATGTTCATGAGATGAATGAATTATCGGCAGAGAAGAAGAAGCATGTAAAGTGAACTCTTTCCGCAAATACGCTTTTAGCTTATCGGCTTGAAAAGGGCGGATTTAAAGAAGGCGAGGTGGAGCGGGCGCGAAGACGGATAACGAATGCTTAGTATATATCTACTCCCCTTTTATTATAAGTAAAGGATATGTTGGAACAGGCTTACTAGGTCTACGCTAAAATACCTTAAAATACCGCGCGGCCGTCCATTGGGTAGGTAGAAATATATTATATACCCGAGTAAATTTTAAGACTAGAACTACAGCCAGGTCAAGATAACCATCCGTCCAGCCTCGCCTCTCGGAGCAAACCCGTTTTGAAACGACTCCTATTTAGAGTACTGCCCTGACAGGAGCAATTGTCTTCACCCTAGACATTGCATGTAACAGACTGGAACTAGCATATTCTTTGGATCCCATTTTCTCCGATTCGAGACCAACAACGTTAGTCTGTTTCAAAAACAGCTCATTCGAAACGACCAAATCCACTTATCTCTTCCATGCTTTAAATGTACGTCCGAGTTTTAGCCGTATGTGATGGAAAAATTATCAAACGGAAAAATTATACCTTGGTGGAGTGGAATGGTCCCATTCATGTTTCCCCTTAACTGGGTCATTGCCAATTCTCCACCCTTAATCTTGAATATTTTATCATATAAAGTCGCTCTACTCATCCAAAATTGATTCCTGCGCATTGGATTAACTTCATATATTCATCATGTCTCTCAGAAACCTCGCCCTGCTCGCCGTCCTCGGCCTTGTCAACGCTCAAGATAAGATCGGATTTGGTCCATACTTCTCCCTCGGCCCTACCTCTTCATGGATCCGTGAAGCAAAGACAACCCTTGTCCTCCCCGAGGCCCCGAGCCCACAGAAAGACCGTCTTGCTCTGTGGCCCGGAATGGGAACAAGCGGAGGTGATCTGATCCAGGCTCTTGCCGTTTCTTTCGCCGACCCTGCCGCGTGAGTGATGGAATAACAAATGTGAGTATACATAATTTATAACTGACTCTTGAAGAAACTGTGGTGCAACATCTGGACAATGGTGCACATGGGCTAGTACCCTCCAAGACACCCAGCTGGGCGGAAAGCAGGTACCTGCCAATGCTGGTGATCAGGTTACAATGCATTGTAAGTTCTGACTTGCTGTCACTTATAGACATGAGCTAATTATTCTATAGACAAGTACAATGACGACACCAGCAAGTTTGACCAGACAGTCTCGATTAATGGAGAGGTTGTGTCCACTCTTTCAACCAGTAAGTCCTCAGCCTATTCATAATCCCGGTCTTCAACTAACAATCCTTTCTAGGTTCCGGCCAGGCACAGGGCTGGGGTACCGCTGTCGAATGCCAGGATGATACCTGTAAGGGCAATGCTGCAGAACACAGTGAGTTGGGACTCATATTTCCAAGTCATCAAACAGGTGCTAATTATGATAGAATACCTCGATACTACAATCATCTTGAACGCTGCTGATTCTTCCTTCGGCGACACCCTGGCTATCAACGAGGCTACTTCTTCTGGTCTCAAGACAACCGACAACGGAAAGACATGGACCGTGTCTACCATCAATGTTCAGTCTCACACCTACAACCTGTAAACAATAGTTCTCAGCCTATGTATGTACTCTAGATAAAAGATTTGTGTAGGCCACAATTCAGAGTGATTTTCGACAAGCAATATAAGTGCCTTTCAATACACGATGTGCTTGATAGCTCTAGAGGGGAGTGTAGCAAAAGAAAGCAAAGGGCTTCATAACATGATCCACGTCTGTCCACGTGTCTAAAGAGGAGGAAATAGATGCTAACTATTCTCGTGAGATATGCCTGCTGCCATAAAGAGAATATAAGAATAATGGCCGCAATTGTAGGCCATCTTAACTAAGTAGTCCGAGAAATCCCCCAGTCTCTATAATACGCTCTATTAGAAGCTTGACTTCAGGTTACTTGCCATTTATATTTATTTCGCTTGCTCCTTACAATATACATGTATCTAGGTACCTACATATGTACATGTAGGTACGTACATTCTACCTACCTGAGAATATATGTACATATGTAGGTATTATATGATATCTGCCTATCCATGGATGTCACTTGACCGAGCACCTTCCTAATCGGAAACCAGGGATATTTCCCAGACTTTCCTTCTTCCTCTTCCTCTTCCTCTCTCTCACTTCCTCTCTTATTTCCTTCTCACTTCCTTCTCTCTCCCCTCTCCTCCCCTCTTTCTTCCCCTCTCTCCTCTTCTCTCTCTTCCTCTCCTCTCTCCATGGGCTTCGCCCTGGATGCAACACAGTCTTTCTCCATATTTTCCCTGCATAGCCTTCCCGACGAGATGTCTCTACCCGACGATCAAAACGCGGATCACTGGATACGCACTGTCAATCTGGAAGGAGTGCGGGAGATATTTGGAGGACGTCGCCATCTCCAAATTCAGCTCGATCCCCGATGGGAGCAATTCTGGAAATACGGTCAGACTGTCCTCTCCGCCACCGTTGGCCCCGTCACAGCGGAATGGATAAAGAGGATCTTTCACTATCTTCTTCCCGTCAACAGACCGGAATGTGGAGCTGAACAGTCAGGCCAAGCTGCTCCAGCAGATTGCCAAGCAGAGCAAGCATCTTGGACAGGTTGGCGGTCAGACAAAGGCACTGGAGTCCATTAAGAACCAATTACCCAAGCTTGACACGATTACACTTAAGCTGGAAACCTCAAATCGGCTCTCGAATCGGGTAAGACCCGAATGGCCAACAAACTCAACTCGGTTGAGGCCCGATTGTTGTCGAAGCTGGAAACGATTGAAACCCAATTTGAGGAGTTTAGAAAGAAGGTCATGCTCGACCTTCTGGAGAATAACAAATGGCGGAAGGAGAATGAGGAGACGAAGTTTCGGCTTCAACAACTGCAGTGCGTCATGGCGGCAGTCGCTAGATTCCTTTTCTGCCACCAACAATCTCCGCGCATTTGGACCGACATGGCCCGTCTTTCTTTCTTCTTCCCCCAGCTACCTCCGGTACCTTCGAGAAGCTGTTACCGGCTCCATCAACCTGCCGCCATATGAGCAGGTAAGTACATATTACTGGAGATAATCTTCTTACACAAACTATTGCTAATTGATAAACAGGATAATACAGGTCGAATCGTTGTTTGCCATGGTGAACTTTTATGCCGCGAGCCCGATTGTGAGCATCGAAGAGTAAGTCCGTCCAGTACTTTCAATCGATTCCTTAATAGATTCTTTTCTCCGCTAAAAGTAACCTGTGTGCCCATTTGGAGCGACATGGCCTCCATACGGCAGAGACACGAGCCGGCCATCTGAGCCAAGCTCAAAAAAGTTGCATCATAGGCTGGTATGACCGAGCTGGTATGACCGCCTGTTCGCCGAGTCCGAGGACGATGAGGAGGAGGAGGACGACGACGACGACTAGGAGACCACGTACAGAATTGAAGAAGCTTCTTTTTCTTTTTACGTGCTGTAATAGGCTGATTATGTTCTCTAAATTCACCTCGGGCGTTGCCTACTATGACATCAAGATTATTGACAGAGAAAGAAATGAAGAAATGATAAGAACTGGTCGCTGGGGACGAAAAGGAAGAATCCAACTTGTAACACAATCCCAGTTGCTTTATCATCTATATATACATAGGTTAGTTACTCTAGACTGTCGTGTGAACATGACTATATATGCTTATCTACAATATTAGCCCCTAAAATGTATTTGAAAAATTATTTTAGTCATATTGTGCTGGTGAAGCAGATTTTGATTCGCTAATAGTATCCGTAGACCTCGTATCTACTGGCCCTTCAATTCCCGGACCTCAAGCATGGCCCTACGGAGTTGCTTTGCCAACACGTTGTACTTGTCCCCGATGTTAGCATAGTCGCATTTCTGCAGCTTGGCTCGCTCCTCAAGCTCTCGCAACTTTTGCGCTTGAGTAGTGTTGATACCGTGAAGGCTTGTATTCTCTTCCTGTAACATCTGCAAGCTGATCTTGCCCGTCTGGAGTCGATATTGGTTGCCTTTCGTAGGCTGCGTTGGTAGAAGCTACGCTCCTTTGCAAGACTCTGGATACGGGATAGGGCCTTATGTATCTCCCTTACCAGCTCGTTGAATTAGTCTCCGCTCTTCTGTACCAATAAGTTGATCAGAGGGACTCATACTACCTTAACAGTAAGAATCACCATGATGATAAGGGTTGGGAAGTAGGAAGAGAGGACTGGCGACCAGAGATGGGGGTAGAAGATAGGAAGAGCAGAATAAGCGGAAGGAGTAGACGGTGAAGAAGGGTGAATGAGAAAAGTTAGTGAGAAATGCAAAGGAGAAAGGTAAGCAAGAAGGGTAAGTGAGAAGGGTGAGTCTCAACCGACCTACCACAGCATTTGCTGTATATTTACCAGCGTCTGCTGTTTGGGTTGCCAAAGGCCATGGCCAATATCCTCTTTGGGGTGACGCCCAAGAAGATGTGCCTTGCGATTTTGAAGATGCTCAAGCAGGAAGGAGCAAGAACCTCAACAAATCTATCTGGACAGATATCTAAAGCCAGAAAGTGACGTGCAATCAGATTTGAAAACTTTAGAACTGAGGTCAAGTTCAATAGTGCTCACCTGCCGCAAATTATATCACTCTCGCTTTATTTCGCATGCTATCGAGGATCTCGATACGAACGAGTAGCGTTACACATTATCTGATGGTTACATCCTTCTCGGGCTTTTACATCTCTATCCTTACCCCTATCAGTTCAAATCGTCTGTTCGCATGCCCAACTTCAACTGGGTGGATTACGTCCGCATCCTTGAGATAACCGCAGAGAAAGAACAAGTCCAATGTCAAAAAAGCATACCCGGATGCAAGAAGACATATACATAGGTCAGTTACTCTAGATTGCCATCCAGATCTGACTAGGTACGTTCGTGTGCAATATTAGCTCTGAAATGGATGCTGAAGAATTATTTAAGTCGTATCGCTTTGGTGAAAAGGATTTCAATGTTGATTTAATAGTTCCCCTAGTGACCCAACTACCTACTCGCCCTTCAACTCGCGAAGCTCAAGCATTGTCTTATGCAGCTGCTTGGCTACCACATTGTATTTCTCACCCAGCGCAGCAAACTGGGACTTTTGGTGCTTGACTTCCTCCTTGACTTCCTGCAGCTTCTGTGCTTGGTTGGCATTGACGCGGCGAAGGCTTACGTTCTCTGCCTGTAGCATCTGCAAGCTGGTCTTCCCCGTCTTAGGGTCGATGTTGGTTGCCTTGCGAAGAGTACGTTGGTAGAAGCTACGCTCCTTTGCCAGACTCTGGATACGCAATCTGGCGTTCTCAAGCTCACGAGAACTCGGGGCAGAAGGAGCAGGAGGGGCAATTGTTGCCACGGGCGCGAATGGGGAGACATGTTGGGCATAGCCTTTCTGGTTCGTCAACGCGCGCGGAAGCCGCACGGCGTGAGTAGCTTTTGCCTGTTGAACGCAGTTAGTGCATTTTCCTAATATAAATAAGAAATTATCAGGAGGGACTTACAGTCACATTCGTCGCGGCGTTGGAAGTTGCTATGGTAGCTGTAGGAAGTCGGGGAGGGGAGGGAGTCGGTGGAGTGGGGCAGGGAGTCCCAATGATCTCGACGGATGGGGAGCGAGGAGAGCCAAATAGGGAGTTGGGCGAGTCCACAACCTGGGCGTTGTGTGCGACTGTCTCTCCTGCAATAGGCTCAGGAGCAGAGGGTGGCACGCCAGCATTGGCCAAATTGGCCTGGGCGATGAGGTTCTCCCACTTTCGGACCTTGTCGGCGTCTGTATCCTCCGGAGTGTATGCAATCCCAATCGAGGGGTCGTAGGTCATCTCCCCGTTTGGTGCATGTGCGGGGAGAGGGCTGGGTGCTGACTGGGCAGAGTAGTTGGCAGGTGTGGCTGAATTGGGCTGGCCAAGACCAGAACCATCGAGGTTATCGAGAGGAAGATTGGCGAAGTACTCATCGAAGCTGCTCATAAGGTCTGGGTTTCCTTGGTAGCTGAAGCCATTGGAAGCATTGAACGGTCCTTCGGCATCAAGGTTGGCAAGACCATTGAGAAACGCCTGGGAGTCGAAAGCAGGCTGGTCAAACCCAAAGGCAGGGTGATTGGAGTCAATTGCATCCATGTTGATCAGAAATGGGTATTAAGATTAAAGATATTGAATAGGATTGATAAGAGGAGAAGATGGATGAAAAGTAAGAAGAGATCGAAGGAGTGTCGAGGAGAGATGGTAATAGCCGTCGAGGAAGGAATTAGGGCTCATAGACAGGAACAATGGGAGCAAACAAGAACAAAGAAAGTGACATTGCTATTGCCTCAGATCAATTATAGAGATCAATAAGAGTCAGTAGGGATCAGTAGCGATCAACAGAGGCGACAAACGCATGATATGATGTACTCGTTTGACTGCATTGATATTGTTATTTTTTTCTGCCGGACAATTAATTATTTTGCCAAAAGTTTAAATATACGTCGGCCAATCATATGTCACGCCCTGGCGGGTAACTCACCGCAAAATGTACCGCCCAGTCTAGCCTAAGACTCGAGATTAGGGAAGTTTGACAGCACGAAGAATTCGCCCAAAATCCTGCTCAAACAAATGTAGAAATATAAAGACACCACTAGATTAGAAATATCCCCTAAAGCTCTATGCACAGAGCCATGAATGCACTTCGTTAGACAAAAAACTAACCCCAAAATATGATTCTCTTCACCCATTTGACGGCCTCCCCTTTAGGTGCCATCATCTTATCTTCCCACCGCCCTCACCTTCCTTATCGACTTAACGTCATAGTCACACAGCGACACCGCTCTACTCACGTGGACCTGCAATCACGTGGTAGTCATGGCAGAAAATGGGACTCCATCCGAAGTTCGGTCTGGGCCGTCTCGCCTTGACAGCTCCCCTAAAGCCTCAAGGGACTCCAGTGGTACCGAGTACGAGGATATCACGAAGACTGGTTATTTCTCCCACTACACTCCTTTGGCCTCAGCCCTGGCGAATATGAGTGTCATTCTATGCACCGGTACGTGGAATATCACAAGGAGCTCCCCGCATTCTTCCAGGCATTGGACTAATTACCTTGGTTGCATGTTTTAGCGGGGTACGACCATACCATTCGGTAAGTTGAGGCTCAACTAGCCGCGCGCAGCATTTATCGAGCACCCGCAGAGTGGCAATTTATACCAGGACTCTTGCTGACTATATTTCTGCTAGGTTCTGGGAAGCGCTCTCGGGTATCTGTTCGCGTACAATCCAGCATCCGGACTCGCAAGTGAATCGTCTTTGCATCACACCGGATAAGAGGTTCTTGGCTGCCGCGGGTCACAACAATGTCAAGCTGTTTGATATCAAGTCAACCAATCCTAATCCCGTGATTACATTTGAAGGTCACACAAACAACATCACCGGCGTGGCATTCCACTGTGAGGGGAAATGGATGGTCACCAGCTCCGAGGATGGAACTGTGAAGGTCTGGGATACTCGTACCGGCAGCTTGCAGCGAAACTACATCCACCGGGCTGCTGTCAACGATGTGGTCATTCATCCCAACCAGGGCGAGCTCATTAGTGGTGACCACGCCGGTATGGTCCGTGTCTGGGACTTGGGTGAGAGCGTCTGTACCCATCAATTGATTCCGGAGGAGGACACTGCGGTTCTCAGTGTTAGCGTTGCCAGCGATGGATCGTTGCTTTGCGCTGGAAATAAGAAGGTTCGTGATTTTAGATTCACGGAGCATTGTATGCATCTTTACTAATATCTCGACAGGGAAATGTCTACTTATGGCGCATGGTCCAAACGGATGAGACCACCCGTATCATCCCCGTCTGTACCTTCCAAGCTCATAAGGACTACCTCACTCGTGTTCTCCTCTCTCCCGATGTCAAGCACCTTGCAACCTGCTCCGCAGATCATACTGCCAAGGTCTGGAACCTCGACGCTGAATTTCCGCCTGCCAAACTGGCATTGAAGCAATGGAAAGAGAAAGAGGCATTGAACCCTCCAGTTGAAACTCCGGTCGAAGCTCCAGCAACACCTGTCGAAGCTCCCGCTCAGTCTCGGGACCTGCTCCGTATTTTCGACGCCCCCATCCAAGACCGTGATCTACTCCGTATCACCGACAATCCTCCTCGCCAAGAGACACCGCAACAGACATTCACCTCGTCTCCCGACGGGCCTCCTATGGATCCAGTCAACCACACACTGTTCCTGGAGACCACCCTCGCCAATCACCAGCGCTGGGTCTGGGACTGTGCCTTCTCTGCAGACAGTGCATACCTCGTAACAGTGTCCAGTGATCACTACGCTCGTTTGTGGGAGCTTGGCACTGGCAATATCATCCGCCAGTACAGCGGCCATCATCGAGGTGCCGTTTGTGTTGCTTTGAACGACTACTCCGAGCCTCGCTAGGGGTAAGACACAAGGTTGAGTCGCCTCGGGCTAACCCGCATTCTGCTTTCATGAGTTAATGGGTCTCTACTGGCGTTGATCTTATTCTGGATAATCTACACATGGCATGGCGCACGTAATGATGGGTGTTTTGTGGTTTTCTCTGGTTATATGGCGTATTTCGGTTGGTCAATGGAGACCTTCGTCGTTGAATCATTCTACAGACTTTTTACTTGTCCCATTTTCATCCCACAGAGGATACTGCATAGTGTCGAGATATCACTAACAATATCAAATGTACTAATTCTCGCTGTTCTTTCTCTACACTACATACTTCTGGCTGGGTAACATGCCCGAAAGGTGTTTACAAGGCTATTCAATTTCGTGAGCGACGCAGGACAAGTCTCCATACACTAAAAGAAAACATAACACCACGCTCAGACTGAACTCAAATAAAATCACACAAAGAAGAAAAATAACAGATCTTAACATACCCATAGGACTAAAAACAAATGTTCAAGTACAGGAAAAAGACAAATATGAAGCCCGTGACGCAAATCCGATACAAAGCCCAAGGAACCGCTCACAGACAAGGCCACTGCTTCCGCTTATGGACTTCTATGCCATCCATGGATATCTTCATGATAGAACCAGCCAACAAGCAATCAGACCGTCCTTATACGACGGCAAACCATGTCACACAAACAACAATATCCATTCCCCGTTCCTCAGCACCAGTGTACTTGAAAGTCCACATGCCGTCGCGGTTGACATCCCAGAACGCCCCAGAGGCGGAGTGCATACCACGCTTACCGGCATTGCTAAGTGCACCATCCGCCGCAACGGAAGGGTCAATCACGCCCTGCTGCACGATTGTGCTGTTCACAGTGAAGCGGTAGGGAGGGGGCTTAGAGGCATCTGTGGGTGCGGTAGCGGTGATCAGAGCCTTAAGGATGGTGTTCTATACGGGGGATTGTTAGTATCGGCATTGCAGTCAGGTGGTTGTTGTTAGTTGGGCGTGTTGGGTGTTGACGCTTACGATAATCTGGGAGTTCCAGGTTCCGACATTGTCGTGCTCGTAGCCCTTGCTGGTCTCGAGGGCATTCTGGCAGGCCTGGGGTGAGATGTTAGCGCGGGGTTAAATCCACGGGGCATTTTGGGGAATGGACATACCTCGGTGGTGATCTTAGTGAGATCCTCAATGGGGATCGGCTGGAGGGTTGTTAGAACCATTTGTGATAATGCAATGGTAGCGAGTATTCTTGTGGCATCATTGCGCATTGATATAGCGCAACTGCGGTGTCACTTGCGATCAACGTACCGATGCAGAGGCGCCTTCGGCAGACATTGTGAATAAATGGAATGCGGTGGTTTGGGGAGTGCTTAAGAATGCTGCACAAAGGACTTTGTTAACGAGTAGACTGGCTCAAAGTTTAACGCGTGTGGACTCCATTGGGCTGACATCATGTCTAAAATACCACGGGGTATGCGCGCGAGCCCGGAGCAATGCGGGGAGAAGGGGCGTAATTGACGGTGAATTTCAGCGCAGATAGCCTGTTTCAAACAGGAGAAATGTATTCACATACCTTTATTGGATCTAGATAGTAGATACGATTATGAATGTGGGATGCTTGTAGGACTGCTCGTCGCAATCTACGTGGATTGTTTGGATATTTGGCAATCATTGGGGCGCTTGGCCTAAAGGGGTTTGGCACGAGCTTGATTCTGCCACGGCGGTGTGGGACTAAACATCGTGTGTTCAAATAACGAACCCAGGTTCTAAGGTTTCAATATGACAGGCCACGTAATAATTATTATGAATTATATATATTATATATATATAGAGAGAGAGAGAGAGAGTATGATAGGCTCCTTTATTCGGATTAATATACTATCTGTAATATAAATACAACATGGATAATAATATACCACAACCACCACCCAACCACGACAGAAACAGAAGACAGACTTTTGGAAACAGAACACGGACTTTTGAAATCACTTTTGAATCAATTTGTCCTCGGACACTGCTGCCATAGCACGCTGCAGTCGTTCAAGGTGGAACTTCATCTCCTGGTTTTCGCGCCGCAATTTGGCGTTCTCTTCAAGAAGGTCGACCTTCTGCTTGAACTCTTTGAATTGGGTTCCAATCGATCCCAATTTGGCCAATGATCGATTCTCAGCCGAGTCAATGTTGTTTGCAAGCCATTTCTCGGCTGAGACGACATTGTCTGCAAATCGTTTTCTCAGATGATTCGAAGTTTCCTGCTTGACTTACGATACTCAATTCGAGGTTCTCTGCTTGACTTATGATGGTGTCAAGCTTGGATAATTGTTTAGCCGTCCGACCGACAATCTGGCTGGTCTGCTCGGAAATTGGTTGGAGAAGTCGGCTCTAAGCTTCTCCAGTCATCCAATCAATCTATGGGGCCAAGTGTCGCGAAGAGGGCCGTTGGGCCGTATTTCCAGAACTCTTCCCATGCCGGTTCTCAGCCGATTCGCGCTTTTTGGCTTGACTTGTAATAGTGCTAAAGATGGGGAGAGAAAGGAAGCAAGATCTGGCTCAGCACTGAGAGAGATTTTATACCAACGATCAATGCAAAAAGTTATAACTACCCAGATATCTAAAAGACCACTAAAAAGACATATAGAAAGACTATCGGAGAAGACCACCTAAGGACCACCAGACTACGGCTGTATAAGCGGCCGACAATTATCCCACTCTTCGCACCTCTACCACTCCGACGGCCTCTCCTTAAACTACTTCTAGATGTGATGGCCATATTCCTCAGATAAAAAGCCCCTGCCTCCAACTTTATCCCATGACAAAAGTCAAGCAGAAAGCTTCATAGATACAATCCATAGATAGTCACTCACCATTTGTAACGAATCTTGCCACGAATGTTTCATATCTTGCTGTAACACTCCAAGGACACTTTTACATGGACAAGTAATTTGCTCAAATCAAAGTTCCGTGGTACGTATAAAATGAGAGCGTTGCATAAAACCACCATGTCTTTCAATGCGCAAAAGTCCCAATGCGGACACAAGTGGGGCCTTGCCCTAGAAAAGCTGATTTTCGCCTATTTGGCACAATTTGGCCAAATTATATATAGCAGGCCGGCTGGCCCAATGGCAAGGCGCTTGACTACGAATCAAGAGATTGCAGGTTCGATCCCTGCGTCGGTCATATCTTTTTGCTTTCCGTCATTCGTCGATCCGATAATCCAACCTACGTCATACCCGAATATGTATGTATGTACAGCATCCGACGCTTTTGCCAATGCAATTCAATTGGTTCCAATATCTGCAGTATAGAAGTAAGTAGGTTACCAAAGATACTTATCTTTTTATATGGCTTAGAATTTTGCATTGTTATAGTGTAACTCGGACCTCGCAGTACGAAGGATGGGTGTAACGACGCTGGTGATGAATAAAGCTTTTGAGAAATATCAAACTTAAGGTGATACTTACATCGATAAGACCGGAACGGATATATGTCGGACGTATTCTCCCTTCAATCGGCACATTAAGAATCCGACATAAACCGAGGAAACCAAACAGCAGACATGACGACACCAACCTGCAAAATTTGAAGACACGGAGGAACCTCGGGCATACCAAAACAAGGCACAGGCTGGCTAGATCCGGTTCGTTCAAAAACGGACATAAAACTGGGAATATGTCAGCGGCGTCCTGGAAAAGAAATTAAGCACCATAAAATCACATCAAGTGGGTTCAGAGTGGCAAGTGCGCGCCAATCAACGTTTGCCGTTCCAACCGGGTACCCAATGTAGATGTCAGATCATGGCTTTCGGCATGCCGGTTTTCATACTCGGTTCGGACTTGGGAATTTTCCACCAGGGCCAGCCCTGGAGGTTCCAAGGTTTCATAATAATTATGCAAGGACGTCTATCGCCGATTGTGCCGACGGTGATTCTTTTTTATCCTTGATTTGCCCCTTCTTTTCCTTTCGACAGGTTTAGCATTCTAACCGCCGAGGAAAGGGAAGCCATAGCAGTCTGCTCGTCATGGCAGATCAAGACGAGATCCGTGGCAATTCGGTCTATGAGGCCGAACAGCCTGTCACCGAAACGCCCTCACCGATTGAGAGGCCTGTTGCTTCGAACATACAGAAAAAGTCTGGGTTTATGGCCAAGTCAGTATTCCCATACCTCATCCTCCACCTTTGTACGGAGCGCAGAACAAAGCAAAATACTGACACCCTAACAGAATCGGAAGAATTCTGAACCAAGATGTCCGCGAGGAACTACCTGCGTACAAAGATATCCAAATCCACACCTGGGACGGGCCCGACGATACCCAGAATCCATTTAACTGGAGCCTCAAATACAAATGGCTGCTAACCGTCACCGTATGCTTCATGTAAGAAACACCAGCTCTACGCACAACACCTAGACCTTTAAGCATCTAACTAACAACCCACCAGCTCCATCCTGACCGGTCTCCCTGCGGGAACCTACGGCTCCGGCAACGACTGGATGGAGAAAGAATTCAACGTCCAGAATGACCCCTTCCCAAACCTCTACTGGGCCACCACCTCCTGGAACATGGGCGCTGCCTTCTGGCCACTGATCTTCGTCCCTCTAACCGAGGCCTCCGGCCGCATGCCAGGATACTTCGTGGCATATGTGATCCTTGTCATCTCCCTCTTCCCCTCCGCGTTCGCAAAGAACTTCGCGACGCTCGTCGTGACTCGGTTCTTCGGTGGCGGTGCCTCTTCCGTCTCGATCAATATCGTCGGTGGAAGTATCTCCGATGTGTGGCTCGGTGACCATGCTCGCAGTCTTCCGATGTCTATATTCGGGTTCACAAGTGTTGTGGGTATTGCACTTGGTCCGTTTATTGGATCTGCCATTGTGCAGATTCAGAAATCAGAGCCGTGGCGTTGGTAAGCACAAACCCTTTCTTTCCCGCTATTTATACCTTCAAATATCCAAGAACCAGAATTACGAAGCCATACTAATCATTTTACAGGATCTTTTACGTCCAAATAATCTACAACGCCGCCCTAATCCCAGTCTTCTGGCTAATCCTCAACGAAACCCGCCCAGACGTGATCCTCAAGGAACGTGCACGCAAGATCCGCAAAGAAACCAACCTCCCGGTATACGCGGCCTCAGAAATAGACGCCCCAAGCAAACTCCGTCTCCTGAAAATCTCCTTCCAGCGCCCAACAAGCATGCTCCTAACCGAGCCGGTCGTAACCTTCTTCACCTTATGGATAAGTTTCGCTTGGGGAATCCTATACCTCTTCTTCTCCAGCGTCGTGCAAACCTACTCAACAAACTACGGCTGGGGCACGCTGTCAACAGGCCTGGTCCAGCTCGCCATCTCGGTAGGCGCGATCATCGGCACAGTCATCAACCCACTCCAGGACTGGTTCTATCTCCGCTCTTCGCGGCGCAATGAAGAGAAACCCGGTAAACCTATTCCGGAGGCGAGACTGTACACTTCCATCCCGGGTAGTTTGCTCTTTGCGGCGGGTCTGTTCTGGTATGGATGGGCTAGCCAGCCGGATATTCATTGGATCGTGCCGACTATTGGTATCACGGCTGCTGGGATTGGGATCTATTCGATTTATATGGCTGTTGTTAATTATTTGACTGATGCTTATGAGCGTTATGCGGCGTCGGCTTTGTCGGCTGCTTCGCTTGGGAGGAATGCTTTTGGTGCGTTCTTGCCGCTTGCTTCGCCGCAGTTGTTTGCGAATCTTGGGTTTGGATGGGCTGGCACTTTGCTTGGGTTTATCGGAGTTGCGTTGTCGATTGTTCCTGTTATTTTGGTTTTGAAGGGTCCACAGATTCGGGAGAGGAGTAAGTTTATGAGGGAGGCTATGTGGGAGCCTGAGGAGACGGTTGAGATTGATCGTTCTGGCAAAGAAGATTCGGGGCCTTCTGCTGAGGGAGTTGCGTGAAGTTGTGCAGTTGGGGTGTTCTTTTGCGCTGCATTGCGTAGTTGAGTATTTTGTTCTACCTATTGTCTTCAATTTTGGCAGATAGGTTATGTACATAGGTTTACATTCTGATAGAAATAGATAAACACATGAATTTATTGTTTTATTTTGTTTTTTTGTCCATCTACTGGCCGTTCTCTATACAATGCCAAGAGGGAAGTATAGAAAGACAAGAAACCAAAAACCACAACTTCCTCCACATGTTCTATCGACTCTGAATCCAAGGTGGGAAGGATAGTGGAAGAGGGTATCGGGGCAAAGGGGTCAGGGTCGGAAGGAAATGGCCGTTCACATGGATGTTGCTTTTGAGAAACACTTTCGCTATCAATCATTCAACCGGAACAAGCGGGGGAAACTTATTCCCCGTCGCGCATCTTGCGGAAGAAATCCATGACGCCAGTGTAAACAACAAGCAGGATACCACCGCCAGGGCCGAGACGCAGAACCTTAGGCGTAAAGCCCTTGTACAGGGCAGCGAAGCCCTCCTCCTTCATCACGGTGCCGAGAGCAGGCCAGGCCCAGTTGTACTTGGCGACCTGACCAGGAACCTTGGTGGTATTCTGGATGCGGGACTTGACAACGTCCATGGGTGTGTTGAGGATAGTACCTGTGATACCACCGATGGTACCGGCGATCAGGTCGTTGCGTGTCTGCTGGTTCTTGTTGCCGGGCTCGACAGCAGGCAGCTGTGCGCGGACCTGGAAGATACAGCCGAAGTAACCTGCGTTCCACAGGATGTGGCGCCACATGGTCGACTCAAGGCCGTTGTACATTGCCAACGGGCCTTCTGTGGCCACGATCTTCTTCACCACGTCGAACATGCCGTTGTACTTGTGGGCCTGGGCCTTATCCTGCAGACGGATCTTCACCAGCTCGAACGGAACCACCACGAAGGCTTCAGTCGCTCCGGCTGTGGCTCCAGTCAAAGTGGCCAGGCCTTGGGTCTGCTTGTCCACACCGAACAGGTTGCGGTAGAAAGCGCCCCAGCTGTCGTTGGCAGCGAACTTGGTCGCACGCTTTGGTGCCTCCATCAGGATGGGCGCAGAGATACCACGGTATAGACGGGAGGCACTATATACATTTTCGCATGTTAGACAGAGAGCCGTGGCTAGTTCGCTAGGGTGATGACATACCCTTCGTTCTTAACAATCTTGCGGAAGCAGTCGAACATGCCATTGTAGTGATCAACACCAGGAACAGGGGGTCCAGTCTGAAGCTGACTGCAGGAGGATATGGTTAGCTCATGTCATATGAGGTTAGTGCTCATTGCGACCGGTGGCTTGCTTACATTCGAGTCTTGAGCACGTCCAGAGGGTACCTGCGAGCACACATTGTCAATTGAGTCCAATTTCCACGTTATACCAAGTATATCTCCAACAGACAGTTATGCGACCAAAGAAGGGGAGTGGATAGCCGTACATGACCAGGATCTGCTCATGCGGGGAGAGACGCGTTAGTCAATAGAGCACCTTGTGGGGTGTCCAACACGACGAATCAAGTCGGAATCGCTTTTCAAAGCAAAGGCAGGAGACACATACCTCTGAGACACCAGCCACCGCACCGGCGGCGAACTGGTAGACGAAGGGGAGGGGCTTCTGGGGAGTATCGGACATGATGGCGGCTTGAGCTGTGGGATGTCAGTATGGGGCCATAATTGGGCAATATTTGGATCGCAGTGCCATCGAAAAGCACAGATTTGCGATCAAATGACACCAAACAAGATATTCACTCACAAGACCAAAAAGGAACGAGGGTTGTGAAAAAGAAGAAGCGAGAAAAGAGGAGGTTGCCGGTGTCGGCGAGATTCGGTGATCAGGTCCGAGTCTCCGTACGCGGGCGTTTAGCCCCGATTACTAAACCCCCGTGGGGTGAGCTTCTATAGAATTCACATTCCAAGCTGTTTGCAGACTTATTGCCATCAATTCGTGCGTATCGTGTCTTCTTGTGTCTTTCATAATATCCAAACTCCCACACTCATTCCCAACATCATCCCCAACATTATTTTGCTAACCCGATGTACCACACCATCTCCACTAGTCGCGGTCGCTTGTTCCTTAGCGACAGTCGTCGCAAACGCGGTGTCCCTTGCAGTACAGCTAGAGCCGCAGGCGAATCCCATAGGACAGCATCCTCCGCCCACGGTGTCGGCACAGTAAAACCAGCCCTGAGCGCAATGGTTCCCGCCAGAGTGTTCCGTCGTTGTCGTGACGGGCGCTACAATCGTCACGCCGTCTGATACGATGGTCGTCGAAGATGTGGTCGGACATGAAGTCGTATCGCAGTCTCGTCCGGTGCGGCAGCAGCCACCGTGGTAGACAGCAGAGCAAGCATAGAAACCAGTCGGGCAAACATCGTCACCGCGCGTAGCACTGGTTACTGTTGAGAGATTCGTAGGCCGTGCTGGCGGTGCCAAGCTATCGTTTGTTGTGGTCTTGCTGCTATGGGAAGGGGTCGTTGGGGAAGAAAAGGAAGCGGAAGTGGAAGTACTATCCTGCGGTTTGGTCGAGTAGGTCACAGTAGACAACACCACGGTCGAATGAAGAGTCACCGTAATAACACTGATGTATGCGCCTATTCGAAAAATTAGTAAATGCTCATTCAAAATTTCCAGTACAATCTGGGAACAAGAAAATGGAAAATGATACTCACATCCCCCTTCAACACAATCATATTCCGGAATACAACATCCACCGCCCAAAGCCTGTGAGCAGGCCGTATACCCACTCTGACACGACCCGATCATCCCAGAGCACGTCTTCCAGCTAGGACAGCAGCCCACATCGCCGTGGCCCGTATCTGCGACGATCTTGCACGTCTCCCCGGACCCACAGCAGCGATCGGATCGACCGATGGATGTGCACGCCGATGTCCCAGTCGGGCACTGGAAGTCTCGTTTCTCGAGAAGATTGTTTGCGCTGTGACTGTTTTCCAGGGCAAAGAATTGACTTTCTCCATCTGTGCCCAAGGAATATGATGGCCCAAACGGGTGCGATTGGGCTACAAAGCGCGCTGGGGAAAATCTGTCGTCAGGGAGGTGTCCCTCGGATATGTTCCCTGACGGATAGACATCCCCGAAGCTCCAATAGTCGAGTAAGAATTTCTCGCCTTCGTCGTCGCTCATTTTCTTCACGCCGAGGGCTGGTCCTGCTGCGAGTTGAGATGTTATAGCGGCATTGCGCTGTAGGATGAGCTTTGCTGGCAGTGATGGTGTATCAGCCTGTTTGGATTCGAGATCCGCTGAGGGATTTATATTTTCTGCTGAGACCAGTTTTGCAAACTGTGGTAATGAGCAGAACATGGCGAGAGCGTGGAGGAGCTGCATGCTGCCAATGAGCATTGAGACCAGGATAAATCTCGAGTTTGCTTAGGTCGAGACTAGTGGAAATAGTCGGGTTGGAGGCTAACTCGTAGTTGGATATTTGCTTCAGATGTGTGTTTCACTAACAGAAGCTGTGGATGAGCTGGTTGGGAATGAAATTTCGAGTTGGGTTGGTGGGCCCAATGGTGCAGAGTGCAGATATATTCTTCTGCCCCTTCAACATGTGATTCAGTCGAGTTTGACAGATCTGAGGGAAGACGTTTGTCGATCTAGGAATAAATTAGGGTCGCATTGGGCTTTCTATAAAGCTGCATGCGAAGGTGGCTGGGGGGGGGGGGGTTGCAGGAGGCGCACGAGGCGCACACCGTTATGCATTAGACATTTAGAAAGACATTTAGAAAGACATTTAGAAAGACATTTAGAAAGAACATATAAAAAAGGACATCCGGGGAGTGGTATTTTACATATAACATGCCAGCTTGCAGGACAGACAGGTCAAGGTATGGAGTACTCGTAGTCAGTTGGAACACCCCTATTAGCTGGTTCGTGTATTGGGGATTATCCTCTATCTCTATATTAGTCTACGTAAGAGACAGACTATTTTCAACTATTACCACTCCGAACTGAACAGGAACATCCCAACGCTAACTTCAAATGGGCTCATATCATTCGCAAAATCAAAGACCAAATACTAGTAGCACACCACAGAGTATAGCAGGGTATCGTCAGTAAATGACATGAGGGGCTCTCGCACAGGAAACACGCCAAAAGGTATCAAGGTAAATAAAATGACCAAAACCAAGGCCATAATGCGACGTCAAATGCAGTAACACAAAAAAAAAACGTGAATCCAATTTCACTTGCGCTTGGCAATGAGAGATTCGGCATAAAACATCGTAGGGTCAGGGATGATGAGACTGAGGATGGGATGCAGTGTGAATGAACACCCTTAGACCAATACAGGATCAGTCAGAGGGCTGTTCGGAGGTAGCGTTGTCTTCCTCCTCCAGCGATTTGGGTAGTGGCTTTGCCGCGTCAGAAGATAGCGACTTGGGCTCTTCTGCCTTCTCTGCCTCGTCTCCATTCTCCGGGGTCGCGTCCTTTTCACCTTCTTGCTTGTCATCATCACCCCCATCCTCATTGTTTTGCTCTGCTGCCTGCGCAGCAGCGGCTTCCGCCTCTGCCTTCTCCATCTCTGCATTGCGGGCTTGCTGTCTATCCCAAACTTCTTTGCGAATGCGGTCGTCCTTCGCGGTACGGAGACGCTCAGTCTCTTCGAAACCACCGCTCTTCTTCAACTTGCCTTCTTCGACAAATGCACCGAGTTCCTTCTGGAAAAGACCGATTCGCCGAGTCTCAAGCTCCTTCTTTCGTGCTTTCTCGGCTCGCTCAATGGCCTCAAGTCGGCTTTCGTGGTTGGGCTGCAAAGCACGGACTTCGCCCAAGACACCGTCCTTGGCTTTCATGGGGTCAATGGTCGGGTCAATTCCAAGAGTCCTGGATGGGGCGCGGACAGCGGTGCCACCGGTTGCATTCGTCAAGACCTGCTCCTTCGTGGCTTGCTCCACCAAGGCGAAGGTCTGAGTTGCCTTCTCGAGATCGTCTTGTAGGTCGGCAGCGAGGTCCTCCTGCATGGTAAGCTGGTCTCGTTCTTCGCAAACCAGCTGAAGCTCCTTTTCCCAGATCTTGGTCCAGATAGGCTTCTCGCGACCCAGGAAGTCCTGCATTTTCTTAATTTCTTTCATCACCATGCTAATGTCGCGGCTGACACCCTCCAATTGTCTCGGAAGAGGACGAACGCCGCGGGTCACAACATCCTTCCGAAGATCCTCAACCAAATCTTGAAGATCATCGACGCGAGCGACCAGCCGCTCAGACTCAGCTGCAAGTTCCTTCTTGCCAGTGTTAACGCGAGCACGACCAGCATCACCTTCATAAGAGGGAGTGGCAACGTCATCAGCGGCGGTCTTGACCTTGCTTGCCTTGGCACGGACTGCACTCATAGAACCAGTGATATCGGCAGTAAAGTTGGAGTAGGTCTGTCGCAGGACTGCCAAATCACGGCGCAAGCTCTGAAGCTCGGCAATTTGAGATCCACTGCCGGCAATCGATGCCTTAGAATTCCCTCCAATGGCAGCCGGACCAGAGCTGGCTGGAGAAGCAGCCAAGCGAGCGATTTCTTTGGCGGCTTCAAGCTGGCGATCGGAAACCCGCTGTATGATATTTCCTTGCCCATAAAGTGTCTCTTTGACGCCTTCGACCAGCAGGCGCACGCTTCCGAGGCTATCATCGAAATGTTTCTTGACCTCATCGAGGTTGTCAACGTTAAGCACCAAGACAGACCGATCCTTGACGTCGGCAAGATCTTCTAGTTCATGTCGGATCCCTGAAATTGGGTCTTGGATATAAATTTCAGGCAAATCAACGCCATTATCGTGGGTATTCCAGGCAAACTTTTCAATAAAAGCAAGCTGCAGGCGCCCAATCGTGAGCTCTGCAACGCCATCTGGGAGCACATACTTCTTAATTTTGCTTTTGTATTGTAGGAACAGCGTGAGCTCTTTGCCTGGTGAGGGTTGCTCAGTAGCAAATTGAATAGCTGATAGAGGTGTTGTGATTTCGGCGGACGGCCCGAAGGAGTCCGCCTTCGGGGTTTGGGGTGTTGGTTTCGCGGGCTCGAAAGCGTCTTCCAGTGTTGGCTTCTCTTGGGGCTGGGAAATTATCGGAGGAGGAACGATCGCAGATTCCACTGTATCGGCTTTCTCGTCAGGAGCATGCGCTTCGCGGGGCGCCTCGGATGATGCGGAATCGATCCCCTCTGGCTCTAATGGAGGTGCACCAGATGGAGGGGTGCGTTCTTCTTCCACAACATCAGGAATATTTGCGGGTGGAGCAGCTTGCGCACCCTTGGCGACTTCCTGTAAGCGGTTGTTGGATCGTTGTCTTGTATGGGCAAATGAGCCCCGCAGACGAACTGCGTTCAAGGATTCACGGACGTCACGACCGCGGTTGGGAATCGGAGAGTTCTGAGTAGGCAAGACAGGAACGCCGTTGGTAGATGTTCCCAAATGTTTTTGAATTTGATAAGCAGAGAAACGACGCGAGGCACGTCGCTCAAGCTCTCCACTTCTTTGCAAAGCCCCCAATGCGTCATCCTCCTTTGGTGGAGGTGGAGGCGGAGGTGCGGGGAACCCGGTGGGTGTAATATATGTTGAAGGCGCAGTGGCGTTGGGTGCGTTGGCTCGAGGGGTTGTATCATTATCGAAGGGGGTGGGTTGAGACAGCATTTGCTGGGCCTCTCGCCGCGATGTTTCTCTTTCAGCGTAATTTGTGCGCGGTTCGGTTGTCGAAGGTGCCGAGGAGGTTCGAGCAATGGCCGGTTGATCCTCCAGCGAACCACCGCTGCCATACCGTCGGTTCGATCTTCTGGGGGACTGGGCTGTCGACTGGGCTGTCGACGGCGCGGTGGATGCTGCAGCCTCATCATACAACTGACCAATTGCTTGCCCACTAGCGATACTTCCTGCACTGGCCTGCCGTCCTGGTGCGGGCCGGCCATCTTCGCGCTGGTGCCGGGACCTTAAGCGAGCTTGCTTCTTCTTCAGCCCTTTTAACAAGTTGATGATTATATCTCGGATGCGGGGCAGATATCTATCGAGGCTCTGGGAAGATGCGTCTTGACTAAGAGTGTCTTCAAGTATCGTGCGGAGCAGGTCTGGTACGGGACCGAGGTC
Source organism: Penicillium egyptiacum (assembly GCA_911456345.1). Classification (NCBI taxonomy): domain Eukaryota; kingdom Fungi; phylum Ascomycota; class Eurotiomycetes; order Eurotiales; family Aspergillaceae; genus Penicillium; species Penicillium egyptiacum. The sequence goes on from CAJVRC010000835.1 coordinate 788,674, forward strand.
TGAGGTGTCGACTCCGATGGCACTGAAGGCCCGACAAGCCAAGTTAAATTCATAGCCCAATCGAACGTATACATCCGACACATCATTCTCTGATGCTTGCTTCCGAGACCATTGGGTTAAGGTTTCTAGGAGCTGTTTCGTCGCAACCAAGAGGTGTGTCACGCTCTTTTCGATTTGGGATATCTGCTTATCGGGCTGTGCGGCGGGGGGAAACACCGGTTCATTAGCCATCGAAATGTAGGGAATTGCCAGACAGCCAGAGACTTACCTGGTTCTTGCTGGACTGGGATCGAGACGAGGCGGAGGAACTGCGGCCGGACTGCTGGGAAGCCATGGATGTCTCGGCGCTGCCAGACCCCGAGGGTCGCTCGGAGTATGTTTGTTGATCCAAGTGTTCAGGGTAGGGGAACTGGGTTCTTGAGACGCCTGAGGACTGCATGGGTATGATAGGCCAAATCTCCGAGGGAGTGAGAACAGAGAGTGAGAAATAGGGCAGAAGCGAGCGAGGGTGCCAAGCATGTGTGAAGATGATGCCCAGCCTCCTGTCAACTTCGTGCCTTACCGCACCGGAACCGATGATCAGCAGTGGTTTATCCCCCAAATACCATAAATACCATATATTACTGTATAGTCCTGTAACGATGTACAACAGACCAGGGCACCGCGTTATTCGAGTGCTCAGGCCGCAGTAGCTAGTACATATATGTACTTAGGATACACTGATCATTGGAAATTGACCTCCAATTTGATGCCATACAATCACATGCTTATACTACCTGTACTGATGAAAATCATAATACATAGAACATACAAATACAACACAACAGCCATAAAAAGGATTCGTCTCTCACCGCATCCACTGATAAGTACCCGATTGATAAGGGCCTTGCCTCTGTCTGTCCCTTTCGACTGTTCCACTTCAGCTCCACTCCGGCTCTATTTATATTCCTACATAGGACCCATTGCTTTGTAGAACAATGGATTAGGTCATTTATATTGCTATTGTATTCCTGCACTTGTTCAGATATTTCATACAGAATCCATTCGTCTCTAGGAATGGGCATCAGGCCCACCAAGCACAGCACGAACAACACTGCTCCAAACCACGGCAGCCCAACCAACGGTGAAGCCTAACTCTATCCTCGTCTCGGAGAACTATACAGGAGACTTTGTCAATGCCGCTAAAGATCTAAGAAGGCGCAAGAACTGATATAGGTGCGACCTGAGGTTATTAGGCCCAGTTGCTCCGTATAATATTGCTCGTTGTTAGAGCATCGTTGTGAGATGGCCAACGTTCGGGTACGAAGAGTGGCAGGATTAGAGCGACTAGTTGGGAGCTGAATACTGGAACCCAAGGGAAAATATTGCTATAAGGTGGGAGGAAATAGCTGGCCCAACCGAGATAGCGGCCAGACTAGCGAATACCATGAAGCAGAATGGCTGATGACCATTTCATATGCATCATATATCCCATTACTTCCCAAGATGGGTGTCTATAACGGCATATCCGTCCGATCTATTCACCAAATCCGAGAGCGCTAACCGACATTCGAATTAAGGCTGATTGGAGATCGAATCTCTCAAGAAGTATTGATGAGATTCAGTCAAAATCCATGATACATTTAAACCGAACCCTATAAAAGCTGTCAATTACAGCAGACTGCTACCTGGAGCCGTTATATTTGATATACACCTGCGCAGTACCTGGGGGTTTCATACCTCACCCCTCTCTTGCTCGCTTCTCCATTATACATCTACACAAGGGACATCAGAAATCCTATAAATTTTGTAGGAAAACAGACATTGAGCTATACCTGATAGGGTTCTTTTAAATAACTTTAACATATATAGATCGGCGATCTGAGTTGTGCGACTGAACACCATTCCCGCTATTGTTATCAATGATCCGAGGCACGGACTGCTTCATCTCAGGCACCCGGCGGCTCCCAATGTTGCCTCTGCAATGCTGATAAGAAATCTTCCAAGGTAGGAATGCTGAAGGCCGCAACTTATCAGCCCGTTAGGTACCTAGGTCCACCGAGACACACCTTGAGCCCTGGCTCCAGGGCTCCAGGGCTACATCAGTTAGATTACATAAGACATTTTCACCAGCTGCACTCAGCTCAAATCACATCATAACATCATTTGAGATTGTCCAATTATTACAGCCGTATATATATTTGACCCTAAGGGGAACCGGAGACCACATGAGTCACTGGAATCTACTGAGCGGACCCAATAAGCGTTATGAAACGGCAGCTAAGATAGGAAAGCCCCACCTGACAGAGCAAGTTCCCACGGAACCAGATATGTATACTTGACCTATGACCTCAGATATGACATCTGGAGGCACATATGTATGTAGGCATACCGACCCTACTAGAGATAACTAAGAGCAGGACACGAAGTAACTTACTACCTAGTATGTACATATAATCTGAAGAATGACACAAGCCCTTTGAACACCGTGAATGGCCGATAATGCAGTTGATCGTACAAAATGATGTATACATATGTACATGTACCTATGTACCAATGCGGGTTCGGTCGTTTCCATTGGTAGTTCCATTAGCTGCTTTATGCATCGGAAGTAAATATATCTTAGTGGTTCATGGGTTCCGACCCTATATCGCACAAATGCTAGATTATGGTCAGTATAGTCTGAAACTCTACGAGGGGTCAATAGTTAGTTATGGACGTAGGAGCTACCTCAGCCTGACCCGTACTCTGGTAACATTGTCAATTGGCCTACCCTAGGGTTGGAGGCCTAAGAGCACAGAATTCTTATAATAACAATACGTTATTATTCATTTGTGAAAAACGATAATATCCCCATTGGAATATTTGAAGTCACAACGCCAAAAAAAAGAAGAAGAAAAGAAAAGGGAAAAAAAAAAGAAAAAGGGTGTAACACACAAATACAATACCATACGCGTGACTTCTCTCCAGACTTCCCTTCCCCCATCAACTTGCGACAAGCCCATTTCCCTTTCTTCTATTTTTCTATCTGTTCTTTCCCTTCCATTCCTCCTTCCTTATTTTACTGCCATTGGCATTCCGGTATCTCCGTAGTGTGGTGGTTGCTTATCCTTCCCCCTCACTTCCCCCCCCGTCCTGTTTGTGCAGGCGGTGTGTTGTGGCATCGTGCCTCATCCTCGCGGCTTTCCGCCGTGCGAAGTTCCACGACGCAAGCTTGCCCTGACTGACATCAAAGTCAATCAATGGCTTCCACTCTCAACTCTGTGGCAGCCAACAACGCGTCTGGCAATGCCAGCGCGGGCGCCCCCAACCCCGGTCGATCTACCCTGAGATCCAGTAACAGCACGAAGGGGTCCGACAACCGACGACAGTCGGGTAGCCCCATCGATGGCGGACAACGGTATGTTCAGCCTTTCCTTCTATACAACATGTTAAATCAAATTCTCGTATATTTCCATCTTCTCCGGACTTGGGAAACTCCCCTTCGTTCTTATCATGCCCTTGTCCTATTGGCGATTGAGTTGGTGAGCTCTGTTGCGGCTTGCATCAAGTTGTGCGCCAGCAAGAGCCAATTGAAGCTGTCGGATTCGACGACAGAAAAGTTTTGTGGTTCCTCTGTTTTGTGACCAGCGACCGCTAACGCAAGCATGTTCTACTGCATAGGCGCACAAACTCCCACAAGGCCTGGACCCAAGGGACCAACCCCATCATCCAACGATCTTCATACACTTCATCGAACGGCAACATGACCCACCAGAAACAATCTGGATCCTCGAGAGCCAACCAGAAGGAGTCAAATACCCCTGATAGCCATGCTCATGACCGGCTTGTCTTCTTATTCGCTAGCTTCACTGTAAGCCCAGTCGCACCATCATACCCGTCGATTGATTCTAAACTGCTATCTAGGGCCTATACACCACCATTACCACCAAGTCCGGAGAGAAGTTTACCGGCATCTTCTCTTCCTCGACCATGGAGCCTAACGAACTTTCGTTCCTGCTCAAGATGGTCCAGCGAACATCGCAGGAGGGCCAACCCCGGGCAAACGGCGTCAGCGATGTCGCAACTCCGTACATAGGCTCCCCGCCAGAGCACATCATGTCGTTCGATATCAAGGATGTTGTCGACATTGCAGTTCCAAATGTTACCACAGCCGAAGTTTCAGCCAAGGAACCAAACGGTACGGCTTGCATTATTTAGTCAGATTCGTTTGTGTATATACTAATCTAGACCACAGGTGCCTCCCAGGGTTTCAGAACCGACAGTGATATCTCCGGAAACCTAGCCATGCGAGAGCGCACCTTGCAGCGCTGGGAACCTGCTGAGACTGACATTGATATGTCACTTGAAACGAGCGACACTTCTGCGGGATGGGACCAGTTCGAGGCAAATGAGCGTCTTTTCGGCGCCAAGACCAACTATGATGAGAACATCTACACCACTCGCCTCGACCGTTCGGATCCCAACTACAAACAGAAGCAGGCGGAGGCAGCTCGGATCGCCCGTGAGATCGAAGGACAAGATGTGGATAACTCCCACATGCGCGAGGAGCGTGGCCTTGTAGCACCGGATACTGGCGATCAAGACGAAGAAGACAAGTACAGCGGTGTTCGCCGCGAAGACAAAGCCTTCCCTCCCCTGCTTTCCGGCCAGCCAAACAAGTACATGCCCCCCGGCCGCCGACAGGCAGCTCCCCAGCCTGCTGCGACTCCCAGCGCATCCACCAAACAGCCTGTTGCTTCTCCGGTCCCAACCGCTCCTATCCCCATCCCCTCTCAGGCTGTGGCAAAGGAAGCTGCACCCTTAGACCAGCAAGCTGAGCTGGTCGCATCTCTGCAACCCACAACAGATACCGAGCAGAAGAGTGCCTTGGGCAAGGGTGTCACCCCCCCAGTATCTACTGCATCCCCCGTACCAACTGCAAAGCGGACTGCGCCTGAAAATGCGACCGCAAACGTGGAGGTCGAGGTGCTTGATCACTTCCGGCAGTTCGCAAATAGCGAGAAAATCAAGATGCAGGAGCGTCGTCGCAACCAGGCCTCATATGACCGGACCATGAAACTCAACGAGCTGATGAAGTTTTCGAAGACCTTCAAACTCTCGACTCCGGTGCCGAAAGACCTTGTTCCTATCCTAGCAAAGGACCGGCTAAAGCAAGAAGCAATCATGCAACGAGCGCTGCAGCAGGGAGACGACAAGGCCATGCCGAAGGTTACTACATCCCCCACAGAACAACAGCCACCTGCTCGTGGTGCTGGACCTACTGGAGCTGTGCCACCATCTGCACCCGCTGATCGTCAAAACTACAACCGCACTCGTCAGGGCTATCCTCCCACTGGCCCGCTCGCTGGCGCCGCTGGGAGATTCCCTCAGCAAGTTGTCCCGCCGGGACGTCCTGGTGTTGGTATGCTTAGCCACCGACTAGCGGATAATCTGCAGCAACGAAAGGGCGCGGGTATGGGACCTGTTCCCACTCCTCTTCCCATTCAAGATGCCCGTGGACCCCCGACTGGTCCTGCCAGTGATCAGCAGAGAATCACCAGCCCTGTCAAGTCGCAGGCCGGGTCTTCCGCGGCAACCAAGTTCAATGTTAAAGCTATGGAGTTCAAGCCAAACCCCGCAGCGAGCACTTTCACGCCTGGTACCTCCGGAGCTGCTGCAAGCCCACGGCCTTTCTCTCGCAACCGCTCTGTGTCCCGCGCCACCACTCCCACTGCATTCTTTGGCCCAAGGAAGCCACTACCTATCTCTGAACGACCCTCGATCAGTGACCAATTCAATCCCATCAAGCGCATGAAGAAGGAGAATGCAGAGACCACTGAAAAGTTGATTATGTTGAATGGAGGCATCCCACCACCCTACAAGACTTTGCCGACTTGGGACATTGCGGACGGCAGCGAAGACAAGACGTACGATCAGATGTTCAAACAGCCTGTCGGCGTGCCGACAGTATCGCCCCAGGGCCGGTCCGTCTCTAACAACACCAATATTCCCCAGCAGCATCAGGTGCCCTTCCATTTCCAACAAGGTAACTCAGCCCTGCCGTCATCTTCTGGTCCTTCGAATGGACCCCATGGTCTTCACTCTCAGGGCCCCCATGGCCACTCCCATGTGGATGATCATCACCGCATGCAGTTGTCCGCGTCGAACTCCCAGGTTTTCCCGTCCCCGCGGATGCAACATGGATACCCGTCCCCTATGGCTCCCCATGCCCAGCTTTCCTTCCCACAACCGGTCCCGCAATTTTACGGTGGGCCCCAACCCGGACATATGAGACCTTTCCAGGGTGGTGGTCCTCAGTTCGTGAATGGCGCTCCTATGATGGTGCAGCAGGCCTCAAATGGACCCTACATGGGAGTCCCGCAGGGCATGACTCCGTATAATGCACAGATGCCCATGTACTCCCCGAACCCCGGCCACGCCTATCCCCAACATACACCTCAGCCTCATAGTGGGTACCCAAGCCCGAGCCGTGGTGCGCCGATGATGATGCACCAGAACTCGCAATCTGGGCAGCCTCCTCAATCAATAATGTTTATGCCTGGCCAACCCGGATACCCTCAGCAGTCGGGACATAGTGAGTGTGGCTACAGTCCCCCATCAAGCATCTCCAGTTTTTAACCAACCCAGTGCCTCCCAACCGTGGCAACTACCCCCAGCAGCCTCACTTTTCATCAAGTCCTCATCAATCGCATCATTTCCCACCTAACCAGCATCGGACACCCAGCAACGGCTTCAATCAAATGCCTCAAATGCCACCCCAGATGGCTGCCAATACCCCCGCCACAACCCCTGGAGCTTCTCACCCGGCCGAGGCCACGGATGAAGGAAAATGAAGTACACACTACACGAATCATGAAGCCGTGATCGGTTCCCTCGAATGACGCTACATATTATCGCTTAGCTGTGACTTGTCCGCGCTCTGCATTATTGGCAACCGCCAACTCAAATACCCCGGTTACTCTTCCATGACCGCGTCTTCATCTGTTTGCCCGTCACCGACGCGGTCAGCATTTGAATTCTGCGATGAACTTCATGTTGTCTCAAGGCTTGCTCGGTGAGTGAACGGTTCCGTGGTGTTGAGCAACATGCGCTAACTCTGTGACCAGACATGACAGATCAATCTATTAGTTGTGCCTATTTATTTCCAGATCTCGATCTGGTGGTGTACATGAAAACTGAATTTCTAGGCGATGAACCCATTGAAACTGAGCACTTGATATCCAACCTAGCGCATCGTCGTATGCCTACCTAGTGCACAACATCTCCACATGCGTCATCATCGAGCTGAAGTCCTGAAGATTTGTCTTTACTTGAGATGGTCTCTTCCTTCTGGTTTTCTCTTATCCTGTTTTCCTTTTTCTTCGTTTATCTCTTCTCTTCCTTTCTTCTCAGTTGTTGGTTGGAGGTTTGTGTGTTCCCTTGGTGGGCTCACTGGCCTTTGCACCTTCGATGGGGAAGTGAGGTCTGCGATGGGTTGCGTCTCGGCGTGGAGACGATGGTTGGTTGGTTGGATGGATGGTGATGTGGATGAAGGTGATCGGTCTGGGGGAGCAAGCGGAGCAGTGAGGTGTGGTTGAAGACGCGTGAACTTGATAGTAGACAGCTCCAACAGACCCACGCGCTCCTGGCAATGAAATGGTTATAGCATGAAATTTTCTATCATTCCGTGTAGATACAATATAGATACATCCAAAGTCACCACCTGTATCCATACTAAAGATCTAAATCCCTTAATGAATCCTAACCAAATACCGTCGATGTTACACAGCTGTTGCAGATGTCAGCAGCTGCAAATCGTCCCATCTCGAATGATTAACGAGTCAAGGTCATTGGGGGGCTTTTGGGGGGGGGGGGGGGGGGGGG
>CAJVRC010000835.1:796670-830688 GCA_911456345.1 Penicillium egyptiacum
CACTCCAGCCATAAACAAGCCCCAGAACAAACCCCGAAAACACCACCAAGCATCACAAAGACCAAACACCTCCAGCCCACACCCCAATCGACACGCCTCTCCGTAACCCAACTTCCAACCTCCCACAACAACATGCCCACACCAATCTTCACAGCAGATGAAAAAAAGAAAAAGAGAAAAGGAAACAGAGAGAGAAGCAGCCAGGAATGGCACTCCCAAGCAGTCAGAGAGAAGACTATAGAGAAGTCCGTATTCTGCATAGCCAACAGAACGCCGCCAGCAAGAACCCGTCCAACCCCAAGCCCCCCAAAGAACACCATAAGAGTGTCAAACCAACCACCCAAACCCTCTCCTCCCTAAGCCTCAGACCCTCGTACCCTTTACGCCACAGCCATTGGTCGCCGACCCGTCCTCATGGAAGCGAAGCGGACACGGCAACCCCAGATAGCGGCGCCACCTCCCCGGTTCCCATACTTTCTCGCGTCATAGACCCAGCACCATGCACGCTATCACCCCAACACCTCAAGGATACATCCCGGGGCGGACCTCAGCAATGCGACACCGCAATATGCAAGGATATTACAGTAATCGAAAGCGACATCTCAGCAATGAGCCTGCAAGCGCCAAGCCCACTTGCGGTACCGGTTCAGGACGGACAGAGGTGTAGATGTACACAATGTCTCCCATGATCCAGGACCAACGCCGCTTTGTCCGGCGTGGCCGCGAGCCATGGGGCTGCTGACTAGGATCCCGCTGCAGCCTGCCAGCGTTCCAACGGGAGACGTTTGTGTTCTGCTGGAAGAGTGGGGGGAATGGTGTTATGTGAAGTTGGTTGTCGAGAGTGCGACCAGAGGAGGGTGTCGTCGTGGTCTGAGCGCAGCTCGTGATGGTGTGGCGGCACCATAATGGCTGGTCCAATAGATAGGGAGTCTGCTGGAAAGAGATGGTCGGTTCGTGCGCGCGAGGTAGCTCTTGAGGTTCGCTCCGGGTCCGGTTTGTGGTGTTTTGCGTGGGTTTTGGTGCTTGCGGGAGTACCATCGGTTTGGCTGGGTGAGTGTGGTGTTGTGGTCATGGTCGGACCTTTTACCAGAGTTCGCATCATTGGAGAGGGCGACTTGCGTCGCTAGTAGAATTGACAGGTGTGGGAAGGAACTAGGCACTTACTGTTTGATCAATAGGACTGTGGACTGTCGACTGATGCGAGTGAGCGTGGACTGGAAGAAAATAAGTGCAGTAGCATAAGTATCGTAAAGATTCAGTGTCATTTAGCGACGAAATTAGACGCGTGGGACAGTGGCATGGAGGCGAAGAAAAGGAAGAGAAAGAGCTTTATTTATATGAGCACGTCGTCGCCTCAGGCAGCGCAGTATATCACGGTAAGGCGGGGTGAAAGGAGTTTGGCGTTTAATGTGTTTGGCTCTTCCGACTCACGAGGACACTGTGTCTGGTACTCGCTCATTTTCAGTCACTAGCTGGACCTATTGATCTAATCCTGACATCCGGCCGTATATTGACCCCTTGGCCATTGGCGGCCCCGACTCGCGCACCTCGGACACCCAAAACAATCCCCGACCTGCCACATCGGTCACATCGCGGCCATGGATTTCCTGAAATCAGCGATCGGATCTGCCATCGCGAAGGGCGGAGGGCTCCCGTTCTCCCTCGGCGACAGAGTCGACATCGGTGATTCAGTCTGGGCACTGCACAACGGTACGAAACGGGTACGGTGGCTTTTTGGTTCCTTTTTCCATGCCGGACGAGCTTCAATAGCTGACGATGTCATGGCACATATAGGATGACGGTTCCGCTTGCAGTGTTTTTGCATTTGACATCAATGCGAACAAGTCGCGCCTCCCTCTTGCGAAAAATGCGGTGCGCAAGTCTAGAACGTTGCGGCATCCTGGTGTTATCAAGGTTCTGGATACGATTGAGGTATACTTGGCTCCCGGACCTTTGGTCTGATAAGAGATCATGGTGCAGAAGCTTACGACTTGACAGACGGAGCACAGCCTTTATATTGTCACGGAACGAGTCGTGCCACTGAGCTGGCCGGTGAAGCGGAGGAGCTTGAGTGAGGAGACGGCCAAGTGGGGGTTGTATACTGTGGCGGTACGATATTCTTGGGAGTCTAGTATTGCCGTATTGCTGACGGGGGTTGCTCTGGACAGTCTACTCTCAAATTCATCAACGACGATGCTTCCTCAGTTCACGGCGCCGTGCGCGCATCCTCGGTGTTCACAAGCGAGAGCGGCGAATGGAAGCTAGGAGGATTCGACATTCTAAGCTCTATGAAGGAAGATGATGCGATTATATATGTGAGTTACTCTGGTTCGGGTTTATCTGGTAACTGCGGGAATGATGCATATACTGACACCATGCGCAGACGTACGGAAGTAGTGTGCCCGATGCCGCTCGATACACGCCCCCGGAGGTTGTTAAAACAGGATGGGATACTATCAAGCGCAATCCTTTGGCAGCAGTTGATGCCTACGGGCTGGGTATTTTGATCTTCGAGGTTTTCAATGGGGGTTTTTCTGGCGGCGACCAAGCTGGCAAGACGACGAACATTCCTCCCAGCATGCAGCAAAGCTATAAACGTCTCTGCACCGCCAACCCGAAGCTACGGCTGAGCCCGGGGCATTTCGTGGAGCAGGGAAAGAAACAAGGTGGATTCTTCCAGACACCACTCATTCGAATGACTGAAGACATCGACAGCTTGGGGCTAAAGAGTGACGCTGAGCGTGAAGAATTTATTAAGTGCGTATATTCCAAGATCATGCATAATTCTTTTCTTCCGGCTGACATGTCATCACTTGCAGTGAGCTTGATAATCTTTCTGGAGACTTCCCAGAGGAATTCTTCAAGATGAAGGTGCTCCCCGAGCTACTAAAGTCCGTCGAGTTTGGCGGCGGTGGGCCGAAAGTTCTTGGAGCTACCCTAAAGATTGGAGCAAAGCTGTCAGCAGAAGAATTCAACGCGAAGCTGACTCCTGTCATTGTCCGCTTATTTGGCAACCCTGATCGAGCATTGCGCGTCTGCCTTTTGGATAACCTTCCGTCAATGATCGATAATCTTCCTCAGAGGGTTGTCAATGACAAGATCTTCCCTCAAATGGTAAGCCATTCGAATTTTGGTAATGCATTTTGTACTAACATGTCACAGACTTCTGGTTTCACCGATGTTGCCCCGGTGGTTCGAGAACAGACAGTGAAGGCCGTTCTGACCATCATCAACAAACTCAACGATAGGATTGTCAATGGAGAACTCTTGAAGTTCCTCGCCCGCACTGCTAACGATGAGCAACCTGGTATCCGGACAAATACCACAATTTGTCTTGGCCGGATTGCCAAGAACCTAAGTCAAAGTGTAGGTGATGTATCCTCAATGCTAGATTATGCCGCTGACTTTCCATGCAGACTCGCTCCAAGGTGCTTATTGCAGCATTCACGAGATCTATCAGAGACCCCTTTGTGCACGCTCGAAATGCAGGACTTCTGGCTCTGTCTGCGACTATCGATGTATTTAGCGAGGAAGATTGTGCCGTTAGGATTCTACCCGCCATTTGCCCTGGACTTTTGGACAAGGAAAAGTGAGTAATGCGCTCCCTCCTTAACTCTGGCCTGATCCTTACCGTTGAGCAGATTAATCCGCGACCAAGCGAACAAGACACTTGATTTGTATGTCCAGCGGACACGGAAATATGCCAGCACGATGCCAGACACCGTCCTACCCCCTGTCGCACCCGCAGAAGTCAGCAAACCCGATGCTCGTGTTGGAACCCCCAGTGACAACTCTTGGACCGGCTGGGCTATTTCATCATTCACGAACAAAGTCACAACAGCTAACGGCGAGATTGAACCCACCGCGAACGCTAGCAAGCCTGTTGATCCCGATACTGCCCGCTCAGCGTCGGTTCCTCGTCCCGCCAAACCAACAACCCCAACCCCAGCCGGACTACCGAAACAAGTTCTCCGTCCCACAGCTCAGCCCTTGAACCGGTCAATGTCAGATCGCCCGGCTCCGGTGGTCCACAACGAGGAGCCCGAAGAAGAGGGCGACGACGTCTTCGATGCCTGGGGTGCTATGGACGACGACGACGAAAAAGACGACGACCCGTTCACTGCTGCTCTAGCCTCTCCAAAACCCACATCTCCTGTTCCCTCATCAATCAAAGCCTCCGCGGTGCCCTACGATGACGGCGGCGAACCCGATTTCGCCGGCTGGCTGGCCGCGAAGTCTCAGACCAAGGCTAAAAATCCCTTGCCAAAGGGTCTGACCAAGGCCGCTTCTACCAACGCCGTTACCACACGGTCGACGATAAGCACTGCTAAGCCTCGGACTGTTGTTGCACCTAAGAAGATCGATACTAAACCTAAAGATGAGGAGGCCGACGATTGGGGAGACGCATGGGACTAATCTTGAAGCACACCTTGCTCTCCTTTTTTGGTTCGTGTCCGTATCTCGTGTAATGCAAGTCTAGCATGTCAGTATCTGACAACCTTGGCATCGAGGGGTGTTTTGGAGTCTGTATCCCACTGATATCCCCTGTACTCGTCCTAATAGATCTATCAATACTACCCGATTCGCTTTTGTCTTACCCAGCTCGATGATGTTGCTATTGTACATGGTTAATTAATCCGCATCTGATGAGAACCTCAACTTCCACCATTTGCTGGCTCTTCAGAGTTCTCCTTTTCCCAATACTCCAACACCTTGATCCCATCTAGCATGTCTTTCTTATACCTCCGCAGCTGCACATTACTCCGACCTCCTCTAAGTGCAGACCGGATCTGGAAATCTGGAGTCCTCCTTTCCTCCTCTAGAATCTCCTGTAACTCCAATAATGAGTTTGACGAGTTTCGCAGCTTTCGCTTCAACTCTTCCCTCCTTTGGATCTCCTTCCGCTGCCTCTCCTTCTCGTCTTCCATTCTCTTTTGTTTCTCCGTCTCCTCCCGCAATCTCTGTTCTTTCATTTCTCTTCTTTTCTTCTCCCTTTTCTCCTTCAGGATTCTATCCCTCTCCCGCTTTTCCCTTTTCTTTCTTTCCGCTTCTTCTTCTTCGCCATCTCTTGCTTGTACTGGGCCTCAACCCGCTCCTTTATCGGCACGCCTCTCTCATATTCTATCATCCATGAACCACCCCAGAACTTGAGATTCTGTTCCTTATCTCTCACAATTGCTTCGTCGATCCGCTTGTTAAGTTGCCTCGACCGCCGTACCGGTAACTCATCCCAGACGCAAGTATGCGTGGGCGGATGTTCGTTCTCGGGATCCGATGATCTCTCGGGGTCTGATGATCTTTCGAGCTCGGGCAACGGCTCCGGATCTAACGATGTCGCAAGGTTGAGCAGTCGCTCAAGATCCAGTATGGCTCGGGATCTGACGATTGCTCGGGTTCTGATGACTCCTCTCGCTCTGCCGATTCCTCTATCTCTGGCGCGTCTCCAGACAACCCTAATCTACGCCGTTTAGCTTTTGGAAACTCAAAATCGGGATCATCATCGGAGTTATCCGGGAACATGAAGTCGGGATTCTCGTGAGCAGCGGGCGGGAATTCGTCGAAAAGGCATGGATATTTCTTGCCGTCTAGCATGAGCGGGACTTTGACGGGCTTGATGTTCCATTTACGCCGGAGACGCGAGGTCCAGGCGGTTTCGCTTAATGACGACTTCTGGTCTGGCCGTTCAAACCTCGATAACCAGCGCCGAGGCAAGGGAAGCGCAGAAAGAACTCCAGACCGAACTTGTGAGACAATTTGGGGTACCGGTGGGGACGACGCTGGGATCATTGATGTTGGACTTGGAGACAGATATCGAGATTCAGGTTCAGATTCCGGTGGTTGGAATTCTGATTCGGGTACAGATATCGATGGAGTCGGGGATCCTATCTCTAAAGCCAAGTATGATGAAGATGGAGATGGCGGTTTTTTCGCCTCGCAGGCTTTGCGCCGGTGATTACGTCTGAAGTCTCGTAACGTTGGCTCTGAATATGTGAGCCTATCCAATGATGGCAGCATAGGTTCGGATTCGACTTCGGACAGACGGTCCGGTGATGAAGGAGCAGGAAATGGCGCTGCATGGCGCCAGGAGGCATGGTTGGCGTTTGATCTTTTCCGCTTTAGCGAGGGCGATGACCAGGACAGTTCCGGTGTTTGGCCCGGCTCTGCTTCAGATGCAGTTTTAGACTCATCATCAGCATCTGACGTCGATGATTCATGGGCTTCCTGCCCGTATTCAGGACAGGAGGCTGATGTGGCTTCTTCGTGGCCATGACTCTGTCCGGCGATGCTCCTGATGACAGGCATGATCCCCGTTCCGATTCAGGTGTAAAGACTAGCTGTGACTCTGGTGTTGAACTTGACAACGATGCCCCACGAGGCTTTTGCTGGCGGTCATGATTAGAGACTGGCGTGGTATTTTCGAGATCAAGGGCCCTTTGCGGTGATAGGGGAAGTGATGGTGATGGTGAGGCTGGTTCGTGTCCCCTTTCAGACCCTAAGTCTGCATCTGTTGTTGTATCGTAGACATGGTTGCCGGACTCATTCTTAGAGACTGGTGTGGTCTTTCTCTTTTTAAGGCTCTTTTTAAGGCCCACTACCCTTTGCGGTGATGACGGAGGCGATCGCAGAGCCACTCGTGACTTCAAGTGCGCCTGAGCTTAATTTATATATTTGAACTCAAACTCAGGCTCGTACCGATAGTCTCCTCTCACTTTAGTTGCACGCTGCAAAGGCGTCGTTGAAGGTTTGCATGGTGATCTTGGCCCCTGGACCTTGACTTGAGAGCTATCAACGGATGGGTTGGTTCGCTCATGACCTGTGAGCTGATGCTCGGGTGACTCCGCCTGTGGTGATTCTTTCGATCCATTTTGTTTGGACACTCGCGAAGAGGATGGTGGCCGCCTTTTGGTCTTGTGCTGACCATCACGCCTTGGCTCCGTCACTGGAGATGGTAACGAGCATACCGGTGGCTGGGTTTGCTGGGTGGGCTTTGAATGGCGGCGGCGACGTTTTCCTTTCGACATAACTTGCGAACGGGCTTCATTCAGGGGCTGAGATGCAATGCTGGTGGGATTGTCGATTCTATATAGTTCTACTTGCTCACTACATTCCCGGTTCACCCGGCAATCAGAGGGAAGGAGTGAAAAAGTTAGACAACTCTTTTTTAGAAGGGAATTAGTCCAGTAAGAAAAGAATAACATGTTTCCGGATACGGCAATTGAGCTAAATCACCTAGCGTGTGGGCCAGGATATGCATAAGACTGTCATTTGACAGCAACTTTATCGACACCCAAATCTTGATCTAGCTGAAAAGCAACCTGCACTAAGCTTCTTACTCCTTCTCCCTTAGCCTTGAGCTACTGCATGACATCGACGCACCAGGGTTGAAGAATAATTGCCTTTCTCTTCATTGCCCAGGCGAGGAGCTAAGGTGAAAGTGGGGGTGCTAACACTCTTTGCCTTAACGGGGCTCCTAGACATCAGTCAAAAGATGAAATTGTTTTACTAAAGTCGACGTTAGACTGTAACCAGCTGTTCAACAAAGCGAGTCAAGTCTCAAAATAGCAGTGAAAGCCCGGAGTGTCAAATATAAAATTCGATTTTGTTCCAATTTTGCGAAAAACCTCATATCCACCTGGGAAAGCCCCTTAATCAAAGCCCCATTCACCAATTCTCCAGTATCTCCCCAGCAACCCTTTCGCCCGAACTAATAGCCCCATCCATATACCCAATCCACCTTAGTGAAGTCTCCGTCCCAGCAAAATGGATCCTCCCAACCGGAGCTCGTAAATAAGACCCATACTGCGTCAAAACCCCCGGCGGCATAAAAGCACTAGGGCCACCACGGGAGAACTCTTCAAGATCCCATCTCTGAATGAGAAAATCTGTAGCATTTTCCACACGCGGACCAAAGAGATTAGCAAAACTCTGCTTGACTTGACGCTTGACCTCGTCCTCGCTCGCAGTATCCAGCTTTCGCATCTCGTCCGCCTCAATGAACCCCATCATTGCTCCGAACGACCCATCTGCCGGCGAGTTGTCGTACGTTACTCGGATCGCCCCTGTGTCACTCACGCCTTCCCCGTTGAGCCCCTCGTCCCGCCACCAGGCGCTCGGGAAGATCGCGATGGCTTTGCCAAGCGCCCCCATGGGCATACGTTGGTTTAACTGGTCTCGTCCGGCAGGTAGCGGGGGATTGAATATGATTCGGGTTGCTAAAGACGGGGACATAGCGACGACGACATGTCGGGCTGAGATGGTGACTTCATCTGACAAGACTAGATAGCGGGACTCTTTGAGCTGGACTTTGCGCACAGGTGTATTGAGGTAGATATTTTGCGAGCCGAGTCTCTCGGCGAGCAATGTCGCCAGTAACTGTGTTCCACCAGTCACTCGACTGTCCTGTGCACCGCCATCGACTCCAATGAGACGGTTGATGGTCCCAGGCCCCGTTTCATCTCCGGCAGCGGCTATACACCACAACGAATACAGCAGAGATGGCTCTCTCATTTCGGTCGACAGGATAGCTGGGATTGCGACGTCGAGGAGAATGCGAGAGTCGGCAGTGGATAGTTTGGAGTTGACGTATGTCTCTAGAGTCATTGAATCCAGCGCCGTGGCATTCGGGGTATTCCATGGTGCTTCCAGGTCGACTTTGCTTGCTAGAGTATTGATGTCGGTCATGAAGACTGCAAGTTCAACAAGGGTGTCTAGTCCCACGGGAGGAATACCGCCTAGGGTATCTTTATAATGACGCGCTGTGCCGTTTCGATAGAATGTTGAATTTCCCTCAGTATATGTCTTGTAGGTTGGTAGACCGAGTTCGGCCGCCAGAGCCAGCACGCGGTTTTGGGTTGGCCCAACGTATTCGGCGCCTAGTTCTTGGACGTCCTTCCCTGCGAGGTTGCCATTGAGTACACGACCACCGACTCGGTCTCGTGCTTCTAGTATGGCGAAGGATTTGTTGGCTGCTGCGAGCTCTTTGGCGGCCGAGAGGCCCGATAGGCCACCGCCGATTATGGCGACATCAACTTCGGGAATGGAGGGTTCTGTAACCAGTGCATGGCAAAGGGGGATTATCAGGAATAGGTGTAAAATTGCACTGAAGGATGAGCTGAAGAGAATTAGTCGCATACTTACCTTGTGGTATTTGATCGATGAACGGTCTGATGAGAGTATCACTGAGATAAGTTCAAGTTCCAATGATCTTCTTTTATCTGTACGGCTTTCAAAGGACGGGTACTATTTGACTTGATCCCTTTACTGCCGACTACTACCCAACATCAGAAAGTACCTTATGCAATTAAACCGATTCAGTGGGCCTAGAAGCAACATCTCGTTATTAGAGTAGTACAAGTAACATAAGAGGACAGAGCAGATTATACAGCCGTGTAAGTGTAGTTATTCAAGCAAAATAGATGCCAGCAACCTCCAAAATATTTCTGCACTACATTATTGTTGCTGGCATCGATTCTTGTGTCCTGGTTTCATCTTTGCGCTTTTCTCATCCTCCGAAATCACCCAACGAGCAATCTGATAATGACAAACGAAGAGAAGTAATTCATGTCTCACTCTGCCTCCATCTCCGAGTCTTCTTCTGAGGATTCGTCTTCTGAGGATCCGTCTTCCGACGAAGATGAGGCTTCCGAGGACAGTTTCAGCGTGAAAGACGAGGATCCGTCATTTTCTTGCTCTAGATTTATCACGTCTTTGTGTCTCTCTTTATGCGCCGCTCCTTCTTCTTCTTCTTCTTCTTCCAATGACGATGAAGACACTGAAGATGCCGAAGACTCCCCGTCTTCTGCCGCTGCTAGGTCATCTTGTTCTTGTCGCAATTCTGCGTCCGCTGCCGTCTGGCCACAGGTTGCTGCTCATCAATATCCCGATAGGCTCGCTTTAACCCGATCTGCTGCTGTGGTAGGCCCGAAATAGGGATAGTAAAGACATTTTGAGCATCTCGGATGCCTCATAAGATGGATCCCCAAAGCGCCGTCTATCTATCGGGGCATTGCCATTTTGTGCCGCAAGATAGATTGATACCTGGCGCTCAGCAGCCATTTGGACTGGGATTTTTGTGGGCGTCACGTTGATGTGGCGCAGGAGGTTATAATTGTCCCAGAAGGACGGCGTCGCACATGTGCGAAATCACTCCACATCCAGAGAAAGCGATGCGAAGGTCTCCTCGCCAAGGCCAAGCCACGGCTCAGTCAGATCGCCGCCATGGGTGATTATCCTGATCGAGTTCAACGCTAGGCGGCGCGGCAAGTTACCTGGCCTGTCGCGGAGACCAATGCAGTGAATCTTGGATAGAGCGTCGGGATAACTTGTTGGCGTCGGCGATGCCAATTGTCAAGTCGCCAGCATCAATGAAGCGGAATACCATCGCCTTAATGTGGCGAGATAGAAGTGGATGGTCGTGCAGCCATTGACTCTGGCTGCTTCCGGAACTTTAGCCATTAGCTCGGAACCCACTCTACCTACACTCAACTTGACCTCGGGATGGTCATTGAATGAACTAAGCGGCACGCGCGAAGTCATGTGCGACATGGGTAAGAGCAGTAGATACCTTTTATTCCACTTGTGGTAACGTATAGAAGATTAGTATTTCGTATTGTTTTGACATTCTTTTGCACCTAACTATTCATCCAGGTATAACTAATTAACTGGGTCACGTTTTGATTGGTCTTGGTTCCTAGTGATCTGACTTTGTGGGTTGCAGTAGCTATCCCTTCGGGTCATTCCCCAAGGATAAAGCTCGTCTCTAACTTGGCAGACTTGTCTCTTGAAATTCTGCAACCATGGTCCTTCCCGATAACCAAAGATAACCCTATGACAATGTGTCAGGCAAGTTTTCGGAAGATTCGCGATGTTCTGACTCACATTTTATCCCCCTGGCGACGAATACGATATAATTCGTGGGGAGATCGCTATCCAGTGGTCCTAAGAATTGGTCTTTCTCCAGATCAATGGTAATGTAAAAATTTTCGGGTTTGCTGAACGAACAAGGTTGCGTGGTTGAACATGAACGAAATGTCGGTCGGCTTGTAGTTCGCTCGGGGAATGGCCGTATTCCTTAAGGTAAGGCCGAACCGGTCCATAAAGGTCATGCTCATTGATATCCGCTTCTTCAAGGTGTAGAATGGCTCGCTTCGGTTGACTAAACAGGGGAGATGATGCCGAGAAACCAAGGGGACCTGTGGGCTTTATATGTTGTGCGTTCAGGCGGTGACTCTATAGCCCGATCAAATGGAATCTTATAGTTAAGGACTATTCCCATTCTGACCCGGCGATAAACGGATCGACGCGATTTATAATGGAACCAAAAGCAATAGATCGTGATCACAAAACAGCAGCCCAACTCCACAAGTGCATCCTCGAAGTCGAGTAAAGCCTTCTTTCTTGGGATCTGCAAGCTTGGTAACTAAGCATCACCATATAACTTCCTATTAAGCTGATGCACGAGGATTACCCTGGGGAGGTTTAAGGAAACATGCGGGTGGGCCCGAAATCGACCTGTAAATCAGCTTCTGGGCGGATTTATTGGCGGAGTAAGGGACGATATGATTAAACATATCTGGGCTTAACAGCTTAAACAATAGTCATATCATTATATCCTGAAACGGCCTTTTATCTATACTGTACGCGAGGTCTTCATGAAAAGCCACAACACCGGAGCCAAGCCCAAATTGTTCATTCCTATCCGAGGACTGCAATCTAGGTACACCGTGTGGGGAGACCTAACCAAATGAGGTACTCGCAATTGACAGACGATAGTTCATCGTAGTAATTGACAGTGACTTACATATATCCTTTGAATGGAGCCAGGCCATATAATACGTTTGGGCTGTGGAACTTGCCAAGAGCGAGACTGAATGGGACGGTAAACAATGCAAACGTCTAAGTCCCACAAATTCCATTTTCAATGTTATGTGCTCTAACTCGATTCGGACTCCGCCAACTTGGAGGACTGCCCAGAAATCCCGTTGCTTGGCATCACCTCGGAGGTCCTGTAACGCCAAGGCAGTGACATTCGCCATATTGTGGGACATGCACGTGCTTCATGACCGTATTTTTAATTGGTTGTTTTGACTTTAGTGCGATGGCGGGGCTTACCTAAACGTCTTGGCTTCCCGCATGGATCCCGCCCATCCAGGTATTTAACCTAGAAGGCACGACGACCAAAGGTTTATAGGAGCACTCACGTTTGAGAGGATCTCATCCTCCTTATCTATCTTACTATTTGCACCTGAGCGATCTATCTGCGCAGCTGGTAAGGAGCAGTATGCCACTCGCCCCCTTTTCCCAGGGCCTCTCTTCCCTTGCCCGGCTGAATCACAAATGGGCAAGCCGGGTTTCGAGGGAAAATGAGGGATCTGGAAAACCTCTGCCGAATCGTTTGCTGGACGTCTTTCTTCGTACATGGGATCTAGGCTTTACAGCCTTCGGAGGACCACCAGTACACTTCCAGATTCTACATAGCAGGTTCGTGGAGGGAAAGGGCGATAAGGAAAAATGGGTAGATGAACAGACAGTACAATTATCCCTTATCCTCAATTTGGCGCGATGTCACAGGGCCTCCTAACAAATTCAATAGTATCAGGAACTCTTTGCTATCTGTCAGGGTCTTCCGGGTCCCGGTAGCACGAAGATGGTTTTCTGCCTAGCCCTATTGCATGCAGGATTCATTCCTGCCATCCTTGTGTTTTTGCTTTGGACGTGAGTCATATTCTTATCTTACGAAGCCGCTAATCTCTACTCACGGTTTCAGTCTTCCTGGCGCAATTGGCATGTATGCACTCTCACTTGGGGTGCAAAATATGAGTGAAACTCTTCCCGAAATTGCCTACTCCTTACTTTCTGGCCTCAACGCCTCCACAGTAGGTATCGTTGCACTTGCGGCCGTACAGTTGTCCGAAAAAGCTATTCGCGATAAATTGTCCCGTATCCTTGTGATCTTTGGCGCATGTGCTGGTCTCTGTTACAATGCGCTCTGGTACTTTCCAGTACTGATGGTTATCGGTGGCTTCCTCACCAGCATCTGGGATGGATGGTTCTATCAACAATTGCTGAGAGCAAAACTCGCGTGGAAGAACAGACATCGTCGTCCTCAACAACCGGACGAGGCAAATGGGGACTCCATAGCCATGGACGATACAACCCTGGAAGAGAATAGAGTGCAACGGAGTGAGACGACGCGATCACGAAGGACAGATCCTAAAGTCGAAGAACTGCCACAGAGCACAGCTGATACTACAAGCCCAACGCCGTCCGCTGAAGCTGATTCACAGCACATAATTCGGATTCGGGTCGGGATTTTGATTATGTGTCTCTTTTTTGGTATGCACTCAACCTAACAAAATTCCTCAGAGTCGAAACTAATATAGTTAGCTTCCTTCATCGCAATTCTTGTTGCCAGAGCCCAGATCACCACACCCCCACTGGTCCTTGACCTCTTCGCCAATATGTACCTTGCCGGCACTGTTATCTTTGGTGGAGGTCCTGTTGTCATTCCCCTCTTGCGCTCCTATGTCGTCGATCCCGGTTGGGTCTCTAGTAGAGACTTCCTGATCGGCCTTGCCATTATTCAAGCCTTCCCCGGTCCCAACTTCAACTTCGCTGTCTTCTTGGGGGCACTAGCACTACAGCGCTCGCAATTCCCGACCGTCTTCGGCGCTTTCCTCGGCGGCTTAGGAATCTTCCTTCCGGGAATCACGTTGGCCGTTGCAATCCAGAGCTTCTGGCGCGTGTTGCGGAAGAAGAAGTATGTGGTGGACTTCCTTAGAGGGGTTAATGCCACTGCAGTTGGGCTAGTATTTACGGCTGTGTACCGGTTGTGGGAGATTGGATACCTGAGTTCTGAAAGAAGCGACGGACAGAGTCTGGGTAAGGAACCATGGTGGGTGGTTGTTGCGGCGGTAACATATTCAGGGAGTGCATGGTTCAAAGTACCCCCACCCGTGGCGATTGTAATGGGTGCTATTCTAGGGTTATGCTGGTATGGAGCCGTGGGGCGATAGCATATTCCGGCAGCCATCGTTGTTCAGCCTATATGGCAAGCGGCGGTTCAATTTGTAAAATTACCGTCTTCTTTTGTATATTAATTATATCTCATCAGTCAAATCGGGTTGTCCGGCCGGGGAGGCATAGCAGCGCTTATGAGGCAGGTCATGCTTGTTTCTGCTCTTCCTCTTTGTTTCTCCTCCAGATATCTATTAGCTTATCATGCGATCAGTTGCCTTCTTCTTGCCGAGGTTACAAGCCTTCGATTTGCTTTCTGAGGCTCTCTTGGATGATTTGATGGAATTGTCTGGTAGGTACCCTGTCACGTCCACATCGGGTTTCGACTTTTTCTGCGTGAAACAGCCTTACTTTAACGACGGACCTGATCCTCGATTACCTTCCGCCTTTATACCTATCTGTATCTGGCCGTTCTACTTCACCGTATCTTATTTCTGTTTTCTAGACAGCTCTGGGGCCCTGGAGGTATATGGATATCCACGTACATTAAGAGTTGGCACATGCTGCCTCTGTCCTTGACGATATGAGGCTTTACTGATGTTATCTATTTGACCCCAAGATGGTATTTAGGGTGTTGTATGTAATAACCCTCCGATGTACTTTTCGGATGTTCTCTTTAGATATCCTTTTAGGTGCATCTGACGGTGGTAAAAGTTATAAATAGTATAGAGGACTTTTCTATGTAGGACCAGGGATATAACAGGAATTGATAGAACTGAGGCCATCACGAACAGACTGGCAATGGCAGGTCGTTGTGTCTCGCGTCTGACAAAGCTCAAGCACCTTTGTCTCTGCTGTCGCAGTCCACACATTTCTCTTTCTCGTTTGGATTTATTTTTTAAATTTCCTCTTCATCTAAACACTCATCTCAGCCTTTTTCTTATTATCCCAAGTACCATACTGACTACTGTCGCGGACGTTCTTCTGTCGCGCTTCAGGTCCCGGGCTTCAAGACACTCAGTCTCAAGCTTAGCCCAACAGTTAACACATTTCAGACGATCATCACCATGGGTCGATGGGGTTGGCGTGAGTATCACTGTCGCTGCTCCCTTGTACTCTATCTAATGTCTATCCTAGGTCTGTTTGAAGGCGACCAGGACCTCGACGTCGCTTGCACCGTGGTCGACAGCCTGGGTGTCGACACTGATTCCTGGGAGCACAGTTTGAGTGCGATGGTTCATCAAACTGACATGCTAGCACCACCCGAGGCTGCCGCCTTCTACAGCACCTCTGAGTACGCCGATAAGCTAGCCAACGAAATCATCCCGTGGGTCCGCCAGAAGCTTGACACTGATAACCTTGGAGAACGGCTGTTCGCTGCCAGTCGCGCCAAGGAAACGGATAACCTCTTCCAAGACTCCAAGTATCGCACTATCATTCTGGGTGCTCTCATGATCCGCGCCGGTGCTCGTATCAACGCAGCAGACCTGAAGCATCTGCGTGATCTAGCGCCCCAAATCAACTGCACCTCCCGCCAGATGACCTTAGGGGACCATGGTTTCAGGACTCCAGGAAAAGCCCAGTTCCTGGCTGCCTTGGATCACTGCCAGCCCGGTGTTGCACGTAGCTTCCAGGAACCTAGGTGAGTTCAACCCTACAAGACTAACGGATCCACACACTTTCCGCTGACGACCGTGATAGCTGCTTCAAGTGTGGAAAGATCGAGGAAGATATCGGTCACAAGCCTCTGCAATGCAAGAAGTGCAAAGTCGCAACGTACTGCAGCAAGGTAAGCAGAGTACAAGCTAGCTTTCCGGGTTGTGCTCATGGATATTCATTCTTCATAGGACTGCCAACGTGACCAGTGGCGCGAACACCGAGTGAGCTGCATTCCCCCGAGCCAATGCCGGATGCTGAACGTCTGATCGCACCTCTTGAAGGAGTCCAATAACACTGGGGTTGGCAAGGACCAATCCTACAGCCTTGTGTCTGGGTGTTCCCTCCATGTCCGCAATACCGGAGAGCCAATGTTGCTTGACCTAATTATTGATTGAGTCTCTTTCTCCTACGAGGATTTGTATCTGCTATTCTAGGTATTGATTTAATAAATGAACTTCCAAATTCGATTTACACACTCGCATCTTCCTATTCATGGGGAAATGGCTAGAAGATGTGCGGCAACACGCTACAAATGTAGGTAGTATACGCATGCTGATGAAAAGAAATGGGACTGGCAATGTAGACCCAAGAAGAGTGAATCCGTACAATTTCTTGCTTCCCTCGTACACTCCACTTTCTTTCGTCCCTATGTTACATATGTAAATCTTGCCACTCTGAGGCCTGTTCATAAGTACTGGGTACTTATCTTAACCTCCATAAAATCCGCACCAAAGAGCTATTCAACTCCCATTCCTCCTGCTCATCGGGCATCAAAAGGCCATAATATATCTGCTTTGTCCGCCATTATTCCCCCTCACCTTCCTACTCCCTGGTCGTTTCAATTCACATATGATAGGCAACCCGGTTAGCCTCCAGCGCACTGTGCCAGTCCTCATTCGGAACCCAGCCATGCGGGTTGGTGTCTATATTAGCCATCAGTGAGAACATGAGTCTCTGTTTGCCTCAAATTCTTCCAAATACTGCTTATGCTTCCGCAGTTCCTCTTCGGTTGGCGAGTACGGACACGATCCATCCAATCCCAGCGAGCTGAGAGCCCAATTAGATCTTGGCGAATCATGACCGCGCTATCCGCCCATGTCGTATAGTAGTAATAAAAGACAGAGGAGAGGCTGGATCGAGGAGTCTCGATGCGCGCATCTTGGGGGTAAGTGCTGTCGTTACTACATCCTAGGTTTGGTTGCATATTGACGCATCCTTTATGTCGCGCTCTATTTTGATAGTGCCTTGCGCCTCCTGTGCGAGGATCTCTGCTTGGGACGGTGCGGGTAGAGCGGCGAAGTCTGGGGTTTGTTTCAGCAGTTATTTTGCAGAGAGCTTGGAGATTAAATTGGAGATACCGAGACTTTCGTTCAAGTTCATTACGATTCAACTTCAGCTCCTGTATGAGTATGGATTCCCTTAAATCAGACGTCAACAACTTGCTCAATGAGCGACACAAATTGGCATAAATAAGGGGGAATTTGCTCTGTGGAGTACACTCTTGGAACTAGGATTTTGGCTAACGGGCTTGGCAGAATGCTATGAGCTTTACTTCCCAGATTGAAGGTAAGTAGGCTTGCTGGCGAGTAGGCCAGTGGCTGCCAGAATACACGCTTCATATTGACTTGCTGCGTATAATCCACAAAGTCAGGTACAGTTTATAGGTCTGACATAGAGTCCAACAGGACCAGGAGCAGGGGCGTAGCTTCTGGTGGGTTGTGTTTGGACAGCGAGGGCGTTGGTTAAGTATCAAAGTTAGTGTAGTAGTAATTGCAAACCCAGGTGGTCTAGTTGGTAGATCGCTAACGAGCCATGTCCGCTCCAGACTGCTCTCTTAGGCCACCTACGGGTTCAAACCCCAAGGACCGCAAGTCGCTGTCGAGAATCTCGCACTTTCGAGGCTGGGTTTGTTCATTCTTTTCTTTTAGCCTCTTATATCTGCTGATTTCCCTTCCCTTTCCTTCCCTACGTACTCTGAGAGCATATGAAAGTAGTGTTTCACTTTGATCAAATAGCAAGCTTGAATGATATGCAGCTACAGTAAGGTATTCATATTGTATCCGCAAATGAATATAGGTGTTTTAAGGCGTAGTGTAGCGACCACGACTCAGGTAATCGAGTTGAAGACCTGTAGCAAGGAGTAAGCATCTACATTCGCCTTCATGGCATTAATTCTAATTGCTATAAACAGTGCTTCCTGTTCAAGCATATACATCTATTCTGTAATGGCGCCGACAACTTCAACCAGACGAGCCTGGGGCGTAATCACATATATATGGGATTGATTTCTTGCACACGTGTTAGGATCGTCAGCATGTTTTGGATTCTACACATGTATGAGTTCGAATAGTGTTCAGAATTTTTTTTCCTGTAGAAATTCTACAACATAAAACCGGAGTAGAAATGCTACTAAGGATAGTAGAGGCATGAATCCCAAGGTCCGTAGATATCTGCATAAGAATTATGCATACCCACTTATGCCGAATTATGCAGCGGCAGCTTAAATCTGCCGATCCCATCTTTCCACGACAGCAAAGCACCAAACCCGATGTCTTCAAATGAGAAAAAGCGCCTTCGAGATCGCCGCTCACAGCAGACTCTCCGTGAAAAGAAGCTGCGACATACAACGCAGCTTGAAGAACAGGTAGCACACTGTCAGCAGCATCACAGCGACCAAGGCGTGCAATGCCTTCTCCAAGTAATCCGAGGGCTCCGCAAACAAAATGAAGCTCTTCTCACGCGCCAAAAGAGCTTGAAATCGCTCGTCAACTCCTGGGAGACAGAACTGGCTGAACCGGCCGCCACAGATGACTCCAGCCATCACTTGTCATCTATGTATAAGGAGACGAGCGACCGAGAAGCCCAATTCTCCCTCCAAACGAACTTCAACGAACCAATACCCCAACACGGGATAAGCAGCCTTCTCAACGTGTCCATATCCGCTGCATCAACACCACCGCAAATTCAATCCCCCTCTCTAGAACCTCTTTCTGCCGAAGCCACGCCTCCGTGGAACCAAATCCCGCCACACACTGATGACTTCAGCACACGCACTACGATCTCCTGTCCGTGGCTCGTCTACCCAGAACTGATAATCCCATGTCCAGACATCCCCAGTTCCCCTCTTGACTTCATCTATGGCACAAAAACAAACCCGCTAGCGGACATGATCCACACTGCCCTGCAACGCCGCCCAGTCCGTGAACCGGAGCGACTAGGTACTGGCTGGCTGACTTACCACTTCTCGAGATGGATCATCGCGCCCAGCCCGGAGACTTATGGTCGACTCCCTGCGTTCCTCAGGCCTGTGCAGGGCCAGATGACAGTTCCGCATCCGCTCGTGTTAGATTTCTTGCCGTGGCCAAGGTTGCGGATGAATCTAATTCGGCGGTGGCATCTGTATAGCAAGGACCGGGATGATCTGTTTGGGTTCATGGCTTGTTGTGTTAGGATTCGATGGCCTTGGAATGAGACGATTCTTGAACGGAATGAACGGAACGAGTTGTGTATCAAAAAGGCGTTCTATGAGATGTTCATGAGTGAAAGTGGGTGGGGGCTTACGCCGGAGTTTATTAGACGGTATCCTGATCTTGTGGAGGGGATGGATATCAATCAAATTGTGATTGAGCTTTTATGACGGATGACGACCTTCATGTGCAGAAATTCATTTTCTATTAAGTTCTATTATATTAATTGTGTATATGCGAGTTCTATATGTGAGTCGTTAAACATCATCCCCGATCACGTAGACAGAGAAGGTCGATGTGGAGCGTGTAGGATGCTCTTCGAGATAGTAGCAGTTCAAGCCTCTTTGCCATCGAGATCCACAGGCCACTTCTCTCGAATCACCTTGCCGTACTTGATGAAGACAATAGGAATCGGGATGAATGCCAAAGCCAGGAATCCAAGCAACGAGTTGCCCCATCCGAGACCCAGAGTATCGAACATCTTCGGCCCAGCAAGCGGAAGCAGAGCCCCAATCAGGGAACGAGTCGCTGTCAAAGTCGCATTGGCGGACGCTGCATATTTGGGATAGCAATCGATGATATATGTCTGGATGGGCATATACACGCCCGTCATCCCAACACCGAAGGGGAACGTGCCAATGATAGGCACGATCCAAAACACGTGCTTATCGACTGACCAGCCATACCAGAAGAAGCTGATTGGAAGGATGCAGGCGTAGATGATCATCGTTGGGAGGCGCATCTCTGGTTCGAACTTGCCGCCGTTCTTTGCTGTAGCTGCCATGACCAACCGGTCGTTCGTGAAGGCGATCAATGCGAGACCACCAAAGAAACCGAAGCCAATACCGAGATATGCAAGTCCTGATAGGCCAACGGAGAAGCCGTATTTCTGAGTGAAGACGCTGGGGATGGTGGTGAAGAAGAGGTAAAGCAGGCCGTAGATGAAAGACTAGAGATAACGTTAGCAGACCGCATCTTACAATTGACCTTTCGTCTATCGCAGCCGAACTTAGACTCACCATATAAACACACAGGAGGAATACAATCGGCGACTTGACGAGCAACAAAACCGGCCTCTTGAAACTCTGCACCAGGGTCTGTGTCAAACCGACAGATTCCTTATCTGTGTCATAAGCACTCCGCAAATCCGTTCTCCCCGTCTCTTTCGCGAGTTTCTCGGTCTTCCACCGAATGAGAACACCCGCGTATGTCTCTTTATTCAGAACCTCGACCCCGAACGACACCACACCACCCACAATAAGCAGTAGCCAAAACACCCAGCGCCAGCCGGCTTCCTGCCCGAGGAATCCACCCGCAATAGGCCCAACAACAGGTCCAACCAGCGGTCCCATAGCCCATACGGAGGTTGCCATGCCGCGCTGCTCCCGCGGGAACATGTCTGCGATCACACCCGCGCCGAGTGTTAGACATCCCGAACCGCCGATTCCGGCAAAGAGGCGGCAGATGATGAGGGTCTCGATGTTGTTTGCGAGTGCGCAGCCAATTTGCCAGACTACAAAGAACCAGTTTGCACCGCTGAGGACGACTCGGCGGCCGTAGACTTCGCTCAGAGGAGCAAGTAGAAGGGGGCCGAACTAAATCCGTGATATTAGATGGGTTGGATTACATAGATGATGTGGGTGGGGTGAGCTCACTGCGTATCCGAGGATATAGATGCTGACACTGAAAGACAGGATTGTCTGATCCATTACTCCGAACTCCATTGCCACGTATGAAATGGCGGGTGCGAACATGCTCGAGGCAAGCGGGGAGATCAGAGTCATGACACTGATCAGGGCGAGCAAGGACCATTTTTTCTTGGCTGGGAAGTTCTGGGGATTATTAGGGTCATCTTGTCCATCCCAACCTACTAATCCGCGGCTGAGGTCTGTTTCCGGGAATAGTTCTTTGGTTGGTGCTGATGCCTCGGTGCCTTGCTTCGTTGACTGTTTTTCGAGGTCTGGGGTTAGATTTCTGACGCTGTCCCCTTCGTTGAGTGTTGCGTGGTTTGAACTGGACTCTTTCTGGAGAGCATCCATGGTGGGTGACAAGTGTTTGTGGAAATATAGAAGGAATGGACGTCCTTGATGTATGGAAGTAGTATAGAGGGAAATGGAATAGATGGGCGTGCCAAGGAGAAACAAAGTTGAGTAGTCTTAAACGAAGGTAAAAAGGGAAAAATCGACCAGATATAAATGTAAAAATCTTAGGGAACACAATAGATCGGGATATGGTCAACAAGGCGATATCTGAGGGGTCTTGTATAATTCCCGGAAGTTATCCGATGTACAATATATCCACCAAAAGTAGCGTTACTATTGGCCTATATTGAGCCGTAAATGCGATTGTGCTTATAAAAGCGGTTCATAAATCGACAAAATTCGGGCAAGCCGACGAAGTGATTAATTTCGGACCGTACATGGACAACGTGATGGCCGAGCGATGATTCAGTGCTCCGCTATATCTGACCGTCAGCCAATCGCTGACCCTCAAGCCAGCCAACCGTCAGGCGCTGAATCATTGCTTAGTGGTGCCGTGGTTTCAGTGTGGGGCCACGTCCATATGGCATGGAACCTTATGTTTATTTTAATGCGCATAATTCATTCGTTTCAGCCTTGGAAGTGGGTTGTGATTATCAAATTTCAGGAGAGATTCCATGCATGAAAACTACAAGTAATTGATGGCATGCCTCGACTACACAGTTTGTCCTCTCGTGCCAGTCCCCTGTTCGAAACAACCTTTGGAAAACATCCTCCACATCATGTTCATTGTTCCCTTCTCAACGTCTTCGTACACATTTCATACCATTTTCAGTGCGGAATGGAGTACCCTTTCTAGGGCCATTGGTTACCCCACGACAAAGGCTAGCCATGTCTTTCCCATGCTCTTGTTGCACTCTCTGACTTCCATCGTTCATCAAACACCGTCATTCGGTCAATGGATGCAACACATCGCTAGGTGCCTGACCCATCGAATCAAGGTACTCCAACACATCGAAGTAAACGTTTTCAAAGTACGCCTTTGTAACATCCTGGGCGAGGTTGTGCATATTCTCCAACCGCTCATATCTCAAGTTGACAAATTCTGTTCCGACATCACCCTCAATTTCTGCCAACAGAATCAGCAGCGGGATAAATGGCGGAATTCCCATTTTCATATTCAAGGTGTGAGTGTAGTACTCCATGAGACGGTGAACAAACCACCGGGCGCTAGAAAAACCACGACGCTGGCACCCAATGAGATTGAACAGACCGTCGGAGACATCCTCGTAGTCCTGTGCAGGACTACAGGTAGACCCCCGAAGAATCGTCTCAGCCCCCATCATAAACTCGTCTGCCAGTTGAGCTCGAGGCTGGCCTTTCACAATCATGCGCACAAGGATTGGATTCATGTTCCACGCTATCCAGTTGCGGACCTCGATCGACATCTGTTGCCATCTCCTAGCATTGGGCGAGTCCTTGTAAGGGCGGGGAATGCCAGAGTCGATGAGCCGGTGGAGTCTGTGAATTTTGAGGATTTGAAAGATCTCATTGCGCCACATGGCATAGTCCGAAGGATGCTTTAGAACACAAGGAAACTGGTACAGGGTAAAGCATTCGATTTCTGGTAGCTCAAATGCCTGGTCAATTGGTCCGGTCGGTTTCTCAGCTGGTAGTAGGGTCGACCAATCGCGAGTGTGCTCTGCAGACATTTTGGCGTGTTGTAGTAGAGACCTCTGTCAACCGGGTGCCCGTCGTTGTAAAGTGAGAGGATACTCCGTCCGGAACTATACGAACACCCACCACATTAGTTCATAATTTTTCAAAGCTCTCACAGTGGAGATTAAATGGCTTACTGTGTCGATAAGTCGAATAAAATATCTGGCTACGCCACGGGGGCGTGTATCTGTGGTGCGGACGCCTCTTGTCGTCTTTCAGTCAACATCCGAAAATCAGAGGATAACAGATTTCGTACCACAATTGAGACAGCTGAGAAGCCCTGCGGACTAATCAAAATCTTTCAACTTGCTAACAGCTAGCCACATTTGACAGTAGCTTGGTAAAAAGGAATCGAGGTGCGCGGAAGAGAGGAGAAGAGATTAAAGGATGAAAGTCGATGAAGGGTTCAAGCGGGCGGACATGGCATCACGATATAGCCTCACTTACAAGCAACTACACGTGAGACATAGCCTACCCGCATACAACCAAAGGCACTACGTATACTTAATCTAAGAATAAATCTACCGACACTAGCAGTGTGCGCACCTTGACCGAAATAAAAGCGCCAATCCATGAACCGCAAATGTCTGCCATCCAATATAGTCTGAAGCCATCGAGGTGGGACGAAACAGGGCTCGAGAGTTGTATTTTCAAAATCAAGCAGCAGGCCATTTATATCCGAAGAGCATCAAAAATCGTCGTCAGGTATCTAGTTCCTCAGCCTCAAACAACGCATATAACTTCAGAGCACCGCTGACACCATAGTCTGTCGATGTGAAAATGGCTATGTCGATAGCCACTAATAGGTCACTCTCGGAATTCAATCCTCTCACATTAGTCTGTTCGATCTTGCCAACATGTTTATTCCAACATTGGAGGTTTGCGCCTGAAGGTCTTGGCACCTGGGGTACGGCAGTGCATAGCCGCCAGTGCGCCATATCGTATTTTTCCATATTAAATTTTGACCGCCTTCACACCGCTGATTTACTATTACCTCCTTCGCACAAATTTTAGTAATTACATATGTAATTCCTATAATACATATCGACTTCTATAGTGTCATTTTCTACACTATTAATTTCTATCAATTTCTATAGTCAATGAAATCCACATATAGTAATCTTATGAAATATTCTGCTGGCAAAATACGATACGGCGCACTGGTGGCCGCGCACTGCCGTTGTCTTCAAGCGTCCCGTGACCTGCTGACTCACCGGTGGGCTCACCTGTAACCTGTCTTGGCACCTGGGCAATCGATAGGGCTTATCTTATCGTCTCCGCCAATATCCCAATGTCGCTTTCTTCACTCCTCCCGAGATCCACCTTCTTCCTCGTCTGCCTCCTCCATCAGGGCTCAGTATACCTTTTGTCATTGCGAGTCACTCGTCCGATCTTCAGGTAGGATATAACGTCTCTCAAAAATGATGCGCCAAATATTGTACGCTGACATGGCCCCATTTACAGTAATCCTGCTGCCTTCCATCAACCCTTAGGTCGTCTTATCTTATCACAGCATGGGGATTCAGGTCTGACAGAAGATCTGTAACGCTTCCTAGGCCACTAAATTCTTGCCGCCCTTTGCTCTTCCCTGGCCGACCGTAACCGCCTTCTCAACATGGACCAAGAGGAGACTCCACCACCCCCGTACTCGGCCGTCGACCCATTACTCGCACCAGCGAACAGCCGGAACAACAGCTCTTCTCAGTCTGCAATTGCTCCCGGCGTGAGTGTCTCCCCGACGCAGGATGCAAGTAGTTCTCGTGTCCCAACACAGCCAACGGTCGTGCCGACGCATTTCAGATCCGCCGCTGCGTACTTTGAGGAACGACTTCCCTTGGTCCTAGACGAGAGCCGGGATCTTCTTCTACCACATCATATGACCATTTACCCCCGGAGCCAAGCAAAGGATTTCCCAAGACGGCCACGGTGCTGGGCCTCGCGGTTAAATGAGATTACCCAGCAGGACTGGGATACCTTCTTGAAGTACCTGTTTCCGCCGCAATTGGGGCTCGCTGCGTCTTCTCAGCATCTCCCTCGCCAATTACGAGCGGAAATTAGACGAGACCGCAAGGATCGCCCACAGGAGACAGATGAGCAACGGAAGGCTCGAATCGCTGCCGTTGTCGCCGAATGGAACGAATGCTTTTTCGGCCTTCGCGCTACTCATGTTGTCTTTGTCTATGTGGGCGAACCTGATTCTGCGCCGTCGTCCGCTTTATGTCCCCGATGCTATCCAGCGGCAACAGGCTCAGTAGAAGGACAGCCTGTTCGAAGTTCAAATGCTCCGTCGCCTGTGCCTGGGCAGCACGTTCCTTCGCCGACCGCTTGGTCCATGCCTCCTCACGGGTTCCCCCACCCCCAAGTACATGTACCCCTATCTCCATATGGAGTATATGGTGTTCCTCCATACCCTCCCCCTATATCCCCTAACCAACCGCCTCAATATTACCCCCATCCACCACAAGGCGCATGGCAATGGAACAATTGGAACTACCCGCAGCAGCAACTCCAGTATCCGAATAATGGCACCAAGGGTGGGACCCGTGGGTGGATTTCACAGATCGCATCACAAGCGCAGAAGTATGGAGAGCGGTTCAGCGAACAGGCACTACAATATGGAGACCACATCAGTGCACAGGCACAGCACTATGGACGGCAAGTTGAGGAGCAGGCTCTTGCGCATGGCCGCTGGATTGAAGAACAAGCAAGGCTCCATAGTCGAAAAGCACCAATGACTGGACCTCAGTACGGTGGTGGCTACTACACGCGGCCGGCCTGGGATAACTCGCCTCGTCCCATAGCCAACGTCCCAATGACACCCATTCAAAGCCCCAGCCCTACAAGCCCTAACCCGACGAGTCGGCCTGAGACAATCGACCAGATCGATAGCAACAAACCTAAGCCCTCAACAGAACAGCTTCTGATAGAGCCTCCCGCGACCGAACGCACCAGACGAGTATCAGTGAGCTCTGTCTCATCCGAGTCCTCCTTCAGTTCAATTGACTCCATCTCGACAACATCAGACCTGAGCGTTTCGGACCTTGCCACAGTGCGCACTCAGTTGGAACTTCTAGACGATCGTCATGATCGAGTATTGTACGAGGCCGCCGTTGATCTCCGCCGGCAACTCTCAGTCCTGCAAGAGTCCCGTCGAGAAGCCAAGTTCTCTGGTAAGAACAACTGGCGAGCCGGTTTCAACCAAAGCCAACAAAATAACCAACAATCCGATGACACGGATTGGGGCCGCTGGGACTCACCCGAGCAGCAGCAACGCAACTCCGTCGATAGACGCGCCATGAAAGAAGAAATGCGCGCCACCAAGAAAGCGTTCCGTGACACGCTGCGCCGAGCGCGAGATGAGCAGCGCGAACGCCGACGCACTCGACGCCGCCAAGTCCGGCAAGCTCGCGCTAATGACGGCGACAAGGCGAAACATATGCATGACCAGCCGCTAGATCAGCAGCTTGGGACGTTGCGGCTGAAGGATTCTCGGCAATCTAACCCACCTATGCCTCCACGTCCTGCCAGCACACAAACGCAGCCTAGTCCGGTTTCTACGCCGAATAGCTCGAATGTTGGCTTTGGATTTGCTTCCAGTCCTCCCTCCCCTGCTCTCTCACGGCCAAGTACGCAGGACTTGCCACCTACTGGGGATTCTGCCGCCTCTGGGAAGAAAGGGAAACCGGCTGACACGTCCAGTCGGTTAAAGGATCTTCTGTTGCCGCGCAAGGCGAAAAAGCAACAGTCGAAGGAGGATGATGCGGGAAGTAAATGACCTGGACAAGCTGGATATTGTTGATCTTTCCTTTTCTTTACTTTGTTTTCAGCCTGGAGTTCGATATATCCTTGGGAGGACGGCAAAAGTGATTTTGCTTCTCCTCAATGTATAGTTCAAATCTTGACCACATCCAAGTCGACGAAGTTATGATTCAATTGATACATAGTACTTTCGCGGAATCTTTACAATTCGCATCTTATCTACACAACATTCCAAATACACTGAAATGAAACTTTCAGAAATATCTCCATACATACAAAGAGCACTCATTACCATTTGCATCTATATTCACATCCATGTCTTCAAGCCTTCGACTCATTCTTCTCAACCAAATCACCAACCCCAAGTCCCCTCCCCACCTTAACCCGAATCATCTTTTCCGCATCCTTCTTCCCAAGATCCCCAACCTCCTCCCCCTCATCCTCATTCCCCTCCTCCCCATTCTTCTCCTTATTATTCTCCGCATCCCGCTTCTCAATAGCTTTCCAATCAAGCCACATGTTCTGAAGATTCAAGCGCATAGCATACGCATCCTCGCCGTCGGCATAGTACCCAGCCTCAACCTTCTCGACCTCAAAGCCAAGCGTATCACGGTACAATCGCAGCGCAGCAACGTTCGACATGCGCACGTGCAGGGAGACGAAATGCGCGCGGTGAGACTCGGCCATTGCACGTTCTGCAAGAATATAGATTAGTCCGGAACTGTAAATACGCGAATATCCAGCTTTTGCAGATGATTAAACGCGAATGCAATTGCAAACGCAGAATCCAAAATGCAAAATTGTAGAATTAAGAGATGGTGCCAACTCACGACTCATCCGCATCAACCTCTCGGCAATCCCCAACCTCCGATGCGTCCGCATAACACTCAGACTGGTAATATGACCGTGCTGCATGCCGTCCGTGGGCTCCTCCTCCATCTTCGCAAGAACGTATCCAACAACCTTGGGATACTCGCCCGAGACATTGCCGGCGATACCAGCTGTCGAGCTGGACTTGTATCCCCCGCGCGGGCGCACGACCGCGACGAAGCTTAGCTGCGGCCAGGTGAGGGCGTGGTACAGGTAGTATTTTAGGAAGTAGTTCTCTGGTAGGTTTGTTATGTTGCAGGTTTGAATTGATGGGAGGAGGTCGATGTAGGAGGGGTAGCTGCTTAGGGGGACAATGTCGACCATATTAGCGGTTTTGCTGCGCGAGCTTTTGGTTTGAGGGGGTGAGTTGGTTGGTTTTAGGTGTGAGGGCTGATGGTGGAGTTCCAAGTTGGTTTGCGGTGCGGTGGGGAGTGGTCATGTGATGTCGGGGAGCTGTGTAGGTTGTGATGGATGCTATTATTGAATGTTGGTTTTGTTTGTTGGGAGAGAAGACGATGTGTTCTTGCCTTAGAAATATTTTATTTTCATTTGGTCGAGTGCTAGCGAACGCGTACATCTGTGCATAGATCAAATAACTACAACATCGTACATATAAGTACTATATCAAAATCATATCCAGTACAATGTAATATGTATGGCCAGAAAGAAAAAAAGAAACCTAGCGCCGACGACCGATCTGGTCATGCATCCAAAATACAGTCATAGATATCGTGGAAATCAGAACGCAGACATCACCATCTGCACTCCCACTGCCACCAGAAGCACAGTCGACATGCCGGCGACAGAAACCTCGCGCAGGGCACCAGACGTCTTCCCACAGCATTTACGGTCGTAAGTGACATTGTTCATCTGGGCAGCGACCTCAAAGACCGAGCCGTTGAAATCGCCGTAGTTATAGTAATCCACCAAAAGGAAGTTAGGGGGACGGCCCCAGGTTGCTGTTCAGAGTTAGCAATGCACAATCAAAGATCAAATACGATCTCAACTTACTGTTACATTTCTCAGCCATTTCACCCAGACTGCCGCTGCCGTTCACGGCATTGGTCTCCTCAAGCTGAGCAGTATTGGGAATCAACATGCTCAGAGACCCGAGGTTCAACTGCAGGTTCAGATTGTGGTTGGCCATGTACATGCGGTTCTTGGCATCTGCCTCGGACAGGCCGGGTGGGCGTTGCTGGGTGCAGGGGAAGGCAGGGTCGGTGGGCGAGAAGGGGGTCTCCCACACCTGCGAGAATTGATCCATCAGCCATGGGTACGCAGTCTGGTTGGCTTGGTAGTCCATGAAGAAGACTGCGCGCTTCTGCTTAAGGATCATCTCTGAGAGCGTGGGCCAGTCGTTCAGGGCCATTGGGACCTTGCTGGGGGTGTAGATTAGGTCCTTCAGGCCGGAGTTGTAGATGGGGATGGTGAAGTTCTCGGGCGAGACATAGTCGAAGTTGCCGATAATGAAGGTCACCACGTCGTACGGGTTCTTCCGCATCCACTTGTTGACGTCGATCAGGTATGATTCGAGGGTGCCGGCATCGAGCAATTGGCAGGTCGTGTGGCACAGGTACATAGTGCCATTCTCATAGTGAGTTTGGAATTGCACTAATTCACGGTTTAACAAGGGCTTATTTCTAAAATGGCAATGCGCTTTTGCTCCACTTACGTGTGCGAATTCCGTCATTCAATTGTGTTGTCACATCCAGCGCCTGGTTGGCGGCGAAGCTGTTCTTGCGCACGAACGGGCTGTTGTGCGCTGCGACCATGGTAATGTTGGAGTACTTCCTAAGACAGAACTCGGGGTAGTTGTTGCAAGGCCGGGTGTTGACGACAGGTGTATTCGTAGCTGTACCAGTCGTAGTCGCAGTCGCGTTCATGGTATTGTTCCCGATCACCGTCGTCCCTCCGCCTCCACCGCCCACCAGCAAAGTCAAGGAGTCGGAAGTTGTGGTGACTGCCGTCTGGTTGGAGGCAGTCATTGTGGCATTGTAGTGGGTGGTCGATGCAATGACCGACTCATCGCCATCACTCAGTGTGATTGTCGTACTGAAATCTTGGTAGGAACCCGAAGGAATGGCCACGGGAGTTGTGACGGACACAACCGTGGCTCCATCGGGGGTGGCCGTCCCAGATTCGGAGGATTCGGTAGACGAGTCCTGGGCCACAGCAACGGCGAGGAAGCCGAGAGCAATTGTAGGCCACCTCATACTGTGTGATATGGGGGGATACTATGTTGTATGTTGTGCCCAAGATAGGAGGAGAAGATGACCTTCGGGGAAATACTTCAACTTACCTAATCGCAGGGAGTTTTTAACTAGTTAACAAATGACGTTGATCATCGTTGATCAACCAATAAAGAAAAGTGACGGGCCAATGATATTTTTTATATTTTTTATATCATATTAGGCGAAGTGGCAGTGATCTCCAGCCTCTTGGCTCTTATGCCGATTGTTGCCTGTTGCATATTGAGTTGGGCTTATAGTCTCATGGCATAGGCAGCGCTATAATAATAGACCTATTATTAGAGTTATATTAACTATTCTACCTAATCCACCTAGTCCATCGGCCGTGATATTTCTATTTTCTTGCATTTCAACACGTTCTCCATGTCTTTCTCTATAGATGCCTAAATGATCGTCATTAGTCAGGGGCCAACACTAGTGTTCAGCCACTGACGATCTTAAAACACGACGATCTGATGGAATTTCAATTTGAATTCGTATTTGAAGCCAAAATAGACCCCCATCGACCCAATAGACCCAGTGAATATCCACTCCAGAGCTAAAACAATCTCTTGTTTTGCCTCAAGGGAGATATTCTAACGTCATCTCGGAAAACCCTAAATTTCTCTTTCTTTTCCTCTCGGGGGACTTGCGAATCTCTTTGGACTTCCTCTCCTTTTTCCTTCATATCTCTATCATGCATGGGACGGACAATGGCAAGAGAAAGCTCCCCTTTTTCAAGTCCACGACGCCAGTCGACCGCCAGCGAAAGTCCACCGTCCACTGGCATCGCATACTACGGTCGCTGTTGTATTTGATCGCTTGGATCTTTTTGGTGCTGGTAGTCATTGGCAACACCTCTAATAGACCAGTCCTACGCAGTACCTACTTCCTCTACCTCGATCTTGCCAATATTATCCCCGTCTCCATTCCCAATGCCGTCCTTATCAACTCTATCGCCCAATCAATCGGTCTACATGACTTCTACCAGGTTGGCCTATGGAACTTCTGTGAAGGATATAATGGACAGGGAATCACCCACTGCTCCAAGCCGGAGACTCTCTATGCCTTCAACCCGGTTGAGATCATCTTGAACGAGCTGCTGGCCGGTGCTACGGGTAAGTTATAGAAATATCCCCGCAAGGACTCCCCTGGAATGTAGACTAACAGCCCCCCGCAGTCGCTCTCCCAGCCGACATTGAAAGCCCATTGAAACTAGCCCGTACCGCCTCCCACTGGATGTTCGGACTCCTCCTCACTGCAGCAGTCCTGAATTTCGTCATGATCTTCGTCGCCCCGTTCGCCGTGTCCTCACGACACCCACGGAGCATCAAAGCCTGGGCAGCAGGCTACAACGACGGCCACCCGCCCGCGGGCAATCCACCCCACCGCCGACGGACATTCGTCTGGCTACGCGCCCTCCCCATGTTGATCCTGACCTTTATCACCACGCTGGTCACGATCGTCGGGTCGGCCGTCGCGACAGTCATGTTCGTGATCTTCGCCAACGTCTTCTCAAACGCCGACCCGAGGATCAACATTAAGGCGCACGTCGGCACCCAGATGCTGGTCTTTATGTGGATCGCTTCGGCGTTCAGTTTGATCCCCTTTATCATTCAGATCGGCTCTTGCTGCGCCGCATGCTGTCGTGGTCGCAAGGCCCGTAAGCAGCTCAAGTCGCAGGGTGTTAACTGGCGCGAGAAGGGTTCGGTTGGCCCCGCGACCGAAGATCGCGAACCCCACGCAATCTCGAACTGATCGATTTTCCTCCATTCTGGC
The DNA here is from genome assembly GCA_911456345.1 of Penicillium egyptiacum. Lineage (NCBI taxonomy): Eukaryota > Fungi > Ascomycota > Eurotiomycetes > Eurotiales > Aspergillaceae > Penicillium > Penicillium egyptiacum. The sequence continues at coordinate 828,087 of CAJVRC010000835.1, forward strand.
CATATCTCTTCGGATTCATTTTCCTTTCTATCATTCTCATCATATCTGTGGGGTTTTGTCTCAATATCCACCCCTGTGCTATAGTGCTCCCATTTTTGGACATTTATTCATATTTTATCTACCATTATCTACCTAGGTACGATTTCACGATTTGTAAAGGAATAGAGGGCATTTCTTTTTCTTGCGTGCATTTCACAAAACTTGTGAACCTTGAATATAAGTTCTGTTCATTCAAATGGCTACTCGTATTCGCAATTGACTCTCCATTGAGCCCTAACAACCAAAGGCAAGGGCCCAGATCGATTATCGATTATAGACCAGGCACAACAAACCCTCCCTTTACCCCGTTAGTAAAAAAGGTGCAAGGACCTCCAAGCTGGCTCTTGATCTATTCGCAGAATCTCAATATCATGTACAATATATATACGGATAGCCTAAATCTCCCCGCGTCGTATACAATTTTCAACATCATACGAGCTGGATGCGGAGAAAGGAAAGCATGGGCTTTTGTGGAGGCTCATCTTCCTGTTGCTTATATCTTGGGCTGTTATCTGTTCTCAAGCTGCCTACCACAGGAACCGCGAGAAAACTGACAGTCTCAAGGGAAGGTGGTTGACCAACGTGTCGTGGCGGTTAAGGGTTGCAGAACCGCCAACCGTACACCGTACAATTAATTCACTCCTGTGAGCTTATTATTCATGAGGCCCTGCAACCGGTTCCTGGTGGGATTCCTTGGCCGCATTTGCTTTTTCTTCTCTCCTTCTCATCAACCCCTGGCGAAATGCTCCAGTATACTCATCCGGGTCCCACGCCAAGACCCTGTCTTCCATCTCACCCTTTTGGTTTTCATCCAGCAGGTTCGGCCGCTCTTTCCATGCGTCGCTGGGATCGTCGGTCTGCGTGAGCCCAAAGAAGCGCTGGTCGATTTTCTGCCAGTAGATCGCGTCAAACGTAAAGCTGTGCAAAATCGCATACACCACCCAGAAGTCTCCGCTTTCCCAGCTCTGTTACATCTGATCCGAGAGCCGGCGCTAGCTGTGCTAAGCCTCTATATCTTCACAATTCCTTATTGCCGTAAGGAACGTCTTTAGGCGGCGATCGAATGCTCGGCCTAGTCCTTGATACCTTCAGACTAGTATTCAGGCTTCTCATCACGGCGACTTCGTTCTTAAGTCTTTCCTCGGGAAAAGAATGGCGCTAGGCTGTGGAAAACAGATATTGGTCGCGCTGTATGTGTAATTCATTTGTAATGTGATATTGAAAGACCCTTTTCGAAGAATCGTAAACTCGGGATCGTCCCCGGAATCATGCTTCAGGATAAATTTCACAATCAGTCTCTTGACGTCGATATCAAGAGACTGAAGCGACCAATTGTCGGAGACATCGTCGGATCGTTCCCATGCGACGACGTCGTAACCCATCTGGGGCTCCATGTTTTCAGACGCGTTAGGTGTTTCTCGTGGGGCGATTTGTTTGGGGATAGGAAGGTCGTGACTAAAGAGGGGTCACAACCCTGGAGAAGGGGTGATTATCGCTAGAGTAAGAGCGCTTTGTAAAGACTCGAACTTACTATAGAACCTCTAGCCCGGAGTAGTTTAAACTACTATCTATGTACTAAATAATATCTAATAAAGCTGGATTCTAGAAACTAGATTATTTTACAATAGGAGTTCTACTAACAAGGAGCTAGCACCTTCGTTCCTATCGGTACCTCTAATAGCCATATCCCTAAGCCAAAATGCCAAAAGGCGGGAAAAATAAAGAACACAATCTTGTGTCCCTTCAATTTCTGCTGTTCACGCGACCTCAGTGCCCAGGGCCATCATGAATCTAGGAACCTATAAAGGACATGTCTGCCCACTGGTTCCGTGATCGAGGTCCATAGGACTTCATCATAGCTTCTTCTATGTACTTTCCTTATTATCCAAACAGGCATCTTACAATCACCCCTATATCAACATCAAATGTCAACCGAAGCCGAGCTCCCCACCACCCCAGTCCCATCCCAACCCTCCCTGGACCAGACCGCCCTCATATCCGACTTCAGCCTAACGGACAAAATAATCCTAGCCGGTCGCGGTCTCGGCCTGATTCTATCAGAGGCTCTATTAGAATCGGGTGCCAAGTATACGCTCTAGACCATCTGCAAGAGCCGGTACGTGTCACCATTGTGCTACAATCTACAATCTACAATGTCCTAAAATAAGGACAATAACTCACTACAAAAGACACCGGAGTTCACAGAAATCCAGCAGTACGCCAAGACATGGCGCACCGAGGTGCATACCGCTGCGTCGACGTGCGTGACACAGTCCTGCTCAATACCGTTATCGAGGATATTGCCACTCGCGAGGGTCGTATAGATGGCCTAGTCGCCGCAGCTGCTATCCAGCAGGAGACGTCCGCTCTGGAATACTCCACTAAGGATAGCAATGCTTTGCTCGAGGTTAATGTGGCCGGCGTGCTCAAGACGGATCAGGCGGTGGCTAGGCAGATGATTCGGTTCGGGAATGGGGGTAGTATCGTACCTAGTTACTAGCATGAGTGGCACTGTTGTCAATAGGGTATGCTCTCTTTTTTTTTTCTTTTTTCTTTTTTTTTT
>CAJVRC010000835.1:830822-840939 GCA_911456345.1 Penicillium egyptiacum
CAGCCCTATCCCCGAATCTAAACTCCCCTATGAGATGTAGCTATTCATACAATATTTACTAACCAAATCAAAACAGGGATTGATCTGTCCCGTCTGCAACGCAAGCGAAGCAGCCGTCATCCAACTATCCCGCAACCTCGCCGCCGAATGGGGCCAATATAATATCCGCGTCAACACCCTTCTCCCCGGGCTGCATTCTCGCCCCTATGTTGGAGATGTTGTTTGTCGATTATCCCGGACGTCGCGACCAGTTTGCTAAAGAGAATATGCTAGACCGGCTATCCGTCCGCGGGAGTATCGCGGTGCTGCTGTCTTCCTGCTTTCTAATGCTAGCAGTTTCATGACTGCTAGTGACCTCCGTATAGACGGTGGTCATGTTGCTTGGTGAATAACTTTCGCTGTAATAAGGCGTTGGCTGCTTGTCTACATAGTTTGTCATGACCTTTGGCAGTTGCTTTTTGACCTTGCGTTGGGTTCTCTTGGAGCTATGCTATGCTAGATACCTTTCTGGCAGTGATGGCTCTCCGTATATCTTGCGCCTGAGCGCTTACTTTCCTCCTTTCTTCCACTGTTTATGGTCCTATGTAGATGTAGTATAGTATGAAACAGCTGTATGACCAGTTGGTCACATCCATTGTAACGTTTACACCTGGAGAGATATACCGTGCTGTGATGACCCAGTAGATTTGATTGGAGGATCTTTCTCCATTGTCCCCTACCAGCATTGTCTTTCTACAACTACTACTACATATATGCACCTCAAATAGCTATATGCTGTGCGACTACAGACCATAGATTGATTGATAGATACTCGGCATCAGGAGAATCCAAGGGGGTATTAGGGAAGATGCAATCACGTTTATTGTGCAACAGATTCCAAAGCACACAGAATCAGAGAATAGAGGGCAAATCAAATTTCAAAGTTCAAGTGTGGATTCAGGACACAAGTAAATAAAAAGACATGCATAGAACTGAAAACCATGGACGCTATCCGAAGATGGGGCCAATGGCGTAGCTCAAGTCAAAGTGAAGGAAAGATCAAGGAAATAAACGGGGTATCGATATGGAATAAGAATAAAGCAAGGTAAAACCGAAATAAGCAGCAAGCCCCAGAGAAGAATCAGAAAAGCAAGGCGAGAAGATAAGAGAAGAGAACTACTCGTACTGACATAGATGCATTAATCACAACGCAAAAAAGAAAAATTGAAAAGAAAAAGAAGAAACCATGAGCCCCCTTGTCTTTCACTCCTGGTACGCCGACTAATCGGTCCCCGTATTAATACGCCGTGTATGCAAAGGTCAACTCGAATGACCAAATAAGAAATGCAGTGACGAGCCATCTAGCCCATCTCCATGCCGTACTCGTCCTCCTCCTTGAAGCTCATAGCAGCATGGCCAGCACTGTTCCAGTACTGAGGCTGGCCAGCGCCGTTGGCACTGCTGGTGCCGCTGTGGAATGAAGGACTCAGGCTGGGAGGAGTCAGGCCGGACATGTCGCCGCCCTGCACGGCATCGCCGGCGATGTTAGTGTGTTTGGGGACGCGCAGACCGCTACCTGGTCCGCGGGTGTAGCTGAAGGAAGTTGGATCATTCCTCTCCAGCGCATCGAGGATCTCGCTGCGCATGCGCTTCTCCTCTTCGGTTTGCTCGAAAGGCCAGGTTCCACCCAGGCTGCCGATCAGCTCGGCGAGTTCCGCTTCCTGCTGGTATTTGACGTGCAGGGCCCACATCAGATCGCGGGTCCAGCTGACGGCACCGTTGAGGATGTCGCCCTTGTTAGGACCCTTCTCCTTTTCTTCGATGGGGAGACCCATTGTGATGTTACCCGCTGTCGCACGGCGGCCGTTGCCTCCAGCAAGAAGTGATGTGGCGGCACTTCCGCCTGCGCCGGCCATGGAAAGAGCGCTGCTGTTCACAAGTTGCTTTCGGACCTTGTCGTCTTCTAGTCGGTGCTGAGGAACCAGGTGGGAGAGATCCTGAATACGTTCATTGATGTTGTCGCGTCGGCGGCGTTCGACCAGATTGTGCGAAGCACGGCGACGTCGGCGCTTGGCTTCCTGGGACTCGAGATCTCCACCGCCAGGGAGGTGGGTGTCAACCTTAGCGGGCAGTGAGGCATGCTTCCCAGACTTGAGGATCTCGGAGATTCCAGTGTGGTGCGATTGGTGGGGAGGAGATGAGATGGGAGAGGACTCGACGTACGACTGTCCGCTGCCAGGGGTCCCATCCCACTGGTTGGACAGGGTCTTCTGGTGACGAGCCTGAAGTCCGGTCCGGATAGGCTGGGACGGGAAGCTGCCGGACTCAGGGGTACCCAATGTCAAGGAACCCAGTGCCGGTGTCTTTGGAGTCATGGGGCTGCGGCCATCAGATGAAGGACGGTCCATGCCTTGCAAGCTCTGGCGCTTGGTGCCGAGGTAATTCTGGTCGAAAGAGCTGGCATTGTGCATGTGGGGATTTTGCTGGTTCATGCGGTACTGCTCATAGTTGAAGCTGTTCTGAACGAATGGGCTGGCCATGGGGGCATTATCCGGGGTGTTGGAGTACATATGCGACATCTGGCTCTGGTGACTCATCGCGATACCACCAGCAGACTGGTCCTGAAGATAGTTCACATTATCGCGCTGATGACCGTTCTGGCCGCTGATCTCGAGATCCAGCAACTCGTCTGTGTCGATACCGGAGTTTCCGAAGTTGAAGCTTGATGACATGTTCTGTTGCGAACCATAAGAGTATGGCATGAAACCATTCTGCTGCTGCATGGTCAAGTCGGATGGATCGACCCCATCGGTGGGGAATTGGTTACCCATCGAGTAACCCGAGTGTGACATGATGAAAGGGGTGTAGTCGTCGGATTCGTGTTTGATGAAGAGACTCGCTTCAGCCATCGCCCGGTGAAACAATCTTGGCGGGTTTGGGATGGGGCGCAGATCGGCGAGGGGCTAAGGGACGAGTCGTAGTGCCGATCCTACTGACTCTCCGTGACAGTTGTCGAAAGTTAGGCGGTCCGAGACGCCCGATACTGAAGAGGATGGAGGAGGTGTCGGATGTGAGAATCTCACGATCTGTGTGTATGGAAAAGATGTTAGTCAAGACTCGACCCCGCCCGGCGATTTGAATATGTGGCCTCCGTGCGCAAGGCAAAACAGGCAACCCAATAAAATGCAAAATAGACCAGAAAAGGAATGCAAATAATTACCCTTGGAACAATAAGGATCGGAGGAATGAAGTCCGGGGAGATTGTAAGACGTCCCAATAAGCCGGGGAAATTTCCTCTGAAAGCCGGGATGAGTCGACAACCGAGGATGGAGGTCGTTAGATACCACAAACGTGTCTTGAGCAATCGCAAAGGCAGAAGGCGCAAAGAGAATCTTGGAAAAGTTCTAAAGAACTGTGTAAGCGATGAAAGATAAAGAAAAAAAAAGCCGAGCAGTGCGCAAATGAGAAATGAAAGAAGACCAGGGACCAGAGAGAAGATAAAAGACCGAAAGACCAGAAACGAGCCGGAAGTAAACCAAGCCCGAATTAGGCACTCAATCCCAGTTTTTGATCCCGGTTGATCCTAGTTGTTGGATATTCCCAGTTGATTCAGATGCAAAACACAAAGTCCGGAGAAGAGTGGGGGAACAAGCGGTGGGAGGGCGGTGAGATGGATCTAGTTTTCGAGAACGTTGGCCTCGTCTATATATAGCCTCGTAGTCCACCTTCATCTTCACCTTCGTACATTTGCCTTGTATATTTGCCTTGGATCGGATGTCTCTTGCGCCTTGACCCCTGGGGTGTCTGCTCGGGATTTGATGCGCTCGGATTGCAATCGGAACACGAGTTGACGCAAGTGCTTACTTCCCCGATAACAAAAGAAAAGAACATTTTGGGCTTGGTATTGATGAAATAGTGTACCTACCAGAAGAGATGCATATGAAGTTGGTATAAGTATACCTAGATATATGTAGTATAGACCTGTGTTGACGTTAGCAGAAGATCAAGACTAGACATCCCACATCTCAATAAGCATGCAGGTCAAGATATGGAAAATATATGAGCAGAGCCCCATTCACACGTGGAGACCAGACATAGATCAGACGCAGGAACAAAGGGAACATGTCATATATGAAGACTTGACACGTACCTTGATATATCAAAGGAGCTCACGAGGTATAAAGTCTTTGCGAATCAAAAGTTCGAGAATAGAAGTATGCAGTGACAACTCAGAGAAAAAGCACTTGCAGGTTTCGCAGACAGACACCGAGGGGATGGAGACTTTATGAACTCAAGCGGCGCTCTTCTGCATCTCTCATTTGATATATTACAACATCGGTCATGCAGCCCGTCGATCGGTGGGAATCGATGAGATTCACCTACGCCATCGGACAGTGAATTTTATTTTTATTTTAATATTGAGTTGACTACTACCATCTGGATCAGAAGGGAAAAAGGGTGTAAATGGGTGTGAGTGGATTTTGGGTGAAGGAGGGGTGGCAACGGTAAAACCCCCGAGCCTCTTTTCTCTTTTGGTACTATACATAGATAATAATAATAATAATAAAGGAAATAGTACATGACTAAAGAGAAAAAAAAGATATAATCATATTCACCCAAAATCAAAAACAACCTTGGACAAAGGGGGGAAGGGTGATACAGCCGGATCAAGTAAAACGGCGGCCATCCCATGATACATATTGGGATATTTGTCACCTGTTACTACTATCATGACTCACGGGTGTCTTGAATAGAGCAAGAATGTATCAGATGAGGTCTTTGGGTTACAAGCATACCAGAACCCATCTGGTAGGAAACCCTAATCTATCAGAGTGGAAGCCTGCAGAACATATTCAAGATCCCAAATGAGACCATGTGGACATGGTTGATTTCATCAACTATGCAGAGTACTAGTATTCAAAACAGAGGTAGAGATAGACTATCATCATGCGAAAATAACTGTTAATCGCAAATATCATCCGGAGAACATAAGATGCATAATCCCATTACCTTGGCAATACCAGAGGTAGACGAGATTGGACAAGATCCTAGTATATACGTAAAAGAAAAATAGAAAATACAAAAGAAAAAAAGAAAAAATCAATAGCCCACAGACCACATCCATAAGCAACTCTGCAAGAGGATCAGTGCGGTCTGTTCTTCATGTGGGATGTCGTGCAGAGAGGAGACCTGGAGTGACGATCATATCTCGCTGTGATCTTCAAGGGAGCTTGGACCTTCATATTGTTCCGCTCTGACTACACACTTAGTCTCTTTTATTTTTATTCTACGTAAGAGGCGAACTCATGGGTATTGATCTGGGATATAGCCGCAAAGAAAATAATGTTCAATATATTTGGAATCTTTAGAATGTTCAACGAAGTTGGTAAGTTCGGATTTCGGACTTAACCGTTCGGTCTTCATCCGAATCAGAAAATAGAATAGAATGTAGTGGAGAGAGACAATTGGAGGGGTTGGAATGTGTCTCCAGACCCCTCCACCAATAGTGAATGAAAGCAATACACCTCACTTTGGTATGACTGTGCTAAGCCACATCGCGAAACTTTCCCCTCTTTGTGAGCCACTCCGGTTTAGGAGATAGTTATTCTGGGATCGCCAGATGGAGACTGTTCTCCATTCGTTTTGGAGGGGAAATGGATCTGACGTCCCGTCCCGTCAAGGTTCGGCCATATACATAGTATCCATGGTCGACGCAAGGGAGGGTTGTATTTCAAGATCTACTTTGATATTCAATCCCACTTAGGACGTTGAGACTAACCCGTGCACAGGACCCTGATATGACGACATCGTACGTGGTTAAGGTCGCACTCCATTCCGGGGGGGTCACGGATATACCGACTTGTGCATCGGACATTCTACAGAGTACCAATACAAAGTAAAGCAGATGTTAAAATGCAAGGGAAAACAGGGAAACAGAAAAAGTAAAAGCAGAAACAATGAGGCTAGTGCCAATGTTACCCACGGTGCAGTCCGGAGTGCATATTAGCGCCCTTATGGTTATCGGATAATTCCCCTAGGTGGTACACGGGTAGCTACATAAATACAGTCAGGCAAAAGGTTATATAATGGGTATGCAACCTTAGAACATCACCTCCACGGAGTTCTTCCGATACGACTACCGGCAACGCAAGCCGTTATAAATGCTTCTGCAGGGCTGTCCATATAAGAACTTTGCACTCTACTGTTACAGTTACGGCCGATCGCCACAGGGTGTGCATCAGCCATGGAGGATCGACAGTGGGCCGCTAACGATTGAAAGTCGCAGAAAGAGGGGGACGATCAATTGTGGTCATGAGTCCAGATCGAGTATAGTAAGGAAGACTATTATATTGTACATTAATATTATAGTAATGTAAGTTACACGGAACTCCATTTAAAGTATGTCGATTTGATTTAATATGCAACAAGAATCTAGAAAGTATAGTTCTGCATATCAAGGGTTTTGATAAATTCCAGCGGTTATAGCGCGAAGGAAATAAATATGTACAATAGCAGCTATTGCCTACATTGCTATAACATAATAATAACTGAGAATAAATAAAAACATGAAATAATATGTGAAGTTGATTATAGCGCTTGAGGATATATACTTCCAAGGTATACTTGATATATATTTAGCGCTAAACCATATTGGGCACTGGTCTCCTTTCCCCGACTTCATTGCAGAACTGCCCATCTGCCATACAACTTATACCTCTATCACTTAGGCAACATTTCACCCTGGTAAGTGATGTATATTTCTTTCATTCCTCTGGTAATATTTCTATAAGGATAATCCTGGTCAATAACCCCACAGGGCTCGGTCCGAGAGCTTTGTACCCCAACACTGGAATCCATCATCTGACAGCTTCAGCACTTAGTGCCGATCGGGTTGGTCGCATCGGTAGCTTCACGCCATCTCGTCATTTTGCTTGGTTCCCCTCGTCTTCCTACCCTCCTTTATCGATAGCGCAGCGCTTCCTTGTCCAATCAGCACCTGTCGACTCCCTACGCCGTGTTCGTTTCCCATCCCTTCTCGGATTGTGCCCGTAAGGTTCGACACTTCCCATCTTCCGCTTGGTCGGCTTATCTCGCATTATTCCACGGCCCATCCCCCATTGCGATCCTCTTGCGCCGCGCCGGAGGACTCCCAAGCTACCCCTGTAGTCATCGCCGGCTCCGCAGAGATAGCTGCAGATCCGTTGGGCTGACGCCTTATCACAGTGCAATAGGCAGCCCTTTTCTTGGTCGGGGAGGTTGTCCATAAAGTTTTCCTATCAGCCTGCCATATTCATAACCTTTGGTCTTTCGATCTTGACCGCATATCTTCGAGTTGGAGGACCTTCCTCGAAAGTGGCCCCCATTCGAACCAAGTCACGGCGTGTCCCAGCCTCATCGGAAGCCGAATCCACATTCGACACAGTCGTCATCTGCCCCTCTGTTGACTTTACTAGGTCCCCGCCTTTAGCCAATCCTTGAGGATCATCCACCACCCGACGCAGATCATCTGCACTCCATCTCGCATAGTCCCTGCAGACCGTTCTCTTGGTCTTGACTTCCTAGACCACGAGCCTTCTCTGCAGACGCAGCAGTGCACGCTCCTCTACTCGTTTCATTTGGCATCTAAAACTTGACTAAGACCTGACTAAAACTAGTCTCAAACATGGCGAATAACTCGTTCCGAGACTCTGTCAACTCACTGGGATGGTCGCGTAGAGACCCGGATCTCCCCGTACACACTGGCGCGTCATCGAACACCCCATTCCTATCTCGTCTACAGTCTTACAACCCGTTCGGCGAAGGCGGTTATGTTCAACTGCCCACTCACAATGAAGGTCCTGGGGCCCCATTGCCAGCAGCCACTCGACGGGAAGAAGAAGAGGGCTTCTTTGCCTGTACGTTCTTTTCCCCCTCTGTCTTGTGACCCTCCGATCCCCAGATCCTCCCGCACACCGTTGCGTGATCTAGGTGATGAGACTGCAGTTCCTGCGCCGGGAGGATTATTACCATGCTTGTTTATGTGGTTGCGCGCCGATAGAAGAAGAGAGAAAGACACTAACACGGACTGCGTATAGTGAGTCGGTGGGACCGCATGCTCATCTTTGCTGCATGTAATTTGGGCGCCGCTGTCTGTTTCATGCTCTGCTTCTTCTTGTTCCCGGTCTTGACACTCAAGCCCCGCAAATTTGCGGTCTTGTAAGTTGCCTCCGCGATAGCCCACATTAATGTGGGCTATGTTCCCCGGCTTCCTATGGCCATGTTTTGTTTTGTTTTGTTTTTTCTTTTTCCCCCTATTATCTCATGCTCTCGGACGACCGGGCAAATCCCGAGCTGCCATAGACCAGGTCATCGGTCAATCTTGGTTGGGGCCATGTGCGCCTTTGTACTTTACACCGCAAGCTGATTGGTCCTGACCTCGACCTATATCTGCGCCTCATGCCAAGAACATTCGTCTCAGGTCTTGGATATCTCTTGCTAATAGGTTTCTCTACTAGATGGTCCGTCGGCTCAGTCTTGTTTTTGCTATCATGGGCGGTCCTCATGGGACCGTGGACTTACGCTAAGCATTTGATATCGGGAACACGGTTACCGTTCACAGCGGCCTATTTCGGATCGATCGCCCTCACGCTCTACTTCGCCATCGGGGTAAGTAAAATTGATTTCTTTTTCTTTAGCTTTCGTTTTCGGACTTGGATTTCGTGTTTGGTCTTTACGCTTCATCTCGTTGCATGTCGACGATCCCTCCCCCTCATGATACCCCCCTCTGCATTTCCTTCTTTGTCGCACACTCGCTCCCCCTCGCTCTACCCGAGTCCGTATGGTCGCACTGCACTACCGGGAAAAGGGGAATCTTGCAGCCTTCACATCCATCGCGCAGTACAACCTGAAACCACGGCTTGTGCTCCTTCGAATCCATCCCACCCTGCACTCGGCCAGTCTCTCTGCTCTGAATCTTGCGTCTGTACCACGTCCCACCACGGCGCGGGACTTGGATGTCCTTTCCCTTACTTCACCTTGTCCGACACATCCCGGTGTGACAGAGCGCGGAGTCCAGAGCCATCGAGATCAATCTATGTCTCACCGTTCCTGACTACTTGGTCCTCTTGTTTTACCTGCATATCACAACTACACACCATCCACTTGCCACATTTGGCAATACATCCTTTTCTAGAAACTCTTGCTTACTGACATCTCTTTTGGGTGTGCTTTAGCTTCAGAACCTCTTCCTCACTCTCATCTCCTCGATCTTCCAGCTCGCTGCCCTCGTCTGGTACCTCGTCAGCTATTTCCCCATGGGCAGCACCGGCCTGCAGTACGTGGGTCGTTTCGGAGCATCGCGTGTCACCTCTTGGATTAGTGGTTGATTCTCTTGATTTGCTTGTCTCTGATACCTGCCCTTTGTCCGTCCTCGCATACGTCGCATGGTGTGCTTGTGGTTACTCTGATATCGGACGTGGTTTGGGCTCTTCGTTGTGTATATCTATGTACCGGAATTCCTATGCTATTTCTTGGCTTTCCCTTTCCCTTTCCCTCTTCGTTCTTAGTCCCTCGCCGCTTTTGGCTCAACGAGGAGACTGATCCACTCGCTGAGCGCAACCTGAGCGAAGCAATGTGCGGGTGACTTAACCCCCTCAATAAATTGCGACACGCTAGCCTTGACTATCCTACACCCTGCCTTGGTGGATCGTTGGCTTATCCTATCAACAACCAGCGGTGCTAGAAAGAAATCGTTCCTCCTGGGAGTCTCGGGTCAGTTTAGCGGGGAGATCGCAGTACCTATCGTCTAACTCATCCATCGTATCTTTAGTCCAGACTGTGATCATTCAGTTGCGTACTAGTATGTTTCGCATTCCACGGAATCGACCGAAACACGTCAGTACCTGAGGAGACTACCAAAAAAGGAGCACTAAAAAGACCACTGAAAAGACCACTAAAAAGACATATAAAAAGACTATTTGAGAAGACTACCTGAGAGGACCACCAGACTACATATAGTCATTCTTTCCTAGTTTGTTGAGAATCATCGAGCATCCTGATTCCTTCCATTTCTATCAGACCACCCACCATCTATTCTCTTTTGACCCTTTTCGTGCCAGCATTCAACAATTCCTTTTTTTTTTTTTTTTTTTTTTTTTTA
>CAJVRC010000835.1:860626-895248 GCA_911456345.1 Penicillium egyptiacum
TGACATTATACGCTTATGAAGGCCTTCCGATATATTCGCTTATTGGCGAGAGAATTAACGGATTAATTCATCTTCGTCGCCTGCTAAAGGTTGATTACTTTAGTTAGCCTTATTATATGGCAAGATTGTAACTAGATCTTTAAGTAATTCCGACCACTCGCCATCACCCTAGTAGAGGTCCAAAGCCCGAATAGGGCATCGTGGGGCTAGTGAACGAAGTATTCCTGGGAGCAAAGCCAGGAGTGGGAGACCGATAGGTCTAGAACGAACGGTCGTATTGACGGTGCCCATCCTTTTTTGATGGGACAGTGGGGGAAAATGATTGCACGTGATGGAACTAGTGTGTTGCATTTTATTGATGTAGCTTACTTAGGCCGCTCATGCCTACGCTCAGCTCATGCTCAGTGAGTGAATCAGGATGCTCAGGTGACTATCAGGTGATGCTCAGTGAGCAGGTCAGTGTGCTTATGTAATGCCCAGTGAGCAAAAAGCGGCAAGGTCTGAGCACTAAAACGGAAAGAGAACGCCAAGAAGTGGCAGAGGAAATCAAGTACGTAGGTAGGAACGGGGATGACGAAGAATTGGGGCGGAGTAGGAAGTTTATATGCTTGATCTTCGATCTACTCACATGAACAAGTTCAGAGGATATACAGCAATCATAAAAAAACGAAAAGAATATTCCCTGCACTAGAACTATAGTATTCACGTCATTGATTCCATCGACTCCACTTTCCTAAATGTCCCTGCGTTTGTAGGATAAGTATTAGTCTTCAACACAACTTCAAAAACAACACGCCCCTTGAATGGAAGAATTAACTCGATGCCATCGATATTAGAAATACGAGAATGATAACTAGATGATTCTCATCAATTTCCACGTCGGCCATCAACGCTAAACCCGTTCAAGCTCAGCGGAAGTCCTCCCGGAGCCGCTCACCTGCCTTGCAGTTGGCCTTGTACAAACTGCATATGCACGAACCCGATGGGCTATACCACGTCGCCATTAGGCCATGGTACATTTCAATCCAGTCCGCGTTAGCTTGAAAAGAGCGCTTCAATAGATCTTTGGCGCGAAATTCATCTAGACATTCATAAATGGTAGATAAACCTGGACATAACAATCAATCAGAATTTGGCTCACTGACATGCGACTCTAGCGCTTTTCTCGAGTTGAACCCCTTTTTGCATAGGTAACACGCCCAATAGCTACCATTCCAGGCATTTCCGGTGACCAAGTAGGTCGAATCGTGGGGGATTGTCTATCGAGATGTATACCTATTCAAGTATTATATGTCATGGAGTCTTCCTCTTTCGTAGCGAACATCCCGGAGGTGTCGGAAGAGCCTCCGTCCCCCGGTCGGGGAGCCGAACGCTAGAAAATAATTGCTGGGTTCAGAGCCTCACCACGTTTCCAATCCTGCACACTGGGGTCTGCACCTGGGGACTAAAGGGGAAAGACCCTGGCATACATCGACCCTGTTACTTCGCATACAGTCGTCAAACAATCTAAATGGTTAATTCTGGAGGAAGTCTTGTTAGGAAAAGAGAGAGATATCAAATCAATTGAAAAAAGCAGTATTGCAGCCTTCCCAGTTGATCTTGATGTTTGAATTTATTGACTTTATTTCCATTATTTGTACATTCGTAGAGTTAAAGAGTGGACATGGACACGGCTCGAATAAGAAGAACGGAGCGCGAAATCGGAAAATTATAACCTTTAAGCCTAGCTCTCCATCACAACTTGAAACAATTTTCGCTTTTACTTGGTGCAATGTAGATACAATCGATTGTTTAGGCTTTTGTAGTCTTCAGAACGTACTCTAAGGCCTCATCAAGAATTTGAAGACCTTCCTCAATCTCCTCGGCAGTGACGGTGACCGAGGGTGCGAGACGGAAGATACCGCCCATACCCGGGAGGTTGACAACATTGCAAGAAAGACTGCAAGCCATAACGCGATCGGAGACATCCTGGCCAAGGTCAGAGCCAGGGGCCGTGTCTTGGGGTCAGAGATAATCTCTATGCCCTGTAGAAGGCCGCGGCCACGAATGTCACCAATGCACCAATACTTCTCTTGGAGTTTAAAGGCCCTCGCGGAGCTGGGCGCCACGCTTAGCAGCATGCTGGCAGATATTGTCAAGCTCAACGATCTCGAGCACCTTATTGCCAACAGCGGCAGTAAGAGGACCATTAAGGTGAGTTGTCGGCCATAGAAACCCGGCTTCCTTGCAGCCCTGCTCGACTTCAGCAGTTGTGCTCACAGAGGTAAGGGGAAGCCCGCAGCCGAGAGTCTTAGAGAGGGTGAGAATGTCGGGCACGGCGCCTTCATTCTCAAAAGCAAACATATGACCCGTGCGACCTACACCCGTCTGTGCTTCGTCCATCATAGTAAGCATGCCGCGCTTCTTGCACTCAGCGAACAGGCGCTTCAGCTATCCCATAGGGAGATCCAATATACCCCCTGTGGATAGAATAGGCTTCATAATAAACGCAGCGTGAGAGCCGACGCTCTGGCGGTCGATCATGGTCCATCCATAGTCCATCTCGGTCTCCCAGTCATAGGATCCATCGGCCTTTCGGAAAGGCGAGCGATAAGCGTACGGGGCAGGGAACACGAGCTGGCCAGGCGTACAAGGCCCACCCCGCTTACGCCCGGCTGAGTAGATGGCAGAGCCAGAGCCCTGGGTGAGGCCGTGGAAAGCGACAATCTCAAAGTTGCCAGTATGGCACTTGGCCATCTTGATAGCCGCCTCGGTCGACTCGGGTCCGGTGTTCAGGATGAAGGACTTTTGAAGCTGCGCTGGCAGGAAGCGAGCCAACCGCTCAGCGAACGACCGGGGGAGTAATCATGTTGCTGAGCAGGTGATCTAGTTCTGCGGCATACTTGCAGACGACCTCCACGATCTCAAGGTGGGAGTGGCTGAGCAGGGAACTCATCTGGCTGGAGGTGAAGTCGAGAATTGAATTGCCATCGGCATCGTAAAGACGTGTGCCGCGAGCCATGGTGATAATAACCGGGGAGAAAGGAACGCCCGTTATCATGAGATACTTGTCGGCGTTCGACCAGAAGGTCTGAGTGGTGTCCAATGAGCCCATATTGATGTTGGCGGCGGTGTAGGTGCGATGTCAGATATTGAGTGACCGGAGTGGGTTGAAGTGTGAGAGAGAAATCAGCGGGAGGGCGATCTTAAATAGTAGAATGAATGATTGTTAGAATTCCAAAGACTACTGCTCCCTGAAATGAGAAATGTTCTCTATCTAAGTAATTCAAGTGCCCGCGGCCAAGACCGGTGGTCCAAGGGCAATGATTTCTTAGTCTTATGACTGATCATGTTTAGGTCTCCTTTCTTGTTTGCTTCTAAAAAAAAAACCGTGTTATAATTCCATGATTCCTTTCGTAACAAATGTTTTTTCTTATCTTTGCCAAGGGTTTTCAGGACATCTATCTACAGAGTATTCTGTATCCAAGAGCCTAAGCAGGCTAGGCTCAGACAATGAATGATATATTATACTACTGGCATAAACCTGCTGTTGGATGATCCCATCTCCCGGGCACGGATGCCTGGTTTTCAGACTGAGCCTTTGTTGTTTATTCCGCCGCTATGCCAGTTAGAATTGATTCGTGGCTCGGGGCTTCCAGATACTCTTTCGTTGCGTTGAGGAAATAAACACCGGCCAAAGTCGACAAGGTAGGAGCGGAATTTATGACAAGATAGTGACGACGAGAGAGTGACGGGAAAAAAAGACTATGCACTGCCGTGTCCCCACCCCTTCTACACTTTTCTGTTTTCGACACATGTGCCTCTTGACTGACTGCTCGAGCACAGACGTCTTGCGGGGGCCGGCAGTTTCCTCGCCTCCGGTCTCATCCACACTTGTCTTGTTTGGAACGACTTGTCATCATCTTCGTTGCATAGTCACGCAGTGAGAGGTGAATCCTGCACATCCTGAACTTCGCGTTTCCCAGCCTTCATGTACACGAAGTTGATTGCTCCCTTCTTCGACATGTTCTTGGCGGCCGTCGAGGAGTACTTTTCGGCAGCCAGGGGCACCCACGAGATTGTGATCTGTCGAAGCTCTGACGTATTCTGGAATGACAAGTATGCGGCCAACTGGGCCTCTTAGTCTTGAGCCATTACCCAGTTTTTTCCCTTAGCCCGGGCCTGCTGGAACTCATTCGGCTTTGTCTTCCGGGCAGCCTTCTTTTTTGCAAGGATTTTCTTCTGGACACAAGGTTAGTTAAAGTTTCATCTGAATATTAGTTCGTGATCTTACTCTTTTCTTCGTTGGATTCTCGCGCTCCGGTGAAGGTGAGACCGCAGGTCGTTTCCCTGCAGGTTTTGATGACACCATTTTGAGACCTCGCTTAACTCGTGTCAGCCTTTGGTGGGACTATGCAAAAGAAGGGTTGGGAAGCATTCCTTGTAGGGATAAAATATCAGTGTAGGGTACAAGGGGCGGAAACAAGTGAGGCGGGGGATGATGGATGAGGGAAGACAAATCAGATCTTGCGAGTGAGGACTGTACGTCAAGTCCATCAAGGCAACTGTTATTACTTATGCTGAACTGTGTCTTGAGATGGAATCAGAGAGAAGGGAAACGAGAAATGCAAGTTGAAGAGGATGGGTTGAGATTACAAATGAAAAGGATGGATTTGGATGGCACGTAAAAGATGTGTGATAACCTGACTTTCTAATATGGAAGAGGAAAGCTGAAGGAAGTGATGTAGCGGAGAAGCTCTTAAAATACGAAGGGCTTGGGTGAACAACTGTAGAGAGGGCAAATGGGAAAGAAAAGGATGAACTGAGCCTAGCTATATATACAGAGAAAGGAAGATCAATCCAGGTGAGGGGCAAAGGGAATATCCGCGTTGAACATCGGGACTATGGTTTCCTTTGGTAAAAGGAGCCCGATGTGTTCCTTGATCACGGAAAGCTGAAAATCCCTCGACTGATGGTGAACACAGGGCGAAATGCCAGACCGAACACGTCTAAACGCGTCATCAAAAAGACAGTGCCAATTTCCCACCCCAATATCACTATCATTTTGTACCATCCTCTTTGGTGGAACCTGTTAGTGGCAAGCCTAAGGAGTTCTCAGAAGATTTCATCAAAGTCGAAGCCTCAAACTTGATGGCAATCCGTTTCACGCCGGATATGTTCCTATACGTCGGAGCCGGCAGAGGCAAAGATGGAAAACTGCAGGTTTTCTTCTCGACTACCAACTCTTCCCAGGCAGGACCAGTCGCGAGTGTCCCAGCAGATGTGGACGCCGATGCCGACACCTGCTGGTCTTTGTTGCGAGTGAGCTTATCGTTCGCTCGCTGCTTGATCAAACCCCAACAGAAGTCACATGCTGATTCATGCTCGGGTGGAGATGGTTTCCTCGCTGTGGCCCTGACCAAGAAGCCGCCGCCAGGGCAGTCGGTTGAAGTTCACATTACTGCCTTGTTTAAGGAGGCTGCACGGCGGAGGACCAAGAAGATTGGTCCTATCGGCATTTCGATACTTGGGCCAATCAGCGCCCGTTAACCTTAATTCACGGCCCGTACCCCACTCTCACGCGTGCCGACGATCGTGGGGCCGCATACATGATGTAGCAAGACAATACTCCGTAGGTACCTGGACCTTATAATAAACTGCTAACGAAAATAAGCCACGTCTGTTTCTCCTATCACGTCCCCTTTAACCTGAGACAAAAGTTCTCGATATTTGATGGCAATAATCTCTGTATTATCTAGCCCAGGAGCGTCCTGTTCTCTTTTGATACAGCATTTGCTAGCAGCTAGAATTTCGGTGTTGATATCCCATGTTTCTTTCCGACAGTTCTGTCAACAATACACAATGTCCTCAAATTTTCCGGGCTCGCGGAGAGTTTCTTCCATTGGGCACAATACTCCATGGCGACTAATGGAAAGGTTCAGCATTCCTAAAGACCGTTTTCATCTCAGTACTGACTTTCTCACAGATATCAAAGCCAACAATATTCTTGCTGACTACGATGAGAAGAATGAGCACAATGAGGACCAAATTGAAATCAAGAGCGTTCAGGTCTCAGACCTTGATGATACAGTTATTGTACCAGCTGGGAGATGGCCAAGGGGCCGTCTAGGCGGCAATGCCATCTGGAGGAGCCCTGAAAGCTGGTGCCAATCTTATCAGAACCAAGCTTCAGATGCGTTCTCTTTTGGGATCGTGGTGCGCCTGTCTCATCCCTGACCGCTCCATCGCACTGAATGCTGATACTCTAGTTAGATAATCTACGTTAAGCTCAATGAAATGGTATTTCACGTCGGTGAAAACAAGCTCAATGCGGAAGACTCTTGGCGCTATGTTCTCCATAAGCATATATCCAATTTTGCCGACGAGCAGGGCCTGGTTGGATTGCTGGACCACATAGGGAAAGACAATCAATCCCTTCCACGAGCGATTGATCACCATTGCCAGCAACCTCAACTCTGCAAACCCTAGAAAACCTTTCGGATCATGGAATTCTGTGGAGCAAGGTCTGAGGGACCTGGTGGGAAAGATGACAAACCTCGATCCCACGAACAGGATCACTGCGAGGCACGCACTTGAGCACAGCTGGTTCAGAAAAGCTCCTCAAGACATTTCTGATGTCTGAGAGATAGGCCGGGAAAGACTTTCTCATTGTTCAAAACTGTAGCACAATGAAAGCATAGCAACACAAACTCTGGATGATGGTTCGGCAGTCTAAGGGGAAAGACTATTGTACTTCGTCGACAAATCAGATGAGTGGGAACCTAGGGGGCTGGATATGATAGCACTAATTTTAATGCTTGCTTTAGCACCGAACCTATTCCATGCTTCAATGCAGCATACGAGATTTAAGCAATTGAATTGACAGCTACACAATATTCATAAAATATCCGAAACTCTTTGTTCATCACTCACAATCTCCAAATAGCACCAGTACGGTCATCCATATTCTCTAAAAGGACATCAACTCAGTCCTGACCACTTCCATATCTTCATCAATATCATCAGCTCACCGATGGACCTAGACAGTCCTCAATCCACACTTCTGCGCCCCCCGCAAATCATACGCATGCGCCGCAACCAAAACCACCTCCTGGGGGCCGAAGCTTCACAAGCTCAACCCCTTCTCATAAGATTCTGGGCGAGGCTTATAAGCGCCCACCAGCTGGCTAGGAAACAGCATGTCAAACCCTAACCCGGAAGACCGAGTCAAGTCCAACTGGAGCCGTATCGTACCATTCGCACGGACGAATACTTCCAGACCGAGATCTTGTCGAAGACTTTTGATTGCATCAGAGACTTCGGGCCATGCTTTCTGCGAGTTCCATGCTTTGATCATTTGATTCTCGGTCTCGGGGTCAAGTGTGGTTTATAGTTGGGTGACTGATCGAGGAGGGACTCCAGGGTGCGGGCAAGGGTGACATGATATCTTCTAGGTGGAGGCTTTTGCTGCCTTGCTGGTTTCCAAGAAATATTGCCTGCGCCATTCCAGGGCGGATCTCATGCTTCGTCTTCGGGGACCACCGCGGGTAGCGTTTGCAGTACGCTACTATGCCAGTCGAGGCATGTTCCGATGAAGTCGAAAGAGACTGGTTTGATTTTAGGCTTAGACATCAATGTGGCTGGTGCTTGGTGTCTAGCAGGGGTTGTGCATATATATTATGGGAAAAGTCGATGAGGATGAAAGACAAAATCAAGATTGATAAAGAACCTGGGAGTTCGAGTAAGCTGACATGTAGATCTGATCGTCTCGGCGGGGAAGGTTTTCGATTAGAAATCCAAATGCTTCACCTAGGAAGGCCCAGCTCGGGGATACTATATGTGCCTACTTCTCCTGTTTTATATTCTCTTTACTCGAAAGCTACACAGACTCTAATTTAGCCTACTATAAAGATAAAGAGACAGTGACTTTTATGAACTTCATTTTAGACATCAACCACAAGATATATATTGGTGACAAGATCAACAGTAAATCCATGGATGCACAACATACTGACACTTAGCTGATAGCTAGGCTTAAAACATCCAGTTAACGCATTGAAGACCCGAGCCTTACCAGATCCCACGACCTTCTACGAAAAATATAATCCCGATTAATAACAAATTCCCCCGATTCCACCCTCTCATAAAAGTAGTCCAACATGGCTTCAGCAACTTCATGAACTGCATCCTCGTCGGGCAGTTCGCCAGCGACACGGATCGATAAACAGTGAGAGTACCTGTGATGCATTGGTAATTCGTCGACTGTAACCTGTCGGTTCACAACGCGGTACATCATAAGGCGGACCAACTCTAGATTGTTAAGCCTGGCCTCTTCGGGGTAAAAGTGCACTGTGGCCCACACAACATGTTGTCCTGATGGACCGTCAGCTATGGGAAGGTCGGTAATGCGAGTCCTGAACGCGGTTCTTTTAGACATTTTTTTTGGTTGGGGTGTTAATTATGGGAATGAGCTTGGGGATTGGATGTAGTGAGAGATCGTGTTTCCCCCTCTTTTCAGTAGAACAGGGTGTGTGATAGGGTTGGGTATTCCCTCCGAGGAGTGACAGTACTTGGGTATGGGAGGTGACGATGCTTAAATACCTAACACTGAGACAGGATATGCCGTATTATAGTAGGCTGCTTGAGCTGTTGATAGAAACAAAGGGTCTTTTGGCAGCAACGGCTTTGTCGGGTCTTCGGTACTAATTATAAGAAGGTAGTCGACAAAATATTCGAGTATTCCTTTCTTAAGCCTCGAAATAGAAGGCGCGAGCCCTTGGCACCAATAAGCCCATCAAGTGGTCAAATAGCCATAGGCTTAGCGAGCTCTTTGATCGGATTGGCCATAGAACATACCAAAACAAGAAACAAAGGCAATCTTTCATTTCTCAGTCTATTGCATTCTTTGTCTACATTTCCTGTCCACCGTATCGACACAATGAAAGCCCCCAAGACCCAAGCCCTAAAAGGCATCCGACCTCAAATGAAACGACCGAAACAGTGTCTCTCGATCAATCTCAATGCTCCCCGCCGCACATTCAGCCTGATAAAAAAGCGCCAACACCAACACATCCCTAAGAAAAGCATCAAAATACAAATCCCAAAACCGTGTAAATGCCCCGTAATCCCCACGTGCCGGTAACGAGAGACAACCCATGACTCTGTGGTGCATGGGCTCGGGGGTAACTGATACACTGGCATGGGGTGTTTTCTTGGAAATTCTGGCATGGATGGTCTCTGCCACAAGATCCATGAACTCCGCATCTGTTTTGTTCCGGTTTTCTGGGGTCGCGACGAATACATTTACCCATACTATAGGTCCGCGGATGTGGCACCTCTCGTCGGTGTAGAACCCGTTGTGAGTGAACACCTCTTCTTGTGCCATATTTGATGGCTTTTGGTTTGTTACTAGATTAGAATTTCGCCAAGGAAAAGCTCCTTTGCTATAGATTCCACTTCTAACTAAGGAGAATAGACAAAGCCGCCCTGGTGAAATGCGAATTTACGAGATATTCTCGTGATATTATATTAGTTGAGATACTTACAGAGCTTTATTTGGATTGAAAGCCTATGTCTCTTTGATACAATGGCTCTCTCGCATCAATTGAAGATGAGCTAGAAATGGTCTCTCCATTGGATTGCTAAGACAAAGACCTTTAGAAGGCTAGTTCTGCCTTTGCTATATAGCTGTGTAATGTATGTTGGTCATGGATATTATAGCTTCATTCTCATATATTACTTATCATCTAATATTATGCACTGCAAAAATAAGTGGCTCTGAGTGAAACACTCTCTGTACAATTTCACAACCCACAGACCCTTATTCACAGCTCAATCCACCTCCCCATCCAAGTCTCAACAATCTCTTTAGCCTCATCAATCAAACCAAGATCAAGCAACAACTGTGTCGTCCCCCGTACGGCGGAATCCAGCGCTGAAAAAATCCAAGCATGAGTATAACTAGTATGCTCTCCAATAAAGATAGTTTTAAACTCCGTCTGATAGTAAGCAGGCAAATACAGCTCCTGCTGTCCAACAAGCGGACTAGCCCAAGCACCCGCCTGATGCTGATCAACCTCCCAGCACTGGCGATTATACACACCTGTAAATTGCTCAGCAGCAATCTTACCATGCACCTCGACCATCGTGCGCTGAATCAGCGCAACGTGTTCCTCCTCGCTCAGCGCCGCCGTCGACCGAGCCGGCGTGCCCGAGATATACGACGCGAGAATCACACCCGGTCCGGTCGCGTTCATGTTGTAGGAGGGGTAGCAGACACTCCCGACACCGGGGACATCGACTGACCCGCATCCGCCGAAGATGGGCTCTTCCATGTGCTCCCAGAACCGCGTCTTGTAAAGCAGCGACATCTTGCAGGAGGGGCTGTAGTTCATGGTCGAGATTGCCCGGCTCAGAAGCGACGAGTACCGAGGTAGATCCCAGAGTCTGACTTTGCTGAATGGTGTAGCGACGACGGCGTAGTCGTATTCTTTTGTTTCTGGCACCATCTGGAACGGATCGTCGCGCCATGCGACAGCGACTTTGCCCGTTGTCTCGTTGTAGATTAGTCCTTCAACTGTGCGGTTGAGGGTTGTCTTCTCTGCGACGTGTGGGTAGAATGCGCGAGGCAGGGACTCAAGACCCTTGTCGATGGTGCGCCATTTGGTGGCTGCGAAGTAGACATCGTCGTAGAGATCGTCCCAGATCTGGGAGGGGTCTGCGCCGGCCACGTAGTCGGTTATGTTGGCGTCATAGCCCATTGCGTATTTCAAGTACCCGGCCTCGGACCAGTGGAACAGGCCGTCGTCTACGGCTTGCTTGTGGGCTTGGTACATGTTGGTTGCGATCTTGCGGATTGTTTCCCTGTTGTTGATTGTGGTGTAGTTTTCGAATGCGGATTCTGCTTCCTCGACAGCTGTTTCATTGGATGACGGTGCCTTGTAGACTAGTGATGAGTTGGCGGCGACTTGGGCGGCACTGGGAATTCGCCCGTTGGGGAGGCGGTTGCCACCCGAGGCTGCTGGCACATTGGGGCTATTCTGTATAAAGGGAATGAAGTTGACCTGCAGATCTGGCTTGTTTTTGTTCATCTTATTGAGAACGTCTGCGAGTTGGAAGACCATGCGGTGATCTTGGATTTCGAGCGTCTCGTTCGTGTCGGCATATGTGATGCTAACTGGGAATCGCATTGGTCCCATCTCCTGATATTGATATTGGTCTGGAGTGGTGTTGTTCAGGTATTTGGTACGGATGCGACCACCAACTCGCCCGGACGATTCATAGATGTGCCAATCATGAATACCAACAGACTCGAGCAGCAAACTCGTCATCAAGCCGGACATTCCACCGCCCAGAATAGCAACAGAAGTACTTTTCGCTTTGGAAACAAATGCTTTGTTGTTTTTCTTCGACTTCATGTAAGCCACTCCGTCAAACCACGGTCCCATAGCATCTGCCACATCGGCGATACTCTCGCGCTTCTTGACAGGTGATGAGACCACGATGGGAGAAGAGCGGCCTACAAGCATCAATCCGGAGAAAGCATGCAGACAATGTGAATGGGGTGCGTCAGATGGTGTACTCCAGACGAATCGCTCCGGTTGTGCTTCGCGTTTTACGAACGTGCTCCCGATCTCATGGTGGCTCTGCGTCGGATCTTGGATCCCGCATTCCCCGTAGACAAGCTGCAGGTGACCTTCGAAATTCTTGTCCAGGAACTCGATGTGAATGTTGTGCAAAGAGTCGGCGGTTACAACCCCGGGACTGTGGAACCGTACGACCTCGATGTCTCTCCCCGCGACCCCGGCTAGGCTCAGGCCTGATAGACCCAACGCCAAGAGGCTATGTTGTAGATTAACTTTCATCCTGGGTGTGGACAGGTGTAATGTGGAAATAAAATATGAGCACTTGGCGATAGTTCATTTGTCTCCATGCTTGCCGGACACGTTTTATATGTCTTTTTTTCGCTTTCATCGAGTATCTTCGTAATACTAGACCCGGTATCTCGAGCCATCGCTATCTTTGGGATGATTTGCTGCGACTTTCTTATCTGGGGGTGGTATTGTAGCTGGGGAAGATGTGTAGATACGACGTCTCCGTAGCCTCCTCTGCAGCTTGGTCAGCGTTCATATCGTCCATGCATCGCTCAGGCTGTTACGTAAAATCGCAACATGTCAAGCGCCTACAAGCATTCAGTTAGACTCTCAGATCTAGATCTAGCTAGCTAGGAACTCGGGATTTGTCGAGTGCAGCCTGTCAGTGGCTGTCAGTTTTCCTTATCAAGGCGGAATTTCTTCCGACGCTATACGTTATCTTAGACCGTTGGAGTAAGTACCAGCGGGATTTCTATCAACCGTGGGGAAGGAAATTTCTTGGAGTCAAGATAGGAGTCTGATTTGGATCCTATCATTTGAATCCGTCTAGGAGTACGGAGTACATATTAACAATCCAGGCAGGTACACCCGTGGACAGGACGGGGATAAGCAATCGGAGCTACACTTAAGGCTTGGCAAGAGGGTCTTGGCACGCCCTTTGTGTGAATACCTTCTAGAAAAGCCGAGATATATGGATGCCAGGAAATTAAAACTCTTAGATTGGATATCTTGTTGACGGTTCATCAAAGGCCGAGATAGATGTGCACTAGGAAATTAAACCCATCAAAAGCTGCTCCCTCACCTACTATGGATTGTCTCTCCGTCTCTACTCCCGAAAACACCCGTTGATACCTTCTCATAAATATACTTGCTTTTGAATAGACTACTATCCAACAGGTCTCTTCATCGGAGACCATGGTAATCTTGTTGTGCTCGCAAACGTTGCAGTTGACCCCATGTGCTGTTCTGCGACGGCGTCTGGTCAAATAACTTTATGATGAATCCCAAAGGTGCTCATAAGGCGGGCATAGCAAAGATCAGAGATAAGAAGTAAATAAATAATCATATTAAAGGGGAATATTTCCATGCTATAACATACTTCCAATGTCACCGGCAGGTAGTCGGAAGGCGTCGGACCCACTCAGCCACTGCGGGGAAAAGTCCGATATCACGTGTTGATATCTGAATACCTAATGTATTGATATTTACTCTTAATATGCTTAATATACATTGCAAATACTCCGACGAACGCAGCAACATTCTCAAATTCATTCAAAATCAACTAGAATGGAAGCCTAGCGAGGAGACTTTCCAACCCAACACAGGCAAGCTCAGCACAGTCATCATAAAAGCACTCGGCCAAAATACCGCGAATATCATCCAGGCCGGACTGAACACCAAGACAATCAAACTGGAATTTACAGTCCAGGAAGTAGCGTCTAGGTAATCCGTGCAAGACGAGCCGATATGGAGTTTCCAAGGCCATCTCCGGGCCAAGCTCCTGCATATCACCTAGTAGAGAATCAAGAAGATCGAGTTGGTCGCAGACTTCCCAACAATTCTCCATGGTGAAGCCATCGTGTTGCAGGGTGTGTATGATGCTCTTTAAAGTGGCCGTGAAGTTCTTGTGGGCGTCGTTGAAGTGCTGTTCAAGGAGCTGGGCACTTTCGGATGAATTCATGTTTGGGAGAAGGGAGAGGTGTTACTCCCGAGGTCCTTGTTATGAGTGGTACAAGCCACTTTGTAGCGAAAAGTCAAGAATGTAGAGTTCGATAGATCAGTAGAGAATTGTTCCGACGGCAGCTCCAAAATGTGGACGGGATTGAGGCTGTTTAAGACCTTCCAGCTAGCTTTAATACTCACATTGGAAAGACAGTGAGTGATTGAAGACATGGAAGTTGACGGAAGTCATAGTAGTCATTGTTAGGAATTCTTTTCTTCTGCTTCTATTCTTCGGTCAAAGTCTGAGATAGGTGGGTAAAGGAAGGAATTCATTGTTTTTGCTGATAGTTGCTGCAGGTGTCTAAGGCCAGCGGCAAAGGAAATCCCGGTATATACAAGACAACAGCATTGAAAGAGATCTTACATGGAAAGGATTGCTCTTCCCACAAGACATCGTGTATGTAAATAATGAATGAGTGGATTATAACAAAATGCAAGTTTCATATATAAACGCTAAAAGAGCACAAAATGCATACATAGTCATTAATCACAACATATCGTTGTTTCCTCCAATTTCCGTGTCTCATCCTGCACGTCGTCTATTCCCACTGTGACAACCATCCAATCACACAAGAACTTGCCTAGCCCCGCACCAATAAAGATGCAAATAATCACATACACATTGAAATACATGGCCAGCAACATGGTGATATAAGCTCCTGCGAAGGTGACTGCATGAATCACAGACCTCGTTAACTGCTGCAATGGCGTCGCGCGAAATGTCACGGCCGTTCTGGCCGATTCAAATTTCTTGGCAAACGTGCCGTGTGCGGCTTGGCGCTCAAACTGGCGCGTCAGGAAGTTGTCGTATTCCCGACCAATGCGCCGACAGAACTCGACCAGAACAACGAGCAGAATTGTGCCAATGCAGGTCGCAGCAAACATGCCATTGTTTTTGATCTGCCATCCGGTGGACAGGAAGCAGGCATCGATGGTGTGAAAATTAAACAGCATCTGGATTTTCGTCAGCGAATCCACTTTGAAATCTCCGATGTCTCTTGGCACCCACCGAGACCTTGCAGCTACTTGAGCTGCTGCCGTGGTCCATGCCCTCCATCTTGACTGGTGTTCTGGGTATGAAGGGATGAAGGGATGAGGAAATGGCGTGTCTGCCCAGGTGATATCAGCGGTCGAGGCCGACGGTCTTATAATAACCTGGTGGTCGCTCCCCGCGCTAAGGCGAAGTGGAACCTGATGGTGTGAGAAATGTGCTCAAATCGCCTCAAATGTGAGATGGCCACTTTACACTTGCAAATCGTGTGGTTCGCGTAATGGCAATGAATAAAAAGCTCGTGGGCTTCTCCCACTTACTTTCTTCTGCGCTTCACTATGACCAAATAATCCGACCGGACGCAGAATTCGTTCTTTCTTCTTGAACTGATCCTCGCTCCACGCTCGTCGGAAGTGGGCTGAGGCTCATACTTGGTCTTCAACGTCAGCCCACTGCACAGGGCAGTTCAGGACATAATGTCGTCCCCAAAATTGAACGTTCGCCACATCCAAGACATGAGTAAGGCGACAGCATTAGAGCCTCATTGGGGATACTACGATCGCGCTCTTCCTTGCACCAGCGATCCGGGATCGTGCGAGTATCTCGACGAAGTATACGCATCCCATGACCTGGGAATGCTATATTCAGGCATTATGTGGTGTGTCATCGGCACAATTTTGCTCCTCTGGGTTGTCCTGAACCAGTTCAACGTGCCAACGATATCACCTGCACTAGCAACACCTGAACTAGCCGGACTATACAAGGTCCGCCGCTCTGTTGCCTCATTCGCCCGGAAATATCTCCTGCCTGATGCGGCTCGACTGGTCTTCGGCCGCACAACACGCCTTCAAGTGCTCACCCTCGCTTTGTTGGCTGGCTACCTGCTCATCTTCAGTTTTGTCGGCATTCTTTACAACACATGGGTCACCCCCGTGAAAGATATGCCCGGTGTATATAATACCCGCAACAGCATCGGCCCGTGGTCAGATCGCATCGGCACCCTGGCCTACGCCCTCACCCCGCTCTCTGTGCTACTGAGCAGCCGAGAGTCGTTCCTCTCCCTCATCACCGGCCTGCCATACCAGAGCTTCAACTTTCTCCATCGCTGGCTAGGCTACATCATCTTCGTTCAAAGCTCCCTGCATACAATCGCCTGGTGCGTCGTCGAGCTGAGAATGTACCAGCCGCAACCCACCGTGGGACTCGAGTGGGTCACTCAGACATACATCGTCTGGGGCATCGTCGCCATGATCCTTCTGCTCCTACTGGTCGTGCTGAGCACACCGTGGGGAATCAGACTCACCGGCTACGAGACCTTCCGCAAACTGCACTACATCCTCGCCATGGTCTACATCGGCGCCTGCTGGGCGCACTGGAAGCAGCTCAAGTGCTTCATGTGGCCCTCACTGATCTTCTGGTTCCTCGATCGCGGAGCTCGCCTCGTTCGCACAGCCCTACTACACTACCATCCAGACCACTCCGGTACTTTGGGCCTAGGCTTCAAGCCTGTCGACGCGACCATCACCCGCTTCCCGGACACCGAACACGGAGACGTCATCCGCCTCGATCTGCACAACAACCAAGACCCCTGGTCCATCGGCCAACACTACTACCTATCCTTCACGAAATGCAGCATCTGGCAATCCCACCCCTTCACGCCACTCAACCTCCCCACCGTATCAAAAGGCACAGTCCAGCACTCATACATCCTCCGCGCGAAAAGCGGCGAGACAAAAAAGGTCGCTGATCTCGCTGCCACGGGTACACCCACAACACCAGTCATCCTGACCGGCGCATATGGCGAGTCCATCACCAGTCACTTGACACCAAGCACCAATATAATCTGCGTCGCCGGCGGGACCGGCATTACCTACGTCCTCCCCGTTCTGCTAGATCTTGCCCGCCAGCAACCCTCGCCGGACCGCAAGGTCGAGCTCATCTGGGCGGTCCGCCACACGGCGAATACGGAGTGGGTCGCGGCAGAGCTGGATCTCCTGCAGAAAGCGCGAAAGATGTTGAACCTCGAGATTCGCATTTTCGCTACCCGGGACGCGGGGAGTAAGACGCCCTCGGAGAGTTCGGATTCGGAAAACTGCAATCTGTCGGTCCCAAAGATTGAGGAGAAGGTCGTGCAGATCTCGCCTTCCGAGCCGGTTTCCGCGTGCTGTGGATGCGACAAGCCTACGCCTGTGGAGCGGCTCGGCGACGGCTCGGATGATGTCAATAGACATCCTGATCTTTCGCGGTTGGTTGATGATTTCTTGGCCGAGACTGTGCGCGGCCCAACCAGTGTCTTTGCTAGTGGGCCTGGTGGGATGATTAGCGACCTGCGGGATATTGTTGCTTCTTGTAATTCTGGTGGGAAGGTCTGGAAGGGGCTGGAGAGATTTGATGTTAGTCTTATCTGTGATGATCGGTTGGAGTGGTGAATGGGACTTGTATATATCGCCCAGGTTGCTGTATCCGAGTATAGAAGCATCAGCAGTCATGGTTTCAATGTACATATTTATAACGAATTCTATGGATCATATCTATCACCGGAGGAAATATCGGAGTGCAGAATAAAGAGTAGGGCGGGCCACAGGTTCTGTCAACATTCCTGCAAAGTCACAATGGAGTGGGATACGGAAGAACGAAGAGTAATACAACCGCAATGCTTTCGCTCTATTAGCTTGAATGCGCTTTGAGGGAGCTGGTCTCATGTTTATGGGAATTATGAACAGAGACACGTGCAATCCACCAAATCCACATTCTATAATGCAACTGTATTTTTTACCGGAGGCTTTGAAGTATGCTATGCCTTGGGTATTCGAGCCAATAGTCCCACTCTAAGCCAAGAAAGCCAGAAATAATACTCATCATATATGCCCCTGCATCCCCGATCTGCCAAAGATGTTCCCCATGTTGCAGCAGCGCTGCATAGTAAGCCAGTATCACCAAAGCCTCAGGCTTTCTAGCTACCAATAAAGCCGTAAACTCAGGAGGCCCCAGCATTGGCCATGTACAGAGCATATGGTATCTGTTTCCCTGTTCCTCCTCTGAGAACACCGCATCAAATCCAACCTGAAGGAACCTAATCACGGCTTGGCAGGCTTTCTTATCCTCCAGTCCTAGACTTTCCGCGCGATCCACCAGCTCACTGACTCTTTGGCAGTCGTCGCCACTCGGTGAGCGCGATGTAAACGACGTGCTCCATGAAAGGATAGGTTCAAGTTCCGACTGCATCAGCTGTGGCTTTGCCGTCATAGCAATCGTATGGATTCCCCTATGCATTTCGACGAATTGCACGTAGTTGGTCATGAATTCGTCAAGGCCATCTGGTATTCGTTTAGCAAGCGTGTCAGTGAGCAGGTGGTGACCCAGGATTGATGAGAATAGTAGTATAGCAACGCAGTTGGACTGGTTTATCTCTGTCCAGGCGGCATTGAACATCGAGACGGCGCGAGTTTGCAGAGTGACTGCCTGGTGTAGATAAGAGGCCGAAACCTCGGGTTTCAGAAAGGCCAGATGACGGGCGGAGAATGCAAGCAGTTGATACATAAGATATGGTGACTCTAGGCCTTTTTTGAGGCCGAGGGCTAGTTCGGGGTGAGAGACTTCGTTTTTAGCGCCGTGGGTGAGAATTAGAAGCTCTTTATCGGTGGCCAAGTGGACGAGAAGCTCCATATGCTTGAGGTTGATGTCCTCTTCAAAGGTTTGATCATTATGGCTACCGACACTTGCACTTTTAGCTATGTCTACATTGATTAGCGAGGCTACCATTAAAGGGGCTGTATTAGACAGGGTAACGGTACCCTGGCTCGCAGTGTTCCCTGGACTTGTTGACACCACACGAGAAGTATTGGCCAATTTCAAATGACTTTGAGGTGGTATTTGACTTAAATAGCTGCATTCTCGCCCGGACGAGATACAAAGCGAGCATACTGGGCGACCCTCGTCGCACTGGGCGTTTGCAAAGACCCTTTATCAGTCACGTCAGTGGAAGTTACGTTGGGAGCATTACCTTGGTATGTCGCCGTTTGCTATTTCATGAAGGTCAGTCTAATCTAAGAAATGAGGCAGATTTATCAATAGCGATTCGATTCACCATTGTAGACAACCTGTCCGGGACTTCTTATGGCCGCGACGGAGCATGCGGGGCTGTGCAAGTAGTGAAACGCACGTATCACAGCCAAATAACTTCGGAGTCCAGCTAGCACAAAGTCTTGCAGAAATACAGGTATTTGTCGAAAGTGGAGATTGAATACATGGATTTGGAGGGCATTGTCCAGAAGATCATGTGACTGTACGGAGGATACCATACAGTGCATACATGTACAGAAATTGTTGTTTTTGCCATTTTAGTAAATTACGGCGTTAAATACCCCTGATGGGTACCTTACATTGTCATACCACATTATTTCTATCAATAGTCATTCGTCAAATCGGTAGCCTGGTAAGATCAGTCTCGTCCAGGGCTGCCCATGTGTGGTTATACCATGCTTAAGTAACACGCGTGTTAGCTAACACGCGTATTCGGCTTCTTCCGAGATGCATTCTACACTAAATTAAGAGATATGTATAGAATCTTAGCAGTCTGCTTCATTTCTAGGGCTCCTAGTCTGCCAACAGGGGCGTAGACTACGCTAGTATTATGTTATATAGAAAATATTTAAAGGTATACTGGCCGCTCTCGCCTTTCAATGATCATATTGCCATTTGACCTGCTATCTTGAGCGAACTTCTACATTTTCCTGCCATTTCGGCCACCAGCTTAGCCGAGTGTATGATATGCCAACTCTCGAAACCTATGAAGGGGTCTACTTATGGCACTACGTACCCAGTCTGCCCCTTGCCCTCACTTTTACTGTCCTGTTCTGTCTTGCAACAACAGCCCACATCTGGAAGTTACATACAACAAAGATCTGGTCCAACCTTCCTTTTGTTCTGGGTGGAATCTGTAAGTGTCGATCCAATCTATCTTTGGGAGCCTCTCACTAACCCGTGGCTTCTTTTAGTGGAGATTATTGGCTACGTCTTTAGAGCGGTATCGACAAACTCTACGGGTGGACTGTTGCCGTACGTTATCCAAGATATCTTTCTGGTCTTACCCCCAGTCTTCTTCGCCGCAACACTTTACATGACATACTTCCATATCGTCAAAGCCATCCATGGCGAACCTTTCTCGCCCATTTCCATGCGCTGGGCCACCCGGTTCTTCATTGCGGGAGACATCGTGTGCCTATTGATTCAAGGTAACGCTGCCGGGCTACTCGCCAAGTCAGAAACCACCAAGACGGGCGACTACATCATCATCGCCGGGCTTATTTTGCAAATTCTCATATTTGTTTATTTCTTGATATGCTGTCTGCTATTCAATATGAGGTTTCGAGCCCAAGTGGGTGAATCTCACGCCGCAGCCCATGTCCCATGGCAGACATGTCTCAATATGCTTTACGTGACATCGATGGCTATCTTGGTGCGGAATATCTTCCGGGTTGTCGAGTTTGCGATGCAGTCAGTGAACGATACTGGCTATCTTGTCACTCACGAATGGCCGCTGTACGCATTTGATGGCGCGTTGATGTTGTCAGTGATGGTCCTGTTCTTTTTTGGTACCCAAATCAACTTCTCGCTATATTGAGAGACTCGATGGTTGATCTCACGACCAATGGGACTCCATTCGCGGATCGACTGTCTTGCGGCTAGAGCTCTTATCGGGAAGAGCATGTTTGAATGAGAAATTCGAATTTAGAACAGCTATAGCAACTCTAGATATAAGACATCACGGGGGGAAGCCTCCCCTTTGCTTCCTATTTTGTTTCCAACATCCCTCATCCGGATGAATGGACTATTCTCCCAGATGTACAAAGAAAAGACCATTGGGAATGTATAGCCGCATTTGGTTCACTTTAGCTACAGGGTCGCCTGCTGGACTCGGGGGAAGCTACTTCTTTCCCCGCCATACCAGCTACCTAGACCTGAACAATCTGACCAGCACAGATTGGCAGCATTCCATCCAGCGAGCCCATAACCCTTGTATCATCAGCAGCAGCAGCAGCATCACCACAACCTCCACCACTATCCTCACTCCACGAGATCTTGATCACGGGGCTCGTCGCCTCAAAGATCTCGGGCCCTTGTCGCCCCGCGGTCACTTCAACCGCCTTCATACGCCCGTAATGAATGACGCGCGCGTTGTCATTCCCACCATCTAGATCCCTCCGCCCAACACGCAGTAGATACCATTGTCGGTGCCCAGACTCTAGATTGAAATACATCAGGGCATTTACTCGCAGGATCTCCATCAGAGCTATAGCGCGTGGTCTAGATCGGCCGTTCTCCGCTTCAACTGGGACGGGCATCGAGTATCGATCAGCCATGGGATCCTGGCTGGGGAAGGCCGTCACCTCCGGAAAATGTTTCGGGAGCTGACCAGAAGAGCGCTCCGGTAGACATTCTGGATGGAAAAACCTCGCGAGCGTACAGGGAACGGTAAGGGCGGCGGTCAAATATGTAGCGAGATCGGGCGATTCGTAGAGTTGAACATGCTGAGGGGCGTTGCTGCAGGGATGGCGGACCTCCCGGACAACAGTGGTCCGATATTGATAGCTGTCCGTCTTGTTGGAGGGGTTCCTTTCACCAGGGTGGAATAGTGGAACTTCCATAGTGCCTCGCAGCTTAGGATGGCTCTGCTGCAGCGAGTGGTGGACGCTGATTCGCAAAATCCCGTTTTCGGCGTCGATCTCAGGCTCGATAAGTAATAAGCGTGGTGCCTCTTTCTTATCTACCACTGATCCGGTTTGCAAGTTGACTAGACACCATTGACGGTCCCACTGCAGGCCCGTCGAGTTGACCTGCCAGTGTTTGTTCTCTGGCACGGTGTATGCAGCGCAACCTTTGATTGGGTAGACCATCAGAGTATGCACTCGGAGGCTCTGGGGCGAGGGAAGAGGCGCGGGTGTCAGCAGAGGAAGAGATCCAGTCGCAGAGAGGTCTTGGACGAACCCCACGAAGATCTCGACGTCGCTTATGGTACTCATTGCGCCCAGACTGACTCTGATTATACCCGAAGGCTTATGTCCAATGAGCACGCTGCGACATCCGCATCGAACACCGGCCGTGTAGTTCTGGAACAGCTCCCACTGCTCCAGATTTAGTATCTTTGCCAGGCCCCCCGGGTTACAGACGGTGCCCGTGCGAAGATGTATGCGGTGCTCATTGGCAGCTTTCTCGACATGAGAGGTCTAGCCACCGGCCTTCATCAGAGCGGATGTTGAAGGCGATGATGCTTCCTTGAGTCTTACTGTCGCCATATGTGGCAGAGTGATCTTTATAAATCTCGCACACTTTCTCGCCGTTCGGGTGGCGCATAGAAGAGAGGAGCTCGTAGAGGCGTACAGTGAGGCGGGTTGTATGGCGAGACACGTGTTCCTGGGAGATATACAGCTGCTCATGTGTTGTGAGAGCACATCCGAGAGCAACGATATTATGAAATGGCACGGTGCCATCCTCGAGAGCCTCGTGAATGCAGGCTACTTTTCGAGAATGCCATGGTTGGTCGGAGCAGGTAGCCATCTCCACAGTGCCGCCACCGAAGTAGGGACGCTGCAGCAGTACAGGTGCAGATTTCTTGCGCACGATCAATCCTCCTAGATCAGGAAAGCCGAAGATCTTGTAGAAGCTGACGGCTGTGAAGTCGGGTGCAGTATCCGGGTCACGGAAGCAGTCCAGTGACATGGTCGAGGCCAGAGCTGCGGCATCCAAAATGCTGAACACCCGCTGATGGGGGGCGTCTTTTGATTGGCGTAGAACTTCCGGCCAGTGAAGAGGCAGCCGTCGTCCATTTATATTTGTCTGCCCAGGGTATGCGAATAGGCCCACTTGGAAGGTCCCTGAAGTTTGCCCTGGACATCGACCAGTCTCGTCCTTGGAAGGCGCGGGTCTGAGCCAGGACTCGACTTCATCATCCGAGACGAAGCAATGTTGTCCGGCATCAGCCAGTTCGCGCATACCCAGAATGCTTGTATAGGACTCAAGATGGTATCCGAGCCAGAGCCCCGGCTCCCGGGAGGCCTTCTCTCGGTCCTGTGACACGGGTACATCCTTTAATGCCTCGAGGACGAGTTTAAGTGCCGCAGTAGCATTCATAACAAAAACTAAATCGAAATGCTCCAGGTCGGCATTGAAGGACTCTAACGTCCGCTTTCGGACCTCTTCGACCTTCTTTGTTGAGAGTTGCGACGACCGAATCAGAGTGCGGGTTTCCAAGGAGGCTGGTGGACATTTCGTCTGTAAAACTTTTGAGAGCCGACTGGCGTAGAGAGTTGTACCGGTATGGTCGAGATATGTCTCCCCTAGACAAATTAGTTATGGAGTGTTCTCGCTTTAGTTACAAACATTTCTATTTATTTACCTTTAAGCATAGGGTATTCAGTCTCCCGCAAGGTTTCAGCGCTGTAGGCATCGTGGCCAATGTCTCTATCCATGATATGATATGGAAAGTTTGATCAGGTACAACTAAATGGAAGTATAGCGGTAGTCTCTGTAACATATATTGCTCAGTCAAGCTAGTGACAATTGAACCAGGTTGAGGAGATTATCATCATCTTTTAAATTGCACGCTCTTCTATTAGCTTTCTGTAGGCAATACCACTTACCATGAATGAGATGGCCCCCTCGTGGTCCCCGAAAACGCCTTGCATATGTACTGGGGCGGATGGGGCCAATCGCCTTCCGGTATCCTCAACCTAAAGGGAGTAGCGTGCGTACTTTGACACATATACTCTGAATTTGGCCGGCTGCAGAGACATGGACACCACTTCAGCGTCGACAAGGTTACGCGATATTCCCTTCTCATCGTCACGGCCGCTAGGTAAACATTATGACTGGTCTCGGGTGAGGATGAGTGTGATATACGACCACGATTGATGCACATCGATGAGATTGGAACCCTACTCGGGCGTGATATGGGACCTCGATTCATGTATATCGACAAGATTGGAATCCTGCTCGGGAACATCTGACCATGTTCGTAGGATCAACGAGAAGTATCATCCGTGAACCAGAGGATAAGGATGCTCATTCGCTTCGACCGCATTTGTGGAGGATTCGATGTACGTTGGGCCGAGGTCATCTGCAGATCGTCACGGAATGCGTTTCGACATAAATTGACCTGGTCAGCCCGTCATCCAACAGTAGAAAGGCCTAAAGCAAAGGTAATCTGAACAAGACCTTAACGTCAGCACACTCTATCCAATAGCTTTTACAAACACTATACCATCCTCCAACATGACCGAGTCGGGAAAGCCTCTCAACCAGGAGGAAATCTCGCGCCTTCTGAAGCATTTTAGTGGCGAGGGCCCTCCAGCCAATGATCGGTGGGCAGCGCTATGGGATGTGGGCGACTTCCTCCCTTGGGATCAGGGGATTCCCAATCCGGCCCTTGTGCATGTCATGGAGAACCGTCAGGATCTCATTGGTGCCTCTGCCTTTATTCATGACGAAAAGGGGGAGTGCCGGAGGAAGCGAGCGCTGGTGCCGGGTTGTGGACGTGGATACGACGTCCTCCTCCTGTCCAGCCTAGGCTACGACGCCTATGGCCTTGAGCTATCGGCTAAGGCGGTTGAGGAAGCTAATGCGTGGGCTGAGGAGCATCTGGCCGATTATCCTGTTCGAGATCAGGCAGCTGGACCAGGGAAGGCGCAGTTCATAATAGGCGACTTTTTTAGTGACGAGTGGATTGCTCGCATGGACCTGCCTGGTAAATTCGAGTTCATCTATGACTACACTGTGAGTGTTTTCCCTTGAGTTATCCGTCTACCTTCACATCGTGGTGTTGGTTATAAGTCCGTTCGCATGAATGTCGCTATCGGCGAGCTGTATAACGTGCTCAAGGGAAATAACTTAAATTTGACCTCTCAGTTCGTGTGTGATATGAGGCTGACATTGCAAGGGCAGTTCTTCTGTGCCCTCACCCCTGACCTTCGTCCCTCATGGGCTCGCCGGTACTGGGATCTCCTTTCCACTCACCAAGAAAGTGTGATTGTCTGCGTCGAATTCCCGACCCAGAAAAAGCTGTCTCTCGGTGGGCCCCCTTACGCCTCGCCTTCATCCGTCTATTTGGCGCACTTGGGTCAGCCTGGACAGGAGATTCTGTATGACATCGAAGGAGCACCGATCAATACTGATCTGGAGCTCGAAAATGCGAACGGATTTCAAAGAGTCGGCCATTGGAAGGCCCAAAAGTCGCATCCGATGGGGGAAGGAATGGATTGGGTGAGTGTGGGGAGACGAAGTGACAAGTGACAGAAGAATGTGGGGAAGTGCGTCGTGCGGGCAGGGCGGAATAGGTAGTCTGGCAGTCGAAATAACGCGCTGCAACACACCCTGATGCACGGACTATATGGGACTGTTTCATAATTCGAGTATTTCAAAAGTAGTAAGATCTTAGACTCCGGGAATAGAGTCGCAGAGAGAATGTTGAGGTGTAATTCCGAAAGCTAATAGTATATTAGATGACAACTTTCAGCCTACAGGGGAAGATACAATACATTGTGTCTGGTAAAAAGAAGTCGGATGGTTTTCATATCCCGCTGATCTTGCTGTCGTCGTTGTGGACCAGCGCGTTCGCTTTGGTCTCCCAATTGCGGTTTTTGGCGCAGTCTATGTTGCACTTAGGCCGCTTATCCGTACCTAGGTAAGCTCATTTCGTACTTAGTGAGCAGACTAGGGCGCTCAGATAATTAGTGAGTGGATCAGCATCCTCAGGCCATCCGGCCTATCTGGATCGACCGTCACTGAGGGGGTAGAGATTGGCGGCCATATTTGTATGTGTAGGGTAGCCTGACGGAGGTGGCAGGGTGGGACGGCGGGACCTGGGCGAGGAGAGGGTATGGACCTAAAAGATCATTAGATGTATGGATATACGAGCATGACAGAATGCTGACAATAGAAGTCGTACATGGTCGAGTTGTGAGCAGAGCATTTTGAGTATGCAATGGTCAGTGATCAATTCATGGTACTCAAAGGCGTGCCATGAGCACTAAAATGGAAGGGCAAAGGTAGCGAATACAGACATTATCCAGCATATATGTATCCATTCCTGAAGATTAACAATACCCGAAAGAAACGCCTCTACTT
This sequence comes from Penicillium egyptiacum, assembly GCA_911456345.1. Lineage (NCBI taxonomy): Eukaryota > Fungi > Ascomycota > Eurotiomycetes > Eurotiales > Aspergillaceae > Penicillium > Penicillium egyptiacum. Next base: position 886,313 of record CAJVRC010000835.1, read on the forward strand.
TGCCTAGCCGTTTGAACTAGCATCCCGCTCAAGTCCACGACTAGCCGCAAGCATCCCATTCCGATCAATGAACGACCGTGCTCGAATATAAGGATCCAGCTTCCAATAGTTCACGCGGAACTCATCAATAACAGCATCCCGTCGCGACTTAAGCTCCTCCACTTTCGACACCTCTTCCTTCCCATCAGAGTGCGAGCTAGCAGAGATCCACGCCGCCGTGGCACTAATCATCCGGATACCGATCATCATGCGGTCATACATGAGCGAGTCGCACGTTGCAGTGTCTTTCATCGCCGCGTTTTCGTCATTCACAGGCTCGTCGTATTTATAAGTCCAGTTTTCATCGCCGGAGAACTCTTTAGGGATCTTGTTGCGCGGGATAAACTTATCCAGGTCGGCGATTGACTTCGTGAAATGCACTTTCGATGCGACTACGGGGTCCATCCAGCCGTGGATAAGTCTCCAGATTCCTATTTGATGAGAGTGAGGCTGTGAGTACGCTCTAGGAATGAAAGTAAGGATTCCTAGTGGAATTACTTACCGGAGAAAACCCAGGGTGCGTTATGGATGAGCAGTTGCCCCAGAGATTCGGGATAGTTTGCTTCGAAGCATTTGAGAATGAACTTGACTGGAGGGTATTCCTATTGCAAAGATTAGTTAGTATACGACCAGTTAACCGCACTATAAGGTCTTACCATGTTGGACAACCCGAATCCTGTCAAATCGAAGACAATTGTCTGTGAACATGTCAGCCTGAGTCAATATCTCAACATTCCGGTCGAACATACACCCGTTTCAACCGGAGGAGTTACGATAAGTCGCACTGCCTCAATAACATGAACAATATACCGCTCAAGAGCTTCCTCACTCTGAGCGCCTGGCTTGTGGATCTTCACCCTAACATAAATAACAGGCCGGCCGTCCCTGTCAAAGCCATGAAGGAAGCTTTTTCCCATCTTGAGTTGGTTGATAAAGTCCGCACCTGTCTTCTTCTCCTTCGAAGTAGCTTTGGCACTACGGGATTGCTCCAGAGCATATTCCTCTCCCCGGGGCAGAATCTCTTCATCAACCTCGACTTCCTTTCTCCACAGGATGTTCGACGCCATCATTGAGAATGCTTTTCCGACATCCCATTTTCTGGCGCGCAAGAACCGGAGCAATAAGCTATCTGGATTTTCCTGCTTGATCATCTTCAAGATCGCAAAGCACATTTCCTGAGGCGTCATCCTAGAGAGGATATCCTCCATGGACTTGATCTCTGCATCTTGCACGCCGAGCTTTCGGAGCTGCGAGAAAAGGGAAGAGAAGTGGGCAGGGGTGACCTTTCGGTTGGCCATTTCCGAAATGATAGTATCTTTGGCATGTTCATTCATAAGCGCGTCCACCTTGTCGAGTGATTTCTGCTTTTTATTGTCGGAGTCGTTTTCCCCATTGGTATTTCCGTTGGTTTCTCCATTTGATTCCGCCGGTGCGGTCCCGTTCGTGGTCTGTGTATTGGTGTCTTCGCCCTTGAATGCGCTAATGATAGCCTCCACCGTCGGCTCATTGATCTTGTCCAGAGCAGCAAACAGCTTGCTGGGAGAGCCCTTTGGAATCGGGACTTCATAAACAGCAGACAGTACAGTCGCAACAGAGGTCAAGATGATGATCCAGAATTCAATTACCTTTGCTTCCTGATCAGGAGTAAGGTGACCGAGGTGCCCGGACATTCGGTCAGGAGTAGGAGCCATGGTGCGAATCGTGGGTATAATGCAGAGTCGACTGGAGGAAATCAACTCACATTTAGTTCGCAAGCCCCCTGGCGATGGTGTCTTGTTCAATTCATTCACTGCTGACTGACCCACATGAACAGAATGGCTGCCTCGGCCACCCCCGGATTCACAGGCCCATTCAAAACTGGTACCTCGGTGTTTGAAATCGGCCGATCATTTTATTGAAATATGATGGTACCTTGACTTTTTGTGGGGATCTTAAAACAGCCTCGTTGAATGGATTTGAACGGACCCTGTGAGGGGGCGGGGGAGGGGATGACGATCCCCATATTGCGGAGAAGATCGTCGGTCTGGGGGAGTCGATTTCGCTCAATTTTGAGGTTTGAATACGCATAGACGCGAGATCTTAGCGGACGATGACTCTATTTTTACTGCATTTGCATATAGCTCTAATCCAAACTAGGTATTCAGGATGTCAAAAGTGTATGGACACTTTGGTTGCACCGAAGGCATTTATTTCTTCACTACCCTCGGTTATTCCCAGTAAATTTCAATTGAGAAGGTTCATACTCCGTATGCATTCTAAACTTTGCAATATAACGCATAGTTCTGCCGAAAGAGTGGACGATGCAAACCAGCACCTTTCGCTGCAGGATCTCTCCTTGCCACTATCCCTAGAAGGTGCTCCCAACGCTCCAGCCTAGGCAACGTTCAATGCATCCACTCAGGAGGCGAGAACTCAAAATTCCCCGGAATTAATCTGCCGCTCCCCATATTTGAGTTCACACTGAAACTGCCGTTGGGGTACAACACTCCCGAGGTCCAGCGTAACGTGACTGTCTCGTGACCCCGTGCAGAGATACATACCTTCTCTGTTGTCTATGTGTACATCCACAGAGAGGAACATAGCATACAATATAAAGCCAAGTGGCCAAGCTCTATGATATCATAGCACCCACAAACGCCCCCAAAAGAACGATTGGCACCACAGACGAGCAGCAGACGCCAAGCAAAGCCTTCTCGGAGCTAATTTCCCGTTCAACCTCCGCTCGTGGGTATGATATTCCCTTCTCTGTACCGAGCAACTTAGAGTCTCTGGAGGGATAGATCGGAGGATTGAAAAGATGAGAAATTGGTATCCAATTGTTCACAATCACCAAAAGGCACAAGTGCAGCAACGGCGGCCAAGCAATTGTAGTGAGCAGTTTGGGAATAATCGTCGGTCCATCTCTGGAGATGGCCACCCAAACCGCGAAGAGCATAGCTCCAACAGTTGCAATAAAGAGACAAATGTTCAACAAAGCCCCGCTTTGAAGAGTATCTCTGCATGCTCTTTGGAACGACGAAATGGATGTGGTATTTTCTCTCGAATTGGCGGTGCTTCCGGTAACAAAGGATCCCCTGGGCTTGCTTCCGAATAGATGAAATCGTACAATGGCGTACAAGTGGGCTGTTAACACAACAGGTCAGGATAAACTTCCAGGGCCCATCAGATATGTAGAAATCTTCACCAAACTTACCAGTAGCAAGCCAACTGTTCTCTGCATGTGCAAAAGGTGCAAATGGAAGGCCCGCATGTGCACTCTGAGCCCCATCATATGCCCATGTAAATGCAACATGCACGATGGCCAGAACAAGCTGAATCTTGACCTCCAAGGCCGATGCAGCAGGAATAAACTCACCATCGGAGACAAGAAGAAAGGGCAGAGTAACAAAACCAATCGAATAGCTCACGAGACCTGCCATAATAGACAATCCTCCAAAAGCAATATCCCAACGCAGATGCTCTGGAATCGCCTTATTCATAGAAGGGAATAACACAGAAATCTGCTGGGAGTGTCCAATGTGCCACCGATTCCGCTGTTTAAGATGCCCCGCAAGAGAAGTAGGAACGAGACCAAATTGCAAAACCTCTTGTACCTGCATCGTGCGCTTGCCTAGCCCTCGTAGAATCAACGACAGCTGCCAATCCTCCGAGAACGAATAGGTCGGATATCCACCTGCGTCGAAAATCGCGTCGCGACGGAAGACCGCACCTGATCCCGCGTCTAGTGCATGACCCAGAAGATTGAGTTCCGCGTTCTTACATGTGTAGAAGTAAGCGCGCGACTGGGAGAGGGGATCGCCGCGGGGCAGATTATAGAAATACTGCCGGGTAGTCAGTAATGCTGCCTTCGAGTCTGCGAGTAGATGGGGCAGTGTCGCGCGTAGAAACTCTGGCATCAGGATGGAGTCTGCGTCGACGACTGTGCAGAACTCCGGCGGGTCTTCGGTTTGTAGGGTGAATAGGGCGTAGTTGAGGTTGCCTGCTTTGGCGAACGATTGCCCGGATTGCTTGCCGCGGGTGTGATAGGACAGGTGAGTCCATTTTGTGGCGAGTTTTGCGATTGCGTCGTGCAGGTTACTTGATGCTCCGTCGTCTAGAAGCCGGACTCGGAAACGGGAAGCTGGGTAGTCTAGACTACATGCTGCTCGGACTGTGTCCAGGATGATTTCGACTGGCTCTCCGCAGCATGTTACTAGCACATCAACTCTAGGAAGATTTTTATCGCTGCGTAATCTCTTGCGGGGTGTCTGGTGTGGTGGCTTTGCTGTTGCGGCTAAGGACAAGCATTGGTGGTTCAGGGACATGTCTAACTGGGTCAGTGGCTGTTGAATTTTCTCTATTGGGAGATAACTCACGGGCAAATAGACCCTCAACTCCAAGCATTATCCACATTTTCCATGTTCGCTCCGGGTTCGCCAAGGTGAAAAACAGCCGCACTGCAAAGTAGATGTAGGTGGTCCATATTGCTGCTTGCGCTATATAGTGAAGATATTTCCGATACTTCTGCGCGAACAGAGTGCGATCCTCAGGGGAAAGCTCCTCAATGTCATAGACATTGTCAGGAAACATTAAAGCGAACTTGATGCTGTTGAGTTGTGTGAGTGTGATTCTGTTGCATATTATATCGATGATTTTATTTTTGCTCTCTTCGACTTTTCAGGGATTCTCCCTAGGCTTCTAAAGAAAATTTTTCCCAAGTTAAGGGGCACGAATGTATTCAACGTTATCTACAAGCCCCATTTGCTTCTAGAACTTACTGTGTCTATTTATACTATCCACCTGAGGACTATTGACTATTACTGCCGAGAACCAATCAGCGTCCCATCCATGCCCAGGTGGATCTATTTGACGTTGAAATGAGTATGTAAGCGGGTATCCGGCGGGCCCCGAAAGGCCTTTTCGAATATCAAGATTGCCCGGTATGGATTGTGAGACTGCTAACCCCAATTGGCCGTGAATTTTAAGTCGGGCCATCCTTGGCATCCGATCGGATCCTTGTTAGAGGGGTTATAGAGACACCACTTCACCTCGAAGACCAATTGCTGCTGGTATCTCACCACATCTTACAATGGATATTCCTCAAAGAGCAACATGACCCAAGATGCCGGTGTGCTGACCCAGGATGCTAGATGTGGAAGGGCCTTGGGTATGAGGCAGTGAGTGGCCTCCCCTCCATTTTTCATCAGCGACTTTTCTTTAGTACCCCCAACTCAGCCGACTCGTGTAGATCTGAAGAAAGGATCTGTGATCTAACAAATTCAGCCGTTGCGGTCAAGTTTTCGCCCTCGGTGCGAGCCGACCCGCCACCATTAGTTCCGGTGGAACGGATTTGGAACGGTCTGAACATTTGCCCCCACCGACTCAATGGTTGTTACCTGTTACAGCTTGACGGAGCAACTATTCTGAAAGTCGGACTAAGGGCTCCAATGGGAGACGGAGGCTATGATTCTGGTCAGGCATCAAACATCAGTCCCTGTTCCCAAGATTTTCAATGCATATATGATTGAGGATATTGGATTCATCTTGATGGAGAAAATAGATGGCATCCAGCTCGGTCAAAGCTGGCCAACATTACCCCGCACGCTGAAGGAACCCCTCGCGCAGGAGCTACAAGGCTATATAAAGCAATGGCGTCAGATCAAAGGACCATTTTTCGGGACGGTCGATAATGGTCCATGCCAAGAGATCATTTTCCAACATCCTGGGAGAACAAAGTCTACCACTATGGGCCATCTGCGTGCCGTAAAGACTTCAATAAAGGGATGGTGGAAGCTATGAAAAAGTCTAGGGCCTAATCTAAAGCTCGAGACAGAGACGGATATTCTCTTTGCAGAAGAACTCCTCGTGTCTGGCACCGCCCAAGAAGAAGTCAAAGTACTTACTCATGGCGACCTGGACCAGTCTAACGTCATGATTCAGGACGATAAAATCACAGGGATCATTGACTGGGGCGCTGCGGGTTATAGTGTACCAGAAAGGGAGTACTACGCCTTGCGATGGCCAGCCCTCGATCCGGCGTGGCGCGAACTATCTACATCTATCCTACCGCCAGATGGATATGAATATTGGAAGAATATCATTACACATGTATCTAATTGTGAAGTCATTCTGCAGTTTGAGCTTATTTCTACTCACTCTAGGAACGTTGACAGCACGATCACTTGACGCAAACTCAATGTGCCTAGAGTAGAAATGAGCTTAAACTGCAGAGTTTGAGATCTGGGGACCTCAGTTGCATGGATCGCTGTCGGATGCATTACATAATCATTCTTATGTGCCGAGGATGGATCCCGATGGCAAATCGGGACCAAATTCAACCGGGTGGATATCGTTCGGCGACTTTTTATAATATCTTTTACAGGATTTCACTGCGACGTCCTGACAAATGGACCCATGTGGTCAAGAGTGGGATTCTTCGAGGGCAGGATATTGAATTCCGTGGATATTTGTGATTTATTCGCCTCCAGAATCAGATGGTAATGTTATCAAAAAGATTTCGATGATAAATCAATCTCAACTTCCCCACTGTAGGTGAGTATATAAACCAAGCCAATCCTACCCCTGTAAAATAGAATCATTCACACATATAATAATATACATACCTAAACACCATTAAAATGACCTGGCCTGACGTCTCCGTTAAGCCCGCCGAGGGCGTCTCATACTTCACCCCTAGCCAGAGCCCCCCGGCAGGCTCAGCTCGCAATCCTCAAACGAGCGGAAAGCCCATTCCCAAGCTATTTAAGCCTCTCACCGTCAGAGGAGTGACTTTCCAAAATCGTCTTGGTGTATGTAATTCCCCCAATATCTTGCATAAACACACAGCTAACAATAACCCTCCAGCTGGCGCCTATGTGCCAATACAGCGCTGAAGACGGCCACATGACCGCCTGGCACATGGCGCACTACGGCGCCATTGCCCAGCGCGGACCAGGAAGCATGATCATCGAAGCAACCGGTGTTGTCCCCGAAGGCCGCATCACTCCCGGCTGCCTGGGTCTCTGGAAGGACTCGCAGATCGCGCCTCTGAAGCAGGTCGTTGAGTTTGCACACAGCCAAGGCCAGAAAATCGGTATCCAGCTCGCACACGCCGGCCGCAAGGCGTCGACGGTGGCGCCTTGGCTTGGCGGTGTTGTCGCGAACAACTCTGTCGGCGGTTGGACCGATAACGTCAAGGCTCCCAGCGCCATTCCCTTTGCTGAGGGCGATCCTGTCCCCATTGCCATGACCCAGGACGATATCGCCGAGGTCAAGACTGCCTGGGTTGCTGCTGTTAAGCGTGCTATTGCTGCTGGCTGTGATTTCATCGAGATCCACAACGCTCATGGTTACCTCCTCTCGTCTTTCCTGAGCGCCTCTTCCAACAAGCGCACCGATAACTACGGTGGCAGCTTCGAGAACCGTATTCGTCTGTCCTTGGAGATCGCTCAGTTGACCCGTGACGCTGTCGGTGATGATGTGCCCGTCTTCCTGCGTGTGTCGGCTACCGACTGGCTCGAGAACAGCATGCCAGATGAGAAGGGCTGGAAGCTTGAGGACACAGTTGAGTTCGCTCGCGCGCTTGCTGCGCAGGGATGTGTCGATCTGATCGATATCAGTACTGGTGGTGTGCACTCTGCTCAGAAGGTTACCTCTGGTCCTGGTTTCCAGGTTCCTTACGCTGCTGCTGTCAAGAAGGCTGTCGGGGATAAGATGCTTGTTGCTGCTGTTGGTATGATCAACAGCGGAAACTTGGGAGAGAAGATTCTTAACGATGATGATCTTGATGTCATCCTTGTTGGTCGTGCCTTCCAGCGTGATACTGGTCTCGCTTGGCAGTTTGCTAAGGACTTGGATGTTGAGATTGCCATGGCTGCACAGATTCGCTGGGGTTTCACCAGCTTCCGCAATGCGTCCGAGTATATTCAGCCGAACTCTATGAAGGCTTCCATTTTTGATTAGATTTAGATACACCGGCTGTTGATTGGCTTGTGGCTGGCTTGCGTTGCATTATATAGACAGTCCTTTTTAAATGATGAGAACAATGAGAATTGAAATGCGGTTTCTGCTTGAGACCAGTGATTGACCACCATATCAGTAGGGACAACGAGCGAACTTCATAAACTTGACGCATGTTGGGTTCGTCTCCCTCGAGATTTCCCCTGCCATTTTTGGTTGCCACCTGTTCGTCTCTCCATGTGTTCGACTACAACCTTGGAAGAGGATAGTCCAACAGGTCCTTGGCAGGAAACGCGACTTTCTAAAGTCAAAGGCCACTTTCGGGTGGCTTGGACTTCTAAGGAATGAGGAATGCTGTATTCAGGCAGTCACATATTCCGTTGAGAAACAAGTTCGATGGTGATGGTCAAGAAATTATTCAAACAAGGTTGGTACGAGTCGGTGTGGTCAGAAGGATGAATGTGCCCGTCTCGGAAATCTGAGTGGCGTTCCAGCTCCCATTATTGGAACCCATGAAGAATTGTGAAATACTAGTTGTCAGGCTAGCAACTATTGGTCAGGCGAGTTGAACAGTGCTCAGTCAAACACACGAAAGGCTATTTTGAATAGAATCATTGAAATGGACAACATGTCGATTGGATTTTAATTAAGCTAAGGGCGAACTGTGCTTGGTCTTTTTTCAAGTTTGAAACATGGCAAAGAGTGTCCTGTCTCGCTGAGACTTGATCGAGTTCGGAACTCCAGTTGTATGACCCCTTCAGCGTACATCGAAAACCAGTTATATGGTTCTCAACGGACGCTGAAGAGGCCATAAAACTGCAGATCCGAACAACCACCAGGCTTATCACCGAGATGAGGTGAACAAGGGTCCACAGTCTAGAGCAGCCATGGCCTCGAAAAAAAAAACATCCCAGGAGAACCCAGGGGATATAAAAAGATGTGGCATCACTACCTCACTT
>CAJVRC010000835.1:900206-912025 GCA_911456345.1 Penicillium egyptiacum
ATGTTGAATCTGTCATTCTTTTAAGTTTCAGCCTTGTCTGACCCATCACAACAACATCATTACTTTCACAAGCCATTCATTTGAGTGATCTTTGACTAACAGTCTCTCCCTCAGGTAAATCACACTTGGATTCGATCCCATCCCTCCATCGCGGCTGTTGCCTAGCATGAAGATATCTTGAACGAACGGGCGGACATAACGTACCCATCTCCCTGCGTCCAACGAAAACAGAGCGTACAAACTCTGTGGGTGTATGGGAAGTGGATTACTTGTTGAGAATTCGTCACCTGAACCATTGCCCTTGTCACAATTATTTCATGTCGCATCGACAAGTTGAGACAAGCATTTCTAACAGAAATTCTAGGTAATTCATCACTCATCCCCTCTGCCCTTTCTCAACATGGTCATACCTATCATGATGAATGTGTTATTCACACTGTTGGACTTGGACCTTGTGTCCGGGAATGAACATTTATACAAAAATCTGATTTAATGAGGTATGTGTCTCCTGTCGATCAGATAAAATGTATTTCATGCTGACTGACTTGAAGCCTGACTTAGTTGCCATGTCTTGATTTCTCTTTTTGACTCATGCTTTTTGCTTGAATGCATCGCTGACTCGACATAATTCAACAAATAGGAATACCCACAGGTAGACCATTTGGCTCGTTGAACGTGAGTTTACTCTGCTTCAATTCCCTGTTTCGTTGCATGATGAACCCCAATATACTGTTCTATCTCTGAACTATCATGTCGATAAAATATTTTCACCTTGGAGAACTGATCTTTTCCTTGACTACCGTTATTTCACTCACATTGTGATATGATCAATTGCTGATATGCATTACAGGAGCCATTGTTCATCTTATAATAGCTTAATATCAAATATTATTTTATCTTGGACATCTCATCATTCGTATCTTCGGGCTTGTCCTTTGATCTCTACTGGACACCTTGTAAACCTTTCCCTGGACACCATTTCTAATTCCTGTCCTACCTCGCCCATGCTCATTACCATTTCCCTACTTGAAAAACAAACCATGCTTCTTGTGCCATCCCTCGAGACTATCTTCACCATACACCTCGTGCACACTCTTCTTTCCCTCTGGCCATCGCGCCCACGCCGGCTTCGATCCATCCATGATGCACACCATCTCGTCGGGCACCGGCAACTCCGTATCGATTGCAGAGGCAAACGGGTGAATCAATTCAGGCCAGTGATGGTCCCAAAGCCACAGCATGGTACTGCAGTTCGAACAGAAGTTCCGCTCGGAGGAGCAACGCTTCTCATCTGGCGTGCCGCGGTCTCTTATGGCAGAGTATTTCCTAGTCACCACGTTAGTATACGTGGGTGATAGTTATGATTTGTCTATTCCAGTATAGGAAATGGCAGTTTCTCGGCTGATCCTGTGCTCGAAAGTAGAAGTTAGTATGGATGGGTCGTACTTTATCAGATCTTTGCCCTTGATGATGTTCAGGCTATCGGTGATGCCTCCTAGGTTCACAGCACCGAGGTGTCCGCCTACTTTACGGCAAATGCTGCAAGCGCATAGCTGGTAGGGAACTGGTGTTTGAGACTGGAGAGTAAATTCGACGCCACCGCATTGGCAACTTCCTTCGAGTTTCCTATAAACCCGGTTAATACCATCTCTGTGTTGGGGATGCAAGGTGGTGGTAGTAAAACTCCACATACATCGGCATGATTCGGTTGGTGTGTTTGTTTGGTAGCTGGTGGCCAGTAAAATTATAATCGAAGCGATGTAGGGTGGTTCGTGGGAAGAGGTTTGGATTTATCCAGAGTTACGAGGTGCTACTCGGTATATATACTTCCACCGCAGAGAGGGAAAATTTGACAACAAAACGAGCAAAACGAGCAAACCACACAAGGCTCCTATGATTAGAGAACGTGTCTAACTCCACCAACATATTTTCCATCAATAAGCCTATATCCGAATGCCCGAGTCCTATTCCCTTGACGCCAGATTGATCTCATACATCATCGACCGCATCCTGCAGCTGTGATTGGCTGAACTTGGTGTTTGTCTCGTTTGTCCTGTTTGTCTCTCGGAGGCTTGGACTCGCTTTCGCCGACTAATGCTCACCTTACTTTCTTGTCAGTGTTGCGTTTATATTAAGAGCGGATATACGCCCAATCTTGCTTAAAATGAGTTTCGGAGCCCCCGGCGGTGGGTCGGTGAACTACAAGCCATCACCGTGAGTTGGATTATTCCAAGCGTGCATATTCGCGCCTGCGACATGTTGTCCAGCGAACGAACGAGATTGGATCTCTTGCTCTGCACAATTGCTGACCAAATGGAACCTTCTGCAGACCCGAGCGCGGTAGCTTTCCTCTTGATCATGAAGGTACGCCATCCCGCAGTCATACAGCCCATATCCCGAAGGGACTCGGCAAGGCCAGCAAAGACAATGGAGTTAATCACAATTCGGGACACTGCAGGGGAATGCAAGCACATCATCTCGGGATATCTCAAGTGTATTAAGATGAACAAAGGTACCAACGACGAGGCGTGTCGTAAATTGGCCAAGGAATACCTTTCCTGCCGAATGGATAAGTAGGTCTGCCTAATATACGGAGGACTGGACATTTCCATTGGAGGAGGAATTATCTGTGTGCCGAATGTCGGAGCAAAGTGCTGATCGAGACAACTTGTGATTAGGAACCTCATGGCGCCGGATAACTTCGAGAATCTCGGGTTAGTCTTTAAAGACGGTGAAGGGAAAGAACAGACACCAGCTACACCAGCTGCAGGCCCCACAAATCCAGAACAGAGGAGCTGAGATGGGATTGCGAGATAGTGGATGATATTGTATGATATGGAAGAGTGGCGCTAGTCCGTGATGTTCGGGTAGTGCCGGCATTATTCAAGGCGTTGTACATAAGAAAACGTATTTGGTACTTATTCAACACATGGAAAAGTAAATATGATCCGTGTAAATGAAGTTAACATTGATAATCGCAAAATTATACCGATCTGAACCGTGGTGACATGTTGGCTATCAATCACCCTATGCGGTTCCCCGCATGTGTAACCGTTTCCGCCCAGCCACTCTTACAATCTCCAACACCTCCACAGAGGCCAAAGCCACCAAATGTCGTCGATCGCGCGGCCACCAGACCCGTGCCTCGTGGCAATCATCCTAATTGTGCGCTCTCGCACCGGGCCCCGCCTCGTCTTCCACTACCCCCCGAACCCACTGAGCGAGAACCGCATCAAAACCACCACCAGGGGCGGCCGGCGCGTCTCGCGCACCCGCACACGATCCAAGAATACCGATTCGAGCTCGAGCTCTGAGAGCGGCTTGAGTTCTGACGAAGACGAGGATGAACGGGAAAGCCAGAGCCATGTTGGTGGGAGTTCCGTGTTGGCGGGTCGCCGTGCTAGCAACTTCGGCCTCGATGATCATCTCCCCGCTGCTGCATCGCCTGCTGCTGGTGAGCCCCAGCGCCCTGGGTCGCTAGGCTCTGGGCGCGGCTCCTCAGCTCGGAAACGGGCTGCGGCCACCGATCCAGATCCTGAGGACGATTCGGGGACGGCGTCTGATCGGCCTGATGATGGTCCTGGGAGCTCTAGGCCGCCTTGGGAGTCGCTTTTGGGTGTACCTGGGAGTGTATGGGAAAAGCTGCTTAGTCCGTCTCGGTCGTGGCATAAGCGGCGCTTTGAGGTTGGGATTAATGATTTGGCGCTTATTGGTTGGCCGGTCTTTGTGCGTGAGGATGGCTCATGGCGCAAGCAACGACGCAAGAAGCAGAAGAAGCCCCGTGCTGAATGGGACGGTGGGGAGTTGGGTCACAATGATAGTGCCGAGGAGGGCAAGAAGGACGAGCAATTTGTTACCTCGCCTGATCTAGGTGCCAGTGTCGCTTCCATTGCGGAGTCATTGACATCGCCGACAGACAGTAAGCGTGGGTCGAGCAGCGCAAGGCCTGGGAAACCGGATGAGCCACTTGACTCGGAGGACAAAGACCATATGACAATGTTCAATGTGGTGTTTGTTGTAGATCCTCCTTTGCTGGAGTACTCCATGCGCGTGAAGGAAATTTATGAGAATATCATCAAGAAATTCGCCAAGGCTCTTAAATGGGAACAGGCTCGCACTGACTATGTATGGAAGGAGTCTCAACATATTCTACAAGTGAGGAGAAGAGCGCGAGAGACAAGTATGTTTCCTGCTAGTTAACCACCCTGCTGGAGCTGACAATAATTCCGTACAGAAACATCGACCCATAATCTCTACTCCGAATTGATATCCCAGTCTCCTCTAGCTCGAGCTATCTACACAGTGTATAGCAGCATATCGACATCCAAAATCGCATCCGTATCGCTCAGCCCGGATGTTTCCATATCACTCCAGATTCCACCTTTGACCTCTACACCATACCTTACTGGTCCTATGGATAAAGCATACCCAGGCCTGTGGCTCACGACAGCAGACAGTGCAACCCCTGTGGACGATCCAGGTGCGGATGAAATCAACACGCCACATCAGGTCCTGGCAAAGCACTTTGCCCTACTTCTTTTAGACAGCGAAGCCGCGATTATCAAGGATGTCGAAGCGTCTGGAGGAGCGCTTGCCCCTGCACTTACGCATTATATCCGATGCTCCAAGCCAACCAAATCATTTGCGCAGATATCAGTATCATCAGGGATCCCACTATCCCATATCCAGATGCTGTCGAGTCATCTGGTCTACTGGCGCCGTGCTCGCGCCATCCCTCCCATCCACCAACGAGACACGTACATCGTCTCTCCAAACTGTGACTTGAGCAAGCTCGAGATAGCTACGATCGCTTATCAGACAGCATTCCCGACATACCCTAGTTTGCCAAAAATGCTTTCCACCCTCAGTGGTACCCCTCGCCCCTATAGCAACTTCATCCCCAGCAAAGACCACAAAGAGATATACTTCACTATCCTGGCCTGGCTACTGCGCGGCGGCTGGGTCACCCAGCTCCGCACTTTCGCGCGCATCAAAGTCTCACCCGAGGTCAAAATGGCTGTGGAGATGGCGCTGCGCAAGGAGGAAGTCGAGCGATACCTGTCCAAGGGCAACCCAGACTCGATCTCGGTCGACGAGGACAGCGACTTTGACGATGAAAATGACGCCGCGCACTCTTCCTCATCCTCTTCCCTCGACAGCCACGGTAGCGGAGATGAAACACCTATGCCCAGTCGACTCGACCCACACGCGCAACTGCGTTCTTCCCACAGACTCCTCGATCAATCAACAGCTCTCCGGCTGTCCTCTTTCATCCTTTCCCCGCACCGCGCATCCCCACTCGAGTCCCGCTGGCTTGACGAAATCTTCTCCCGATTCCCCGACAACCCCAAAACCGTCCAGGGTGACGGAAACGTCCTTCCGGATATCACGCCCAACGATAGCCAGGCCCTACACAAGAAGTACTGGCCTGTCTTCCTCAAGTACTTCAATGGCTACGATGCCATGGAGAAGATCTGCGTGCGCGAGAATCTTAAGCGCAAGCTCGTCTGGCAGGTTCTTATGCGCCTGGGCTTGGTGACGGGTCCACTGGGCGCTATGGATCTCGATCCGCGTGAACAGGTGTTGGTCAGTGTTCGGCATTGGTAGGTGGTGTTTCTTTCGGGTACTGGTATGGAATATGGAATATGAAGTTTTCTCTACCAGGAAATATCCCTCTTTTACATAGACGTCGGTTCTAAATGTCTGTTCACGACATATATCAGGTAATCCCACTGGTATAGATCATGGACACCTGCGACATGCTATTTTCAATACAGCCCGCGTATTATGATTACATACCCACTTCTCCCATTCCGATGGTTTCCGTGTCCCCTCAGCCCTAATCACTGCCGAAGCACAACGTTTGAATATGGAGTTATTAGGTGAAAGGGCATTGAGATGGTTATTCCAGTTAGTTTAATTGGATTGGTCTCATTCTTATACAGATATACAAAAATAGTAACAGTGTCAGTATGTAGTAGTACTTGGGCAGTTCATGTGTTCCAAGGTAATTATATCACATTCTTTTCGTCGCACAATGATCAGCATGGCAGGCCTAGGTAATTTTTTCTTTTCCCACAGGGTACTATACAATATAATTACCTCATTTGGCACCTGCAAAGGTCCACGGGTATTGATATGTATTACGTTTACCCCGAGGATTTCATCACCGGCCCGTATATCCGAACAAGCAACGGTCGAACGGGCTGAATATTACTGGATTTGGGAGGACTTGGGTTGTAGTTGGGGGTGTGCATACTCAAGTTGATAATAATATCTGACAGTGGTATAATATTGATACTATGATGTCTATAATAAAAAAGTCGTCCTTCAAAAGAAAACCTTGACTATCCCACGTCAGATAATTGTATTGTGCGCCAATGGCTGGAGGGGCTGTGGTGGACCCCACGATATTGAGATGTACTTTGTATGTATTCTTTCTCCAAGTTGATGAGCCGAGGATTAGTACAGGCATTCTGTTGTATTCTATGTGCTTTCTATTGTTGGGACTTGAATAGCAGCTATATCTATCTATAAAGTAGAAGGTCTTTGAAAGTTTAGAGCAAGAACGCCATAGTGTTATCCAATTGGCTGGACATTTGTTGCTTGAGACCTCAGAACCCTGAAGTATCGCCACCTTGACAGCTATTTTAATCATGGGTCGCCTGAGCTGTGATTGCTATTGGGCCAATACCCTTTAAAGAAGCATGCGGCTCAATGACATGACTTTGAACTTCCTTGGGTTTCATAGACGATGTACAAAAGGTAGAGCTTGTTGACCTCGGCAATGCAAATACACAACCAGAAGTGGACATAGTATATGACAGGGTATTCTAGGGATCTATAGCGTGTCCATTCTGCAATGTGTAATAAGTATATAAGTACTATGGGAATATGCCTCAAATCGGCTAATACAGACTCACCGAGATGCCCGATTATATATGGATTGAGGGAATTCTATAGGCAATCCTGACTTGAATATAGAAGTAAATGTATGATATTCAAAGTAATGGACCTTTGACAATTAAAAAAAGAAACCAGACCAAACGAAGTTTTAAAAATTTCCTTTTATGCGAAATTCCACAATAAAAAATAATACAAAAAACACAATGTGCCCATCGAAATATTAATTACGTGTAAAGAAAAAACCCCGCTACCAGTTCTGCCCTGAACCAAATAATTTTGTGTCTTCTCTCTTCTCCTACATTTCTTCCCCCCATCGGGCTGTTTTCTCCCTTCTTCCGCGACTTCCTTCTTTTCGGTACCTCTCCGTCTCAGAGAGAACCGACTTCATCTGTTCCGAAACCTTCCCACGTGCGAATCGCGGTCCACATATTTTTCAAGGGACATTCGCAGATTGATCTTGTGCTTAGTCTCAAGAAACCCTGATAGGAATTACACAGCGTTCCTGTGAATCCGACTTGCACTCAGCGACTGAGATCTTAGCCTTTGCAGCCTGGCGACGTTGACAAGGCAGTGCCTTCATAGCGTCCTCTGTGCGAATTTTTTTCTCTTACACACTTTCCTCTTTGTTTTCTGACCTGTGCGCTCACAAGTCACGACTTTGAGATCACCCCTCCACACCGAGAAACCGACGGCCCATTTATCAATGCGATTTGTGGTCTAGACGATCCTCTTAGCAGATACAACTCCTTCGATTGCCCTTTCGCGACCCGATACCCCCCGTGGTCCTTCGTCTCGCTTACGCACGAAATCGTCCCTTCGACACACAATTGAGAGCCTATCTGAAAAGACGGGAAGTCGCAGATTAGCGGGGTTACAAGAAACTGAAATCTTTCCCTTTCTTGATTTCCACTTTGCGCAGGTGCCATCTCGCCCCCGGTAGGCGTAGACTGCGATCCAGAGTTACCCAGGTCGTCCGGTAAAATAAACCGCACCTCAATTTTTTCCCCACGCACTCGATCAGAGCTACGATAAGCTCTCAATACGACATGTCTACGTTTTCGTACGCACAAGCCGCCAAGGGCGCCTCCGGGACACCGACCCCGTCCAAGACACCATCAGAATCCGAGAAGCCCGACACCAAACCGGAGGAGCAGACCATCGCTGAGACTATAACGGATGAAGCACCAGCCCCAACTGAGTCTGAGCCCGTCCAAAAATCCGAGGTAGTCGAGGAGAACAAGGATGATGATTTCACCACTGTCACCAACAAGCACGCCGCCAAGACAAAGGCCATCAACTCTCGAACATCAAGCCCGAGCGTTCGCACAGGCTCAAAGTCGCGCAAGTCAAAGGAGGACGATTCAAATACCTCCAACGGCAACGCAGATGCTACCGAGAAGCAGGCTCCCAGTGAGGGACAGACCGAGAAGGCCGAAGGTGCCGCAGAGAAGTCCACTGAAAAGTCCGAGGATTCCGAGAAGACCGCATCGCCTCCCAAGGAGCTGAAGGCTGCTCCACTTCCCTCAGTCAACATCTGGCAACAGAGACGAGAGGCGCAGGACGCCAAGGTCAAGGCTGTCCCCAAGTCCGCTTCCACTAGCAAGACCGCCTCGACCAAGGCTGCCTCGACTGCCGATGAGACCCAGCAAGACTCCAAGACTGGCTCTAAGAAGAAAGGTGCCGATGTTGCACAGGAAGGTGCCAAGGATCGCAAGAAGACCGATGGAAAAGGACGCGATGCCGGATCCGTTCCCCCAGTAGAAGACGCTACTGCATGGCCCACTCCCCAAGTCGCGATTGGCGAAGAGAAGAAGAAGTCTCAAGAAAAGACCGATAAGAGCCCCGTCATCAGACCTCATGGAAAGGAAAAGTGGACACCCGTTCCTTACGTCCCTACTGCTGTTTTCAACACCCCCCTCCCATCTGCCGGTGGCCGTGGAGGTAGACGGGCCACTCGCGGTGGCCGGGACGGTGGCCGTGGAGCTCACGGCAATGGAGCCGCTGCCACCGACAAGGCTGCCTCTGGACAGGCCGCCCAAGGCGCAAAGCAGGCATCTGGAGACCGGGGACGCAACGAGTCTGGCACTGGACGTGCCGCTTCTCTCCCCGCGCAATCGAGACGGTCCACTAGCACCGACGCCGGTGCTGCTGATGCACGCAAGGCTTCCCAGGCACCCGAGCGCGGTCGTGGAGCTCGCAACGGAGAGGAGAACAACAAGCAGGTGAATGGAGGAGAGAACGTCCCCCGCGCTCAACGTGAGGGCAAGCCCTTTGGGAGAAACCAGGACGCCCGCGCCGGCGACCGCAACCAGAAGGGTGGAAACCTGGCTGTCGACTCGCAGGCTGCAGCCCGCAGCAACGACCGTCGCTTTGAGCCCGGATCGAAGTCCGCCGACGCCACCGGTTTCAACGAATTCAACCGCGAACGTGGAGAGTTCCGACCTGAGCGTGCAGGTCGTGGATCTAACCGCGGCCGTGGTGGGGCTTACTCCAACTTCGGCCAGAACGGCCAGTTCAATGCGTCTATGTCCAACAACTTCGTGCCCAAGTCGTTTGGCTTCAACGACCGTCAGCGGTCACAGCAGCATGGCCTACCCAATGGATCTCAACAAGGAAACCGTATGCCCCTCCGATCGCCCTCTTTGCCCACTCCCGCAAACATGTACGGTGTTGTTTATCCTTTCCCAGGTGATATCAACACGATGTATGGCTACCCAGCTGTTAGCTCTGCCCCGATGAGCGCTATTCCCTACCAGCAATACATGGACCCTTTCTCGCTCATGAATATGCTCTCCATGCAATTGGAGTACTACTTCTCGGTTGACAACATGTGCAAGGACATGTTCCTTCGGAAGCAGATGGATTCTCAAGGATTTGTGCCCCTGAACGTCCTTGCCAGCTTCAAGCGTGTCAAGTCCCTCACTGAGGACTTTGAGCTCCTTCGTCACGTGGCCCGTCAGCTCCGCAACGTTGAGTGCCAAACTGGCGAGGACGGTGTCGACCGCCTCCGCCCCAGAGAGAAGTGGCAGCAATGGGTCCTCCCCGTGGACCAGCGTGAACCTGCCGCCCAGCATGACGGTGCCGCCCCTGCTAGAAAGACTGACGAGAACACTCCGGTTCACAGCCATTCCGAGAACGTTATCAACGGTTCCGCTCCCCAGTTCGTTCCCAACGGTGTCGCCCATGATGTTAAGACTTCACTTTCGTCTACCGCTCCGGAATTCATGCCCTCATTGCTACCCGCCGCAGTGAACGAAATTGCCAATGTAGGATACCCCTGGAACCCCCCAGCTTCCCCCGATGACTCGACAGCGTCGTTCTTTTCGTCGTCTTCCTCTTTTCCCGTGGACCATTCATTTGTTGACCCTTCTTCCTCAGCGTGTGGATTAGATTCACAGTCCGAACCCCCTTTCCCCTCTGATTTGGAACCGACGGTGGGCCCGATGAGGTATGCTGAACTTTTTACATAACATGTATTTCTCGCAAGGCACTGACTGGCCGTATGGTAGTTTTGACACAGACTGCTTTCAGCACCAAGTCGGCGGTGCTGATTGGTTGATCAATAAAAAGTCTTTTGCCGAAGCGCATCAACCGGCGCCCAAGTCAAATGGGAAGGGCCGTTTGTCCACAGAAACGTCAAATTATGTCCCAAAAACTTTCAAGACGTCTCGCAAAGAAACTTTCGATGGCCGAGGCCAAAGGTATAGCTTTGGAATGATCCAGCCCTACGAACTCTGGTCATTCAGCTTGAGAAAAACTTTCAATTCGCATTTGTACACTGAATTTCGGCGTTCAGCCATTGATGATCTTTTGACTCGACACATGCACAACGGTTTTAACGAGCTCATGGAATTTTATCGGAACTGTCTGCTTCACCGTCGTACCATTCCGGACCTCGTGATGTACGACTTGGTCCATCTTTCACAAGATCATACATCGGACTACCATACCCTCGTCTCCAATACGATCCATGAAGCCATTGCCAGTGGAAAGATGAAACCGCACAACCGGGGAAAAGTCAGCAAATATTTCAATACCCAACCCGGCAAGACGGCGGGAGAAAAGTTATCATGAGCCCTTTTGCATTTTTTTTCCTGAATTTTGCTTCTTCGCGACACGTTTTCCTTCTACTGCTTGTTCATCTTTCATGACCAGCATTATTCTTTTTTTGTCCAAAATGGTTTTTTTTGCATGCATATTCGCCAACTTCTCTTCTAGAGTTCCAAGTGATCCTTCGATTGCAATAACGCGATCTGGTTTCTCGGCCAACTCGAACCTTCGGAGTTATCCACCTCCTTTTTTCTGTTTAATTTTCATTGCTTTTCAGTCATGGGAGATTCTCAAAACGTTCTGGCGTCCGGGCATGATTTTACTGGCAGTCTTTCTTTCTTCAATGCCTGCCGCTACGGTGTGCCGGCCTCCAAAATTCGTTTTTCCACCCTTGACATAGATATTTCACTACTTTTACTGTTTCCTCCCTGAGGTTGTGGTTTTCCTTTATCGATCCAGTCAATTTCCGATCCAGGCCTTTCATCGGCCCTGGATCTTAACCAGTATCAGCATGGCAATGACTCAGAAAAAGCACATGTCTTAAAGTCTTGTCTGAGGTTATCTGTGTGTTTCGAGTTTCGTTCATGGTGCCAATCGGAGAAAATGAATCCAGCATATCTACATTGCCGACTTCTTCCTTGGGTGACCATCCATTCGGTCTACCTAGTTCTTCTTTGGACAGATCCTTTGAAGTGGATTGATCGATTACAGTGACTTGTTCTTCTTGCTGGGGTTCCTGCACAGAATATTCTATCTTCTGTACTTTGTTTTCTTTTTTTTTTTTGCATAAACTGGGCTGTTCAGGTCTTTGTGGAGTAATATGATTGATATGATTGATATGTATACTATGTACTCGATGGCAT
>CAJVRC010000835.1:912058-922591 GCA_911456345.1 Penicillium egyptiacum
ACTTGCTCAGTAGGAGAATGTCAATTGTAAGACGTGTCTTAAACTATGTACATACTGGTAATCTAACTATATAAAGCATCCTTGGAAGTCGAGTCTGATGGAGGTTGATAGTTCCTGCCTCAGGCATCCAGATCTTGCAACCAAACGGAGATAATTCAGTCCCGATCCGGCTCTAACAGCTCCCTTTCCCCTCTCTAGCTCTGTTCTGCACATCCAACACACTGTCATTCTTTTCCTTTAAACCTCTTTACATTTAAATACACCTCTTGATCAAGATGGAGGGTGCATCCCGCCAAACGTCAAGGCTACTCCGGCCTCGTGGCCAGAAACTCCTTCCCCAGCGCCTCACACGAACCTCCGCAGTCAGCGGCACACCCTTCACCCAGGTCCAACGACGGACACTGTCAAATTCTCCTCACCCTCTCGCCCCAGAGTCTCTTCTCAACAGCTTCAGAACTGGTTCATACAACGAGGGACCCACCAGCTATTTCACCAACCGACAAACACTGCCCGCGAACACCGTTGTGCGATTCGTGCCACAACAGACAGCATGGATCGTCGAGCGCATGGGAAAGTTCGACCGTATCTTGGAACCTGGCCTTGCGATTCTTGTGCCGTTCTTGGACCGAATTGCCTACGTGAAGAGCTTAAAGGAGGCGGCTATTGAGATCCCTAGCCAGAACGCCATTACGGCGGATAACGTCACCCTTGAGCTCGACGGTGTGCTATATACGCGCGTTTTCGATGCGTACAAGGCAAGGTGAGTGATTTGATGGCGGTTCTTGGTTGTCGTGTGGAGTTGGACCAGTCTAAACAAAGCAATCGCTAATACATCGCTCGCCAATTGTAGCTACGGAGTCGAGGACGCAGAATACGCTATTTCGCAACTCGCACAGACGACTATGCGGTCCGAAATCGGTCAGTTGACCCTCGATCACGTTCTTAAGGAACGCGCCAATCTCAATACAAACATCACCAAGGCTATCAACGAGGCGGCCCAGGAATGGGGTGTCGTCTGTCTCCGATATGAGATTAGGGATATCCACGCGCCTGAGGCAGTCGTTGCTGCTATGCACCGCCAGGTTACTGCTGAGCGCTCCAAGCGAGCCGAAATCCTCGAGTCTGAAGGTCAGCGCCAGAGCGCGATCAACATTGCCGAGGGTCGCAAGCAGTCTGTTATTTTGGCTTCTGAGGCTCTGCGCTCTGAGAAGATTAATCACGCGTCTGGTGAAGCCGAAGCGATAAAGCTCAAGGCCGAGGCTACCGCGCTCGGCATTGACGCTGTTGCTCGGGCCATCGAGGAGGGTGGAGAGAATGCTCACAATGCTGTTAGCCTCAGTGTTGCTGAGAAGTACGTTGCGGCCTGGTCGAACCTGGCACGTGAGGGCACCGCTGTCGTTGTTCCTGGTAATGTCGGCGACATGGGTGGTATGATTGCCAACGCCATGGCTGTCTACGGCAAGGTCAGCGAGACGCAGGCCCGGGGTCTGGCAAAGAAAACTCTTGGAGTCGAAGGCGCCTCTCAGTCATCAGAAACGCCGCAAGAGAGCCAGGTGCCCACCTTTTTTGAGGAACAGACTCAGCAGAACACACAATCCGACGTCGCCTCGCAAACTGCCGAGGAGGGATTTGAGACGGTCGCCGGCGAGCACAAGAAATAAGCGTCTATACTTCACCGACCGAAACGAGAACGACGACTATAATTCCCTATACACCTTTACCTTTTGTTACCGCACCTCCACTCAGTCGGCTCCTTTGGTGTATATGCTGGTTGTTTCGCACTCTTCTCTTCCACATTTCCTTGAATTGGGCTCTTTACATTTACCCAGCACTTTTCATTTCCACATCTTACCTTTCCCGCTCTTACTGCCTATTGTCTTCCCATCGTCTCCCGGCATTTCTTTAGGAGTTTTCAAAAACGCACGAGCTTCGCTGTGCATGTGGCACCGAATTCGCCAAATTGGTGTTCCTGTATGTGTACATAAACGAATTGTTGTTGATCAGGGAACCCGAGGAAGGAGAATACCTCAATGTACAAGTATCAGTATCTTTACGTTGCCCGGGAATTGTAGCTCAGTGCCTTTGGTCGTGACGTCTGCTACATCTACCACGCCTCTTCTTCAAGATGCAACCTACTAAGTTTACTACAGATAATTACAGTGGAGATAGAGGTCAATAAGACAAGTACATCGTTACCGGCTCTTAGCAGTAAGGGGCGCAAGTCCTAGTTAGTTCAAACCGAACGCGAGAACAACGCACCTAAAAACAAACTGAATCAAGCAGGAGAAACCGAAGATACAGGAATAGCTTCAATATCAAACCTGATCTCAAGTGCGCAACTTTGATCCCAGGTCACAATTCTAGAAATATAATATGTACCTCTGGGAAAGACCTCCAGCACTAGATACACCGCGCACTTCCCAATACGCGTACCCAGAAGACCCTGGTACTCAGGGGTGTTATACTGCCAGATCTGCGGTGCTGCACGGACAGGAGGCCAAGTGAGATCATTGCGCGATGAATAAAGAACCTCCTGCACGAAGTTCCTAGTATCGACATTGACAATATCACAAACATAGAAGTGCCGCAGACTCTGGGCCTCAGCAATCTCCTGCAAATGAGCTCGGGCAATCTCAGAAAACTGAGGCCCATCACTTCTGAACATCCCCTCAGCTATGATAAGTCCCTTTCCAACTAGAATATCATACACGTTCTCACAGCCAGCAAGCCCGAGATCGCCCTCTGCATAATTTTGCGTCAGTGTCTGGTTGTATACCGCCTCGTTGGCGTATCCCAGTGCAAACGCATTCTCCGCAACCTGAAATGGGATGTTATGCTTGTTGGTACGAACGTACCAGCGTGCGCTTATAAGGTCGGCTACGGTCAGGGTACTGGACTGGATTTGGCATGTTGTGTCTGTGGAGTCTTCAAGCCATCGTTGTCGTATAGCTCCTTCGTCTTGGATCTTGCCGTATCGCCGTGCTGGGGTCGAACTGGCTGGAGGTATGGCTGGAGTGGTGGTTGGGATCCCTGGGGGAAGACTGGGGGGAACCCACGACTGCTCTGAAGGTGCCATACTGACTTATCAGTATCTTGTCTGTCGATGATTCGGGTTAGTGTGAGGATATAGAGAAAACACTGGGATTGTCTTGATGAGTTCTCTTGAACTGCCGTCGAATGATGAGCTGGGATACTGATTAAATGATGGAATGATTGGCTATATATAGTATATGTCGGTATAGTGAGGACCAGTATAGACATCTATGAGAAGAAGCAAAAAAAGGTCGTGCAACAAAGACAACAAAGGCCTGGAGGAGAGCAAGGACAAAGGCAATGTGGGCAATGTAGACGAATAAATCATGTAAGACTGCTTGTCCCAGATTCCGGACAAAGAATGAAGACGTCTGTTTCAAGAGGTTTGTGCTTCTTTGTGAAAATATATTTGTACACGACAATCTCAACTCCAGTGACAATAAAAAGCCTGAGGTTTTCCACCTTCTCGAGTTTTTCTCACCTGAAACTGACGCTTCGCTAGTCAATTTATCAACCACTGCCCACAAGCCCTAGATCGAAGTGTTCACATCTCCAGACCATCGAATCCAACCCCTGTGGTACCTTCACCGCAACAATGTCTCTTACTAGACCTAACCACCTGACCTACGAACAGCATTTCGAGCGTGAATGCGACTTCTTCCAGGAAGCTTTAGCAAGGGAGGCTTACTCGCTCCATCTTTTGGAAGATCGCCGCACAGAAACCATTCAAGTTATCTATGATCTGATTGTTCAGCTGGAGATCATTTGCCAGCTCGCCGAGACTATGGCTAGAAAGTCCCCGATGTGTCCAACTGTCCTAATTAGCACGCCGGGCTATTTCCTTGGTGAATTCCAAGAATTTTGCCGTACGAGGGTTCTGCCTGGTTTGGTCAGGTCTTTGAGATGCCTTAGAGAGTCAAACATTATCTATCGCGATATTAACTACACAGTTGCTGGTCAATTGGAGGCGGCTCACGAGGACCTGGCTTTCGTCTTGGATTGTCGTGAGTAGAAAAATTGCGTTGTTTGGATTTTATCTGATTTAGCGAATTTTTGGCGCCAGGGAGTTAGTTGTCTATCGATCTATTTGGAGGTTAGATATACAGATGCTGCTCATTAGGATTCTCTTAAGAGGACATGGCCTTTGGTTTAGATAGTCGTGAATAGTCCATTGCATTGAATATATGGATAAAACGGTCCATTCCAGCTCATAATTTAAATATCCTAGCTAAGAAGATGTCCAGTATAAGACATGTCGTTAACAGAACATTTGTTGTCAATAAGCTGGCATTTCCTGGCCTATCTCGTGCATGGCCTGCTGGCTTAGTCTACATGTCTCTTGTAGTTTCAAATCCGATCGATACAGTGTATATCTCATTTTTCTGCTTCTAACTTCTTGTATGTTAGATCAATCAAGTGGCGGTCGAGACGTCATGGACTCATTTTGGAGGTGGCTTGAGGGAGCTATATCTGTGCCCTCTATCAAACCTCAATGCGCCAGTAGTTAACCATCACACTTCATTTACATATTTTGAGTATACCAGGCCCAAAGAAAACACCATAAAGCACAAAACGACGTCATCACTACCGAAGTCGCAGCACCTAACGATGAAGGTTCACTATCTATTCGTGCCCACCCTAACCAATATCACTGGTATATTAACCCACTTCCCCCCTCTTCCTCTCTTAATCTTCTTTTTGTCCTCTACACTTTATCCCAAAAGCAATATCATAGCCTACGAAACATCCACAATGTCTAGTTCCGGAAAGGGATACACCGTTGACAGCTCCGGCACCAACAGCGAGGTATGATCCCCCATCTTCTCCACGTTATGCCCCAAAGAACACAAGACACCTGTCCTTGGGAAATATCAGACCATAATCAAAATGACGCTTACAAAAGCCAAATTAGGGCAACCACTATTGCTCTCGCGACTACGGCTCCAGCGCGTCTAACTTGAACAGCGAACAGCTACCACTACTCCAATACGTAAGCACCTACTTTGAACGAAGCTGTCAGCTATATTTAGCGAATTGAAACAGTTTATTCTAACTGTTTGCTCTAGCAATGGCTCCTACTACTACTCCAATCCCAATGGAAGCTCCTACTGCAACAGCGGGTCGGGAAGCTCGACCTACACTCCCCCCTGGGGAGGATCCGGGGGATCCAGCAAGAAATAGATTAATGCTATGATGTCTGCAAGTGACTTTGTATCGTGAAGGCTTAAGTTATGCGAATAAGCAAAAACATCTTTGTTTTCATAGATATGTGCGTTGATGTAGTTGTAGTAAGCATATCTACTACCTAGGTAGCCCTGGAGGGGATCTTTGATCATTAAAAACAAAATCATTAGTTCCCTATTACCTACTCCAAATAGGTCCCTTTGTCTGGAAGGTTTAGTCCGTATTATCTGGCTTCGTTATCATAGAGATACCCACATGTTTCGCCTCTTCTTCACTAAGAGAAGATCAAAGATACCGAGACCCTAAACATGCAACTCTGTAACTAAATTCAAAGAATATATGCTACATATAGTGGTGCTCGAGGAACCTTTGATATTTCCAATTTTTACTATGATCATTTCTTAAAGACAAGGTTGTCTAGGTATACATTAGGTGGTCACACTTCTGGTTGATGCCTTGTATCACTTTGTTTGATGAAACTACATATGTAGCAAGCATAAAGAGATATATGTGTAGGATAGAACATACAAAATGATAGTGTTTCCCCCTTCAAAAAATCAATAAGTGCTACAACATAGCTAGCCCTTAAGCCTTGTAGTGTCAAAAGACCACCAGCGCGGGAGCTCGGACCAGGCAAATCTGGAGATCGCGACTTTTGGATTCGCGCCCTTCTAACCTCCGGTCTCATCTCTCATCTGGACCTGAGCTTTATTTTTTTCGGAGGGATTTCTTGAATTTTGTGAGGAACCGTTTGCTTGGCTCTTGGTCCTGCCATGTTCCACGGTATACCCATATAATTGAAAACCCGCTCGATCACACGCTGCGCCGCTCCCCTCCTTACCCACGCTCCGCGCGCACATCGGTGTCGATACGTGTCGCATGACCTTACCTCGAGAAACAACTACTCACACCTTTAAGAAATAAGAGAATAACCGTGACTCTGTCTGGGACTGGCGCAATGCATATCATAAAGCCGGTTTGGCTCACTCACGGTGGTACGGAGCTTGATCGCCCTGGTTTTCGTTGCTTGACACTGTCGGGAGACGCAGTGCTTCATGAGAGCAGAACCAACCCATCCCATGAAAAGGCAAAATTTGCTAATGTCATTGCTCTGGTTCAGGTGAACGCAAGGATTTCGAGGTGTACAGCTGCGATGTTTCGCCAGATGGGAAGCGACTGGTCACAGCTGCTGGAGGTGAGCTTGACCCTTTTCGCTTTGAGGTGGAGGTCGCAAAGATCGTGCACCGTGGAGAGAACCTTCGCTGACATCCTGGCTTTTGATTTGATTTAGATGGATACGTGCGAATCTGGTCAACAGATGCTATTTACGGCACCGGAACTCCCGAACTCGAGGGCAAGCCAAAACAACTGGCGTCCATGAGCAACCACTCGGGCACGATTCATACCGTCCGTTTTTCACCCGACGGGAAGTACCTGGCGTCGGGCGCAGATGATAAGATTGTCTGCGTGTACACCCTTGACGCGAACCCTCCAACACACTCGTCAACATTTGGTATGCTTTGGACACACTGAATATGGAGAAATGGAGAAATGGAGGCAGACACTGACAGCTATGGGAAAACTCTTAGGCACCGATGAAGCACCTCCCGTCGAAAACTGGCGCACGATTCGGCGACTGATCGGCCACGACAATGACGTCCAGGATCTCGGATGGTCCTTCGACTCATCGATACTGGTCTCCGTTGGGCTGGACTCAAAGGTCGTGGTGTGGTCTGGTCACTCGTTTGAAAAGCTGAAGACGATAGCGATCCACCAGAGTCACGTTAAAGGCATCACTTTTGATCCGGCAAACAAATATTTCGCAACTGCTAGTGATGACCGGACCGTCCGCATCTTCCGATTCACCTCTCCTGCCCCTAATTCTTCGGCTCACGACCATATGAACAATTTCGTCCTTGAGCAAACAATCACTGCCCCATTCGCCAATTCTCCTTTGACAGCCTATTTTCGTCGTTGCTCCTGGTCGCCTGATGGGATGCACATCGCAGCTGCAAACGCTGTGAACGGTCCTGTGAGCTCCGTGGCCATTATCAACCGTGGATCATGGGACGGTGATATCAATTTGATTGGACATGAGGCACCTGTTGAGGTTTGTTCGTTCTCCCCACGACTTTATGCAACCGAGCCGCCCAATAAGAAGCAAGCCGATGGGCAGCCTGTACCCCAACACCACATTACCGTCATTGCTTGCGCTGGTGGAGACAAATCCCTTAGTGTCTGGATTACGAGCAACGCACGACCGATTGTCGTTGCACAGGAAATGGCTGCTAAAGCTATTTCGGACCTGGCATGGACCCCTGATGGAAAATGTCTCTTTGCTACTGCTCTGGATGGCACAATTGTGGCTGTCAGGTTTGAAGATGGCGAGCTGGGCTGGGCCACGGAAATGGAAGAGAATGAGAAATCACTCACCAAGTTTGGAACTAATCGAAAAGGCGCCGGTATCACAGAGACCACTGACAGCTTGTTGCTAGAGGAAAAGAGCAAGGCTGGCGAGATCAAGCACGTCGAAGGGAGAATGGGTGCACTGATGGGCGATGGCGCTGAACCTACTACGAATGGAGACAAAGCCCCGCAGCCATCAAATGGGACCACCCCTGCTCGGGGCCCTTCGCCAGCTCCCGAGGTTACGATGGCCCAGACGAATGGAACTCCTGCGACACCTGCCGCCACAGAATCAGAGAAGCCTGACCCTTACAAAGCCAAGCTGGAAAGACTTAAGCAGCGTCCAACATACACCAAAGAGGGCAAAAAGCGTATCGCTCCATTACTAGTCTCCGGAGCTGGGGCCGGCGAGTCGTCCCTCCCGCAAAGCCGTTTGATGGCATCTGTCAG
The DNA here is from genome assembly GCA_911456345.1 of Penicillium egyptiacum. Classification (NCBI taxonomy): domain Eukaryota; kingdom Fungi; phylum Ascomycota; class Eurotiomycetes; order Eurotiales; family Aspergillaceae; genus Penicillium; species Penicillium egyptiacum. The sequence goes on from CAJVRC010000835.1 coordinate 920,132, forward strand.
CAACCAGGTCAAGGCTGACGCCCCGTCCACCATCGTTGACCTGTCAAAACCCTTCGATGGTCTACCGAAGGGTGGCCTGACTGCTCTTCTTCTTGGAAACAAGCGCAAGCTGGCCCAAATAGAAGGTGACGAAGATGCCAGTGTAGAAAAGCGTGTGACACTTGCCAGTCAGAACGGTGCAACTCCCATCATGGCCAACACCCCCGACGGCCTTCTACCAGCTCAAGTTCAATCTGCCACGACCGGTCAACAGCCGACTCCAGAGTTCATTCGCCCCGCAGTCACTAATCCTTGCATGTCGGTGAGCCAACTTCGTCTGGCAGTCCCCAAAATTCGCAGCCAGATTCTCCGCGCGATAGATTCGAGCGGGAAACCGACGGAGCAACCTGCCCCTGGTACAGACTCGGGCTCTACCAAGAGTCGAGTGGACGTGGTTTTCGAAGCTCGGAACCCATCACCAGCAAGTCTGACCGGTCGTGCTGTGGACCGCGAGCCAGTACGTCTGACATTGTTCCGCGGAGATCAGCCATTGTGGCAAGATTTTTTACCGCGGACTGTCCTGCTTGTGACTGGTAATCAGAGCATGTGGGCAGCTGGCTGTGAGGATGGATCAATCTATCTTTGGACACCGGCAGGTCGTCGTCTGGTAAGTGCGCTTGTTCTCGAGGCACAGCCTGTCATCTTGGAGTGCAATGGACCGTGGATCCTGTGCATATCCTCTGTGGGCATGTGCTATGTCTGGAATGTGAAGCACTTGTCATCTCCTCACCCACCAGTCTCCCTCCAGCCTGTCTTGGATGCTGCAATCCATACTATGGGCGCGAACCCCACCGCTGCTCCCGCAGTAACAGACGCACGCATTAATTCGGAGGGCCGAGTCGTCGTTTCCTTGTCTAACGGCGAAGGATACTCCTATTCCCCATCCATGTTCACGTGGCAGCGCATCTCGGAAGCCTGGTGGGCCGTCGGCAGTCAGTACTGGAACACCACAGACGCACCCGTGAGCAACTTGCAGGCCACGGACGCACAGCAAGATAACAAGGATGCTAAGGCAGCTGTCGCAGCCGGCATCATTCCTTGGTTGGAGCGAAACACCACGAATGAGACCCTCCTTCGCGGAAGGGCATACTTCCTCCAGCGTCTCATCAAGGTTTTGTTGTCACGCGAAGGGTATGAGACTTTCGAGTCCAGCGTATCTATTGCTCATCTCGAGAACCGTCTCGCTGCTGCTCTGTCCCTGGGTGCCAAGGAAGAGTTCCGGTTATACTTATCCATGTACGCCAAGCGCATCGGCGCCGAGGGTCTGAAACTGAAGGTCGAGGAACTACTGAAAGGTCTCATTGGCGGTCTTTTCGAGGATGAAGACGATGCCAGCGAGGGAGTCCTGAAATTGCAGGCCAATGAGCGCGAAGGCCGTAACTGGCGCGAAGGATCTGATGATCTGTGTGGCTGGCCACGGGAAACATTGTTGAAGGAGGTGATTCTAGCACTCGGTATGTTTTTGGTCTCTGTGCTTTTCTTCTTCTCAACGATTCAATTACTAAAGAAGGTTCATCTAGGCAAACACCGCGACCTTCAACGTGTGACAGTGCCCTATGCCAAGCTGCTGGATATGGTTGACACTACATCGGAGCATGGCGATGCAATGGATCTTTAATGATGGTTTCTCTCTTGCTACCTATACCTGTTCTTCTGTTTTTGCTGGCGTTCAATAAGTTCGGGCTGGGTCACCTTACAGGGTTTGCATTATTTATCTCTGCTGAGGCGAGATTGGAGATGATATATCTGATTTTCATGGTGTATTTGTATCATAGGTTCTCTTTTGGGGTCGTTCTTAATCAAGTCAACCTGTTCCCATCTTACTATGGTCTGATCTTGTAGGACCAACTAGGCCCTAATAACCCTCTAGGGCTCCCGAGGTCCACGGGCCGATACACAGTATTACGTACGTGAATGCAGTGACGTCGTCAGGGCTTGACTTTCACGTGGGCGGTGGCAGCTCTGCAGGCAGAAAATTTGAAGTTATCTGGCGCGAACCTCGTCGACATTGTTTTTTTCCATAGCTAAACACGCATTCATTTACTCTCCTTTTACAAATTGACATTGCCCGCAATTGCTGTGGGCAACCGCAATCACGTCTTCCACTTCCTCTATCTTCTTTCTTCGTATCGTCGATCGATCCGCAGCTGGTCCTGCATTTGGCGCGTTCCATCCTTGTTCCCGCTTCCGCCTTTCGACTTCCCCCCACCTCCCACCTCTCTTCTGTCGCTTCTACTCAAGCAAGAAGAAAAAATCCAATAAAATGGCACCCAAGAAGCCTCAAGTCCAGGAAAAGGTCCTTTTGGGTCGTCCAGGAAACAACCTGAAGAGCGGTATCGTATGTGAGCTAAGCCCCCACCCTTTCTTTTTTTTTTCCCTTTTTTTCCACACAGCACAGTCCACTTTTTAACTCCCGGAAAA
>CAJVRC010000835.1:922659-933942 GCA_911456345.1 Penicillium egyptiacum
AAACCCCCTTGCCCCCTTTCCTCGCACCTTTTTTTTTTCCTTTTCTTCTCAACCATGATTGACTAACAATATGGCTTCAGGTTGGTCTTGCCAATGTCGGCAAGTCGACACTCTTCCAGTCCATCACCAAGTCCTCCCTCGGTAACCCGGCCAATTTCCCCTATGCCACCATTGACCCCGAGGAGGCCCGCGTCATCGTTCCCGATGAGCGGTTCGACTGGCTCTGCCAGCACTACAAGCCCAAGTCTCAGGTTCCTGCCAACTTGACCGTGTATGATATTGCCGGTCTTACCCGCGGTGCCTCGACTGGAGCCGGTCTGGGTAACTCTTTCCTGTCACACATTCGCGCTGTGGATGCCATCTTCCAGGTGGTTCGCTGCTTCGATGATGCGGAGATTATCCACGTTGAGGGTGACGTCGATCCTTGCCGTGATCTGAGCATCATCAACGAGGAGCTCCGCATTAAGGATATCGAGTTTGTTGAGAAGGCTCTCGACCTTCTTAGCAAGCAGACTCGTCGTGGTGGACAGTCCCTGGAGATGAAGAAGCTCAAGGAAGAGGAGGCTACTACTGCTAAGATCCTTGAGTTCCTGAAGGCTGGCAATGACATCCGCAAGGGTGACTGGAACCCCAAAGAGGTATGTTGAAAATTTTTTCTTCTTCTCCCCCACATCAACTTGCCCTTCTATCCATGCCAACTCCTTACCTGATGAATAAGAGCACTGCTCGAAATTAACCCAGCTCGTTGAGTGCCTCATTAAAAGGATACTCACAATCCGAGGCACCTTGAGAAAAACAGTTATGTGCTGAAATTTTGGAGTCCACTTCTACATGATTGCATCACTCAAACTCTTTGAGAAATCTCATGCTAACCAAATTGTTTATAGGTCGAAGTTATCAACCCTCTGTTCCTCCTCACTGCTAAGCCCGTTGTGTACCTTGTCAACCTGAGCGAGAGAGATTACATCCGCCAGAAGAACAAGTACCTCCCCAAGGTCTTTGAATGGATCAAGACCAACTCGCCCGGCGACCCAATTCTTCCCGTGTCGGCTCAGTTCGAGGAACGTCTGACCCTGATGCATGATGATGCGGCCGCTGAGGCTGAGTGCAAGTCCCTGGGCACCAAGTCCGGTCTCCCTAAGATCATCACTACCATGCGCCAGTCTTTGAACTTGGGCAGTTTCTTCACCACTGGTGAGGACGAGGTCCGGCAATGGACCATCCGCAAGGGCATCAAGGCTCCCGCTGCGGCTGGTGTCATTCACACCGACTTCGAGAAGACCTTCATCCAGGCTATTGTGTACAACTATGCTTCTCTCCGCGAGTACGGCGATGAGAACAGCATCAAGGCTGCTGGTAAGATTATGACGAAGGGCAAGGATTACGTCGTCGAGGACGGCGATATCATGCTCATCAAGGCCGGTGCTGCTAAGCACTAGGTGCACATAGACCATAGTTTAAATGATACACCAGTGTTGATGAGTCTATCTATTCTCTTTAATTGTAGATTTGTATTCTCTGCAAGCCAATTTGAGTTGCCTGTTGTAAATTATCATTGATTGCTTGTTCGTATTCGCTTAGTTCAATATGTTTGTTTCATCGCATGATATATCGCATTTCCCTTCTATAGTAGTTCTTGCCTTGATATTTGGAGATCGGCCTGCAATGTCTCATATTATTCATAATGTAACACCATACATTTTATTCTGTTCTTGAGTCGTTCAACTTCAAGTAAAAAGATGCAAAGCTCTCTGCTGGTCACGTGACAACATCCCCGCGCATCCCACTTGCGTATCAAGAGCTTGATCCTCATATTATCACGCCCTCAACCAGCATTATGTTTAAGAAAGAGTGAGTCAATCCCTTCAATTAACTCAAGGCAACCCTCCAGCTAGCCCAGTGGCTTGATCGAACCTCCTGTGTGCCAAATGGGAGCACACACATCCCTCCGTTTTGAGGCATTGCAAAGACCGCAGGAGCTGTCCAACGCTCTAGATTAAGACATACACTATGGGACAGCTATTGCCACAGAGTTTACAAAAGCCACCAGCTAACATATGTACTTCATCTAGTATTCCCCCAAGCAACCGGTCTAAGGTGAAGTCCTCAGTGCAGCGCGGCCTGCGCCAAAAGCTGCTGGAGACATACCCCGGCTTCGAGCCGTACATTGAAGATGTCATGCCCAAGAAGGCGTCATTGGAAGCCGTGAAACTGTATAGTTCCCATCCTCCCCCCATTTTTTGCCTTTCGATCCCAGCAACGTCATTTCCAGCTTTCAGCGTAAACATGCTATGCATCTCATTCTGGAAACGAGAAAGCTAATCAAAACCACCCCCACAAGACCCGATCGCGTGACCCTCTACACAATAGACTCAACCCCTCTCTTCTTCCAACCCATCGACGGACCCCCAGTCCCCCACCTCCGCCTCATCCACGCCTACCCCTCCGCCGTCCCGACCATTCAAATCGACCGCGGCGCCATCCGCTTCGTGCTCTCCGGCGCAACGCTCATGGCTCCTGGTCTCACCTCCCCCGGGGGCCGTCTACCTGATGCCGAGCATGCGATTGAGGCTGGGCAGATCGTTGGTGTCAAGGCTGAGGGGAAGGAGGAGATTTGTATGGTTGGTATGCTGAAGGTTGGCACCGAGGAGATTAAGAGTAAAGGGAAGGGAGTTGTTATTGATGAGGGCCATTATCTTGGTGATGGACTTTGGAGAATGCATTTGGATTAGATTAGAGGGTGGTTTTCAAAAGATGCAAGGGATTCATTGGGCTGGGGTTGGGGTCTTTTGTGATGTTTTGGCTGGAACAATACCAACTATACCTCTCTGCACGTATATTGTATGATGATTATGTGTTGGATGATTTGAAATGAAATATCGCCCCTCTGGATGAGGATCTAGATTGATTCAATGGGATGTATTGGATTGGATGTAGATAGATGCTCGTATTGAGGCTGTAAAAGTGGTTAATAGTGAAGTGCTTTGCATTTTACATGTAGAAGAAGTGTCTGATGCTCTGGGTGCTTGGAGGTTCTTAGCTTCAAATACCCACTTCCCCTGTTAATCCATGTCTCCTTTAATCTCAACGTATATCGCACGATGGCTTCCAACACATAAAAATACAGGTTGTGGTATGAGCCAGTGAGTCAAGGGCAATGACCTCGAAAGAACAGAATGATAGATTTAATCTAAAATTTCTCAGCTCGATATGAGTGTCCCTCAGAAGCGACAGCGGCGATGCTGGGCCAAATTTGGCCCAGGCGAGGTCGTAGCAGCAAATTACAACGCGAACCGTGAGAAATCGTTGAACAAGAACTGTGGATAGACCACTAGTCTGACCTTATTCTAGGGAGATTGGTACTGCAAGCATGCGTATGGCCGTTATCCGGACGCTGAATCCTACCACTACATCCATGTGTAAGCTTTTTTCTGCCTTGCGACCTGTCAAAATGTCTTACTACGAAGTGCACCCTTTCTAATATCAGATCTTGCGACACAGGACTGGCTGGTACTCCTCAATCAACCCGGATGGAAGTGAAGAGAAGCTTCATGTGAAAAAGAAGCCAGCCTCGTACCGCCCACCTAACAGCGATGATTGGGAAAATTGGTCAGATGAGGTAGGTCCCTTGGGACAAATTGCCTGCATACCTGATTGTTGATTGAGAAAACCAGTCGTCCGGGCCCATGGATTTGGAGCAAAATCGAACGATTAGAGCGGGAGCAAGGTATGGCTTGGTCTGTCCTAGTACGTGGCATAGCTGACACCAGGAAGCTGGAATTGAGGGAACTGAGCGACAACACCATGGTGAGATTACATCTTTGATCACAGATGCAATGGCCTCGACTGGAATCAGCCCAGTGAAGGGGAGACGCCGAAGGTGGACGAGGATGTGATGTCCACAACTGCGAGCGAGATCATGGTAAAATGCGCGGGCAACACATCTGAGGATAAAAACGAAGCGGCAAGATATATCAGCCTCAAACCCAAACCCTGTCACAAGAAGGTGGAAAAGCCGGAGAAAGAGTCCAAAGAGCACGAGGAGCAGAAGAAACAGAAGAAACGCAAGAGCAAGCAGGCTGAGGAGCATGAGGGTCCTCGAGCGAAGAAGATGCGAACCGGAGAAGAAGAAAACGAAAAGCGAACTGGGGAACAGAAGTCACAGGAGAAACCTGAAGAAAGGAAGATTGGAAAGAAGCTGGAGGAAAGGCCGGAGAAGAAGCCGGAGAAGAAGCCAGAGAAGAAGCCGGAAAAGAAGCCGGAGAAGAAGCCGGAGAAGGCGCTGGAGAAGAAGCTGGAGAAGGCGCTGGAGAAGGCGCTCGAGAAGCAGAAGCAGAGAGAAGCTCGAGGCGAAGCTGCTTAGAGGGAGACAATTTCGTTGTCCTCGTTCAACATTCCTCCACTATACTATCTCCCCAGAATTCCTCTGAGATTTCTTCTTCCTTTGCAAGCACAATCCGCCGAGGAATTGTCCGAAGGCTAAGGCGATCAATGCATTGACGATTGTCTGAACAATATCCCAACAAGCTCGTTCGACATCTGGACTATCGGCACAATGGTGGCAATGGCGCCAATGGAAATAGGGCAATTCGTCAAAGCTACATTTGTAGAGCTAGGCCTCTGCTTAAGCGATATGGGCAATAAACTGAGTCCTTCAAGTATTCCCGGAATTTCTGGGGGAGGAGATCTTCTGCGACAATGGTACCATGGGCTCCCGTATCAAATATCATGTTGATGCCTTTTAGCCGGTAGGGAGGATCGGTGTCCCTACCCTCCACGCCTCGTAAAAGAACATGAGCCCGAATGGTAGTAGGTGTAGCAGGTGCGCTTCTCCGAGTTCAGCTCTGAGTGATACATATGGTTGTCGAAATTCAGTATTCGCTGCCTCTTTAGCCATCTGACGGACACACTCGGTCCATCAACATCGCTGAGGGTTTCTTCGACGGCTTGGACAGCAGACCTCCGGGTAGTGGAGGGTGACAGAAAGTTCATTGCATTCCCCGTTCATCTCGGCAAGCCGGCGAACACTTTTCGCTTCAGTTTCCACATGTCCTGAAAATACCTGAGGGGCAGAAGAGCGGGAATGCAAAAAGCAGAAGATGTGTCAGACAGGGTATCTGAACTGCCATCGAGCTCTGTAGCTGTGTAAAGATTCATCCACGCTTCTCACTGATACCCCGCTTCGTCGACATGGCTCGCTCCTTGCTGGCACCGAGCAGAGGACCAGACCAGAGGTGGGAACTTCACTCTGACACTCCAGCCTCCCCGACGACAGCAAGGAGCTGGAGCGGAGACGCGGGCATTCCTGAACCTCGGAATTGAAAGTCGAGACTTACCCAGACATAACAGTCTTTTTGTCCTAGGCACTTAAGTAGCGGCTTTGGAGCGTATGCTGAAAAGGCAGGGGAATCTGAGAGGAGGATGAGTACAGTAGATGCTAGATGCGATGATGTCACAGTGTCACATGCCATCTTTATCTGTTTTGTTTGCTCTCGAGCCTTATACAAGTCTACCAAGGGCAGCTTGTGGCTTATCTAGATTGAAAGTTATACATTACAAATATTTAGTCGGAAGGCAATCGTTATTAGGATCAATTACCGAGTGTACGTAGTCTCTCTCTATTGAACAATGAGCATAAGAGGCTAGCCATTGAGACTCTACGCTTGCATGCATTTCCGGGCTGCTGCGGTATATAAATAGAGCCAGTCTCCCAGTTTCCACAGAAATTGTCCCCCTTTTCGAATTGTACCACCTTATCACTATTCTACTTCAAAGCACGTTTGACAAATATTTTACTCCCAGATATGGGTGCCCCTGTCTCAGAAGTGGCCATCATTCCCCTGGTGAAGGGGGCCGATCCACGCGACGAGAATAGCGAGGTAGCAAAGGTCCTCGACAACTCGATCCAGGCTACGATTGAGCAGCCTGGATATCAGCGCATGGTATGGGGCTTGTGCAAAAATGACCCTACTGTGATGGTTATGATTGTCGGTGAGTCCCTTCTTGATGAGAGAATCAGATGGATCCACGAAATAACAGTCTCCCCAAGATTGGGATGACCTGAAGTCCCACCTCAACTTCATGGCTGCTCCGCATTACCAACCGTTTATGGAAGAATTCAATACGATCGTTGCTGGAACAATTGATTTGTTCCATACAACCTTTGAGGAAGGAGTTGGCATTGTGCCTCCGGTAGAGCTCAACTGTTGCACGACTGATGTCTCCTTTGCTTTCTTCCCTATACGAGCGTTAAGCAGGGCTTCCAGATAATCTGTCTCGCGTTTCTCGGGCCGTGAACACGGATCTCCTCAAGTCTAACGATGCGCCCTCGAGTATTGCCAGTGGCTGGTGTACTGATGATATTTTGGACGAAGAACGTCATGGGAAAGGACCAGAGAAGCCGTGGATGTCGATGGTGACATGGAAGAATTCAGAAGCCCGACGCAGGGCCTGGGATCGCAAAGCTGTTCTCGGTGATATTCCGAAGCTCGTTGAAGGACAGGGAGAGCTGGAAATCTAGAAGGTCAAATTCCAGCCTGTGATTTCCACGCCATGAACATGTTTTTGGATGTTATGTCGCATTACTGTTGGCATGATTGGATTTGAATTCCTGATCAACTAGCTTTCTACAATTGAAAGGCGCAATTCACCAGCGAGTAGGTCTCCCCCTATATACGTCTACAGCTAGATCCACCCGTACTAGTCGTCAAGGGAGCAAGATCGGAAGAATCTCCAAAATATCCCCTTTCTTTTATAGAGCCTTCCCATGAATAACTTCAATTTCCTTTGCCTTGAATTTGTAATATCTAGAATAACCATGGGAGTTTCCGGTTCTAACCTGTCCGGTAGACCACTTCGGATGCAAGCACAACGTGTCGATTCCTCTGACACACCAGTAAGTTTGAAGATAGCTTTTCCAACTATGTGAAAACGCTGATCATGGAATATTAGCCGACTCATGGCCCCCTGAAGGATGTCTTTGGCGAGTATACAATCGTCACCGGAAAGTTCAACGAAAGGTATAGCACAAAGGTGAAGCATTATTGGACAATATTTTTAATCCATTGCGGAGGCCTGACTCTGCATTCTAGAGAGATCGGTACTGCAAGCACCGGTATAACCGCGAGGGCGACATTGATGGCTACCGTTTATGTCCATTTGTGAGTATTGCCGTCATATCTGGTGTTAAGATCTCTAGGGAAGGTCGGTACTACTCCAAAAACCAGATGGAAGTGAAGAGAGCATAAATCCCATATTGAAGCAAGCCTTCTGTACTCCACCAAGAAGCAATCGCCGGATAGATTGCTCAGATGAAGTTGATTGGGAGGGGCTAAATGAAATACCTGACCTTGGCATCGCAAGGGCCTCTGTAGCTCACAAACATGTGGAGGAATTCATGCAGATGATGAAAAGCGAAGAAAGTAGGTTTGAGTGGCACATGACAAGTGTCGTAGCTAACATGGCGCAGAGAGGATTGTCGATAACGATATCGCGAAAAAAATGAAGATATGTGCAAGAATGCTGAAAGGAAAGGAAATTCCGGATATGGGCACTGACGACGAAGCCGAAGAGACCGAGTGTGAGACAGCAGAATCGTCGGATGAAGAGGGACCAGTCGAGGAGAGGAAGGAGAACCAACAAAGAAAAGACGAAGAGGAAGACCACGCGCCGCAGGGGAGAGCGGCGCAGAGAAAGACACCCATGCCGGAGGAGCAGACGGCGATAACCATGACGCCAATGTCCGATTCGACCTCGGTTAATGAGTCAATTGACAAACCCAGGCATCCAGGACAGACGGAGGGCAGATCTTCTCAAAAGCGGAAGGGCAATGAAATGGAAGACAGCGAGGACGAGGCGCCTAGTACTGCAGCCGCGAAGAGGGCGAACACGGATAGAAGAGGCGGACCTGGGCTTACCGTCGCCGAAAGGCAGGAGCAGAAACGACTCGCCAATAGGAGAAAGAAACAGCGTGTGAAGGCGAAAAGGGCTCGGGCGAGACATGAGATTGAAGAGAGGGCTTTGGAGCCCTAGACTTGCCAAATATATGCCCGATGTGCCATAATCACTTCAAGTTTGAGATATTGGAATTGCCTCTGGTGCGGATGATGAAGTACCAACAGTGAGGCTGTCTATTGGTCAGTGTGTTCAGGCTTTCATGGTCGTTGCAGTTCCCAGTTTGAATAGCATGCCAACATGGTATCGAACCCAGAATTACATGATTCGTGCTGGGGTCGAGTATCGGAATTTCTTTGTCCTGACTAGATGATGGTTCCTGCATTCAACCAAGTTGGGCCGGAACCAACATTGAACGTAGCCACATGTCACCGGTGCTCATGCTAAGTACTAGGGATGTAGGAAGCGGATGAATGTCACGGGTCTGGGGTTCCCAAATCGTCCATATTTGATTGCGCAGAGGAGGCGCTTCGAGCTGCGGCTATACGCGTATGATGTGTCACCGAAAGTCCAAATTTGTTAGAGAAGAATGGAATACTTAAATTTCAAATGCCCAGACCCGTGCGCTGGGTGGTGGGTGATGGCAGAGTGGAAGAGATGTGGAAGAGCGGCGTGAAGAAGTAAGGAAGTCGACCCCAGGGAATGCTGTAGATAATACGTCTAGGGCTGGGATATCAAATAATACTAACAAGCCAGAGCTGGATAGATCTATGGAGTGTTACACAAATGAAGAGAACAAAGCCGAAAGTAAAAGCAAAAAAAAGCAAGCCCATGCATGCATGCATCATCCAATTACACATCTAGTCTACATCAATAGATGAAGCCTAGAAAGACCGACTTATCACCTCCAAAAAAGGAAATAAAAAGCAGAAGCCCATCTATTCATTACCCCTCGTCCACAAATAACCAAATCCTCAGAGCGCAGTTCTCAACTCAGCAGAACTTGAAGCTGAGGTGATACCGACCCTCGGCATATACCAAAGCTCGGCACAACAGCCGATTTTCAATTTACAACTTACAGGTTGAGAGCCAGGACACCAGCCAGAAGGCCAGCAGCGGCACCGGGGGCAACGAGACCCATGGCAGCACCGGTGGAAGGAGTAGGGGAGGCAGAGGCAGAGCCGGAAGCAGAGCCAGTGGCGGAGGAAGCGCTGGTAGTCATACCAGTGTTGGTGGAGGTGTTGGTGCCAGTGGTAGTTCCGGTAGAGGTAGAACCGGTAGCTGTAATAATAGAGAGGTCAGTGCTGTTCTTGCCAGTTGGGAGACCAGTAGTAAGGGAGCCAGAGGTAGAGTTTCCGGTGAAGGGGGGTTTGATGGTAGAAACGTCCGGGGTGAAAGTACCAGTGGTGGAAGCCTCGGTCTCAGTGGTGGAGACACCAGCAGAAGTAGAAGCAGTGGAAGTGGTACCAGTAGAGACAGCAGAGGTAGAGGCAGTAGAAGAGACAGAAGAGACAGTGGAAGATGTACCGGTAGTAGTAGCGCTGGAGGAGCTCTTGGCGGACTCGGTCACATCGAACTGCTCGGACTGGGCGAGGATGCCGGTGTTCTTGGACTCAGTAGAGATCAGGTTGATCTGGAAACCGGAGCTGCGGTGCAGGTCGAGTGTTAGTGGATTGCATCGAGATACAATCGAGGAATCACAAGAGTGATCTTACCCATCGGTGACGCCCTTCAGGCCAGAGGCAGTGTAGGAGCCCTTGGAGGTGTCGACGCCGGAGGCAATCTTCTCCGCAACGTTGGGGTAGACGGCATTGTTGACAAGGACGATGTCAACGGTGGAGGCGTCAGTGCTGTAATAGGTTAGCCTTGGCTATCATGGCCGAGGTAATGTGTGAGAGATGGCAGTAAAAATACCTAACCGACGACCACTTCACGGTGAAAGAGCCGGACACATCGACCTCGTCATTCTTAGCGGGCTCAGTGACCTTGATAGCTAAAATGATTGTTAGAGAGTCTCTCATGCCAAGGGTGATTTTACATACCTCCAACGGAGAGGGCCAGAGGCAGGAGAGATAGAACGGTAGAGAAACGCATCTTAACTGAATTAAAGCGAGTGTAGTGGATTAAAAAAAACGAATGGACGTTGGAGCGTAGAAGAGAGAGAGATGCGAGAGAAAAGTTGGAGATGGAAAAATATTCGGATTCAAGGATCCATGTCATTAAGTAGGTGACCAAACACTTCATCTGATATCGCACAACCTTGGATGCCCTGAACCGTCAACAATGTCTCTGACAGCCACTACCAATACGGAAATATACACCTGAAAATAGAACTGACATAGCGAGAAACCTGGTTTTAGAGCATTCTAATAATATTTTAATCATTTATTACAGAACGTGGGAATTCAGGGTCTGAGTAAGGTTCCATATGGGAGAAGAGGACAGAGCGAATGGTTCGCTGACGAGCTAGTTTCAGGCGCAAATCCCGCTTCCATTTGTATGTTGTAATATATTACTCTATCAGTTAGATATTGGGAGTTCCGTTGTCATAATATCCATATGTCCGCTAGTACAACCGAATAGTAGTTATTATTGTACGGAGTATGCTCGGAGCTGACCACGGGTATGGATACCAACCAACCATGGGTCTGGTACGCCGATAGGGCCGATAAAGAAAACGCTAAGTCGGGCTTGGCAACGCGCTACTGGTATTTAAGGCGGTCTTGGCAGAGTGCAAACACGAACAGCACAATGCGACGTTGAATTCTTTTTATTACGTGTTTTTTTCCATCTGTCTAAGCTTTTCTGTACTTTTGAGTTGCAAATTATGCGGTAATTTACCAGCCCATTTAACCGGAAATGCCCAGACCGTGAATTCTCGTATATTTTTTTAATCGGTTAGTTCGGGCAGGGGTGCTGGCCACAAGTTTGAGGGAAGGCCAGCACGCCTAATAATCTGATGTCTAAAGGAATAAAAGGGCTGTCCATGGATTTTTCATGAACCTAGTAACCCCTATAGCAAATGTGCACATAAATTATTAGTGCGTCTCACAATGAACTCGAAAATGGCCTACAAGAACAAACACCGTTTCGGTGTCTCAACAAAGACCCACCCATACACAGGTCAATTTCAGGATTGAGACATATCTTAATAGGTCCTCGGATAACACCCTGTGTTGTAAGTCAACCATACGTGGGAGCACCGGAGGCGATAAAATGAGTGTCTCACCCAGAACCTGCAGGCGCATTATTCCGGACAAAGGTGCCATTTCCACACCGGTTGAATAGCGGTCAATTCCGGAGGACGGAGTAGTCAGATCCGAATAAGTAAATATATGAATTTTTTTTTTTTTTTGAGGGTTTATGATTTAGTGAATACGAGAGGAAGAC
>CAJVRC010000835.1:934020-1084184 GCA_911456345.1 Penicillium egyptiacum
TTATCACAGATATGTATTATTGTACATAATTTTTGCCAGAGAAGAAGAGCCCCCGGGTATGTGGCTTGCGCCCAAACCCAACAAAAGATTAGTTATCGTAGATATTCACATTACTAGATAGAACAATGGAGTTAGTTATCAAGCCACAATCTCGAAAGCAGTACGGAGTTTTCGGCGAAGCAAGGATGGGAACGTATACATACAAGTCCCTCTTGAGACCATCCCGGTCCACTGTAGCCGCATCAACCCAGACACTGGCACTCATCGCCTGGACACCGAAATTTCCATAGCCCTTCTTGTTGATAATGACAGGTCTCATGTTTGGATGTAATATATCGATCCATTGCTCGGATGCATGATGTTGACCGACAAACATGCGCTGCGCACCAGGACCAGCGTTGCTGATAACGCAGGCAAGTCCAGATAGGTGACGGGCGTTTCCGTAGCGGACGAATCCTATACCACGGTTAGATCTGGGAAAATGGCTTGGTATCCCCCATAATGGGGCTGAGTATCAAGCGGAGCAAGGGATAAGCGAACCTATGCAGTTGGGTTGGTTGAAATAATCCTGCTGTTCGCCGTAGGCATAGAGTTTCCGGGCTTGTGTTAGTACGGGAAGAAGGCCGTTGCAACTTGGTGTCATTGGGTTGTCCACATTCGCTCGTATCCCGTACAGGTCACCCCAGAATACGCATGGGCGACCCTCTTTGCGGAGGAGGACCAGTGCGTATGCTAGTAATTTGAAGGATTGCGATACCGGGGTCTGGGGTTGATTAGCTATCTTCAATCATTATGAATGGGGAAGGTCGCCTTACCTCAAGCATTTGTCCTAGTTGCTGCGGAGAGTTAGGTACAAAAGTAATCATGCGCCAAGATCCAGACACAATTCGTACTTACCGTATCATGATTCGAAACAAGGGTCTGGAGAAGTTAGCTGAGTGTTACTAGTCGGGCGTCGGGCATCGAGAGAAACTTACCACAGCGTGGTCCGGCCGACACTGTACCAATGTATCTTTGAAAATCCCGCGGAGGTCTGGTGCCTGTGCATGGGACAATTTGGAGAATCGCTCCAGGAGAGGTACATCATATGCAACGAGATCGTACTCTACCTTCTTGAGGTAATCCAGAAGGGATGGTAAATGTCCAGTCCAGTACTCTCCTATCGCGAAAAAGTCTGGGTTGGCGGTTTTCCGAACATATTTCACGAATGCGCGTTGGAACTCGGTTGAGAAATGCTTAGCGGCATCAAGCCGCATTCCATTAAGGCATAGGGATTTGGTGATCCACGTTCCCCATTGAAGGAGGTCTGCCCGGACTTCTGGGTGTGCAAGGTCCAAATCGGCGAACATCAGGTAATCGTAGTTTCCATTCTCTGTGGAGACATCTTGCGCCCAATCCTTGTTAGATGCGACGATCTTGTAGATTGCCCTTTGCTTGCTCTTGTCATCCCAGTCGACGCCGCTGAAATGTTGCCAGTGATACTTCATTGAGCTGTACATGTCACCGCGACCGGTGAAATCAAAGCCTGTCCAGCCATTGACTTCTGTCGGCTTGGATATGTTCAGATCTCTTCCTGTTTATTGAGTCAGTATATGGCCGAGGACCCATGATGAATTGAACATCAACAGAAAGAATGATAAGATGGCTCACGTTTAGGGTCTACCTTGACGGCCTGAAAGGGCTCTGGATAATCCGCGCCAGCTTTGTGATTGAGCACAGCATCCCAGATTACACCAATGCCCAAGGTTTGCGCTTGGCACATCAGGTCTTCAAGTTCACGCTTGGTACCCCATTTCGTAGGAACTGCGCCCTTCTGATCGAACTCGCCCAGGTCATACAGGTCGTAGATGTCATAGCCATTACCATGAGCGTCCATTCCCTTGCATCCTGGGGGAATCCAGATCTGATCGACGCCAATGGCCTTGTACTCTGGTAAGGAATGCTGCAGACGACGCCAATGCTTCCGGTCGGCGGGAACATGCCATTCAAAGGCTTGCAATATGAGCGAATTATCTGGAGCAGTCCATGATGGCAGCTGTTGTAGATTCGCTGCTGCTTCTGTACCATGTATTCAGGTGAGACGTTGGAACTGTTTTCCAGTGGGGAAGACTGACCTTCAATCTGTTTCCATTTCTGGCCTTTCTGTCGAGATCCACACCACAGGAATGACATCGCGGAATTGTTGCAATGGAAATGACAAGTCAAGCTGTATGTATGTACATAACCCGCAGAATATGCACATCCATTTTGGGGCTAGGGCTGGGATGTGGACTATTTTTACTCGGGCGAAGGTAAGGCACAGGTTTGTAGGTGGATCTCCAATTATGATTAGTCTGAAATTATTGAAATGTCTCAGTTAGAGGAAAATTTCATCCATGGAACACCGGAACTTTTCTAGAAACTAGAAACTCCACCCAGGTGATCTCATTGGCTGCCGCGCCCATAATGCGTAAAGTTTCGGAAAATCAAGAAAAAAGCTCATAATGATACGAAGGCCAACGTAGCAAGAAGAGGGAAAAGGCCAAGAATATCGCCAAAATAAAACAACAAGACAAAAAAAAAATATGAACATAGAAGGATATCTCCGCGAACTAAGCCGAGCCATCAATACGGCTCACTGCAATGGGGAAAAATGGAAAAAAAAGTGGAAAAATTAACGATCAGAAGAAGTAGGGAGGAAGGAAGGGAAGAGCGAAGGAAGGCCTTTGGGACATTCCTTTCAAAGGAACATAACGAATATGCTGGTCACCACTGCTAGCAGGAAGGTAGCCACACCGGTACCACTGGTAAATTGAGTTCCAGTCGATGTCGAAGCACTGTGAGTCTTCAACATCGCGAGGGTAATGTTCGTGTCAGAGTAGCCACAAAGGCCACTGCCGTCCATATAGTGGGTGGGGAAGAAAACCCGGGGCTCTCCCTTGTCCATGTCGACACGCAGCACGCCCTTGTTGTCGACAGTATAGTTGTTACAGTTTAGAACATCTGTCACCACCGTGCCGGCATTGTAGCTGACTGTCATGTCGATGTCGTAGCGTCCACTAGTCGAAGGTTGAGTGGACAACACCATGACTACTTGTCGACCCTGGATACCCTTGGTGAAAGCAAGCTCACTGCCCCCCTGGAAGATCGTGTGAGTCGAGTCCTCAAAGTAGTCAGTGCCCAGGTAGCCTGCGTGGTTCCGGATGCGATTCAGCTTTGCGATCAGCTTGTAGAGCTCCGTTTCGGTGTCGTATTTGGTGAGCCAGATGGCTTCTCGGTTGTGAGGCACGCCATCTCCCTTCAGATGTTGCTCTTGGCCTTGATATATCATTGGGATCCCATCAAACAGCATGGTGAACACTAGGACGTTTTTGGCCATCTGCCAAGTATCATAATTAACAAAAGCGATCAGTCAACCCGAAGAGCGCACACATACCGCCATGTCATCGGAATAGCTACCAATTCGAGCCTTGTCGTGGTTCTCAGAAAAGGAGGTCATAGCATTGACGTCTGGAATCGAGACTCTCATGTTCTCCACCGTTTTCGCCAAGAGGGACGCACTGCCATTGGTAAAAGCAGATATGATATCGAAATAGATCGGATAATTCGGCAAACTGTTGATGTAGTTGCTCTGGTAATCCTCCATGATGCTGACTGCCCCTTCAAGAACTTCACCCGTCATGAAAGTGTCGACACCGTCGGAGAATTTGCGCAGAAATTCTGGGTTGACGTGCTTGGCGGCGTCAATCCGGAGCCCGTCAATGGAATAGGTCTTGATAGCGTGATTCGCCCATTTGATCAAAAGCTGTTGTACATCTTCGTGCTCTGTGAAAAGATCCGGCAGCGGCACCTTGTCATCACCTGTACTGCACTTTTGCGCAATGGCCATGTCGGTCCAGTCCGTCATATTGCAGTAGGGATGGAAATAGTCTGCGTTATTGAAGGGCGTAAAGACAGAGTAGTCGATATGTGTGGCGGGGTCACTGCCATTCGTGATGTAGGCCATGTTGTTGATCACTGTATCCATCATGAAGTACATGCCCCGGGAGTGGAGAGCGTCACTGAGGTCGAGCAAGTCTTGATGCGTTCCAAAATGAGAGTTGAGATTGTTGAAGTTCAATGGCCAGTACCCGTGGTAGGCTTCGCCATAGGAGACCTGGCCCTCGATATTCTCGATGATGGGGGAGATCATCACAGCATCAAAACCCATTCCTTGGATGTAGTCGAGATGGTCAATAGTTCCTCGCCATGTTCCCCCGCAGTAAAGTCCCGCCTTGGTATTGCATGGTGATGTTGTCGATCCATCTGTACGAGCGAAACGATCCGTCATTGTCTGGTATATCGATCTGGGCTTCCAGTCGGCTGTCCTTGCGGCCGACGCCGAGGAAATGAGGCCCGTAATCAAAAGCAGCCCTACCAAACGGCCAGCAGTCGATCGTGACATCATGGCAGCTCGTATTCGTGGGGGCTCGTATTCGTGTGAAGGGTCGATTGGAAGAGAAAAATAGAGTACTGGGGTTTCAGGTAAAGAGTGACTTGATTAACTCAGGAAAGCGCAAAGATGGCCGACAAGAGGAATAAATGAGTGACATTTGGGCTTTCGCCAGAAACAGAGAACGAGAGGAGGCAAAGAAAGCAGAAGGCACAGACAGGAAAAGGTCGGGGAAATTTGCCTGGCAAGGGCAAGTCAGGTGGTACGGCCTTCCAGGGTTCTGGGGTCGATCCATACATAGGTTTGAACTTTCACCCCACAAACACGCGCTATATTACTATTCGGAGACAAATGTCCGGGTGTCCTATGTAACCTCCCGGAGCGCCCTACCTGAGTACCTGCTTGTGAATATGATTTACCTCGGGAGAGCTGCATGAACGGACCTGATCGCCATGGGACCTACCCGGCTTACCCACATATGTTTGTTTATATGACCCCGGATTCAGAAACAAAGAAAGTTATGATTATCGTGGCTTTTGAAGAAGAACTACGCCAGTGGATTCATAAACTGTGTGGACATCAAGCGGGGACTGCAGAAACTGAGTTTAGTTTGATTATGGTGTGTACCTATGAGGGGAAAAAGAGACACTTGACGCACTAGTAAGGACACTATTGGAACACACGGAGTACAGGAGCCATTTTAGTGCTGTCAGGTACCAGGCACCCTGTCCTGGGGCTTGCTGGACGTTGCGGTTAATTGGTTGTCATGTGGAGACAATGCCCTAATCTCAGGAACAGTCGCCGCCCTATTCATCACACAAGATATGACAAAGTTTCGATGGTCCAATCATTTGAGACAAAGTGCCATCAATTTAAGAGACCAGTAAGGTTGAATTTCCGCGAAATCGGGTCAAAGCTATAGATAGTACTTTGGTACTGGTACTCCGTACTGTATGCATTACATACCCTGAATCGATACACCAAGCACCTTGGCGGTGGTGCTGTTGAATCCGAGCTATGAGATAATGAGACAGAGGTTTTCAAAAGTTTTAAAATCGGACGCCTCGTTGAATTCATATAATATTATGCTATCTATTTTAATTTGATTTGTTTATTTTTAGTACCAGAGACTCACGTACTGCAATGAATACATATGTATACCACAGCCAACGGAAAAAGGAAAAGGAATACGGATGTGGGAAATGAGCAGAGATAAGTATTTTCCGTAATAGATAAGTGACTCCTGGGGGCTTTATTTTGTACGAGATTTTCTGCGCCATTCTCGCTTGTTGACGGCTTCCCTGACTTCCGTGTTAAGTGGCGTTGATAGCATCACGGTAAATACTCTGTACTGCAGGGATATCTAACCATGTGGAGATTAAGGCAGAGATTTCTCTTTGCTTTTGCTTAGCTTTGCTTGTAACTCCAACGTTTTGCTGGTATTTCCATGGTTTGACGTATAAAATACAAAGGCATAGTTGGCGGACCTGCCGGATGTGTAATTCATAAGCACATGGAAGTTATCCGTCTTGGCATGATGCATTGTTCGCCATTGGCTCCTATTGTAAATCTTGGAATGATATTTATACTCCCACCGTGGTTTGGTCCAGATCCCGGATCCGAAAATAATGGAAAAACTTGGATGAGGGAAAAAAAAAAATGAAAATGAAAATGAAAAAAACAAGTGCCATACACTGTCTCGTATACGGCCCTCAGTCGTAAAAGACCAAGTGGGGCGAGGTCTCACTTTGCCGGCCAATCGGGCGGGTCGGGCTATCAGGATCTCGGCCCCAAAATCCTATGCGGGTCATGCCCGAGAGATATATCGGCATTGTCATAGGTTGATATTTGCGGGTCTGGAAAATCACCGGTAGAATGGAAGATTTACCTACAATAGTCGGCAGATGTGTAGGTTGCTCTACAAGGTTGCATGAATGTCTCACTGTCTGACCTTCTTTTTTTTATCAGCTTTCAGAGAATCAGCCTGCATGCGAGGTGACATGAGTCTATAAAACAATCCCGTGTCCCGCGATAAAGAGACTGCATATATGATGGCCGTACAACATAAAGATGCCATCAGGGTCCGGTAAGTGGCGCCATGGGTCAAATCCAATATTATATATATAGAACGTGGATGCTAATCGGATAGCCCCGTCGTCGGGCTCCAGTTATTATTCTTTTAAACGAAAGGATCCCTATTCGGAGGAGAATACCGAGGGCTGTTCTTCGTGTATTCTGGTGGTATTGGTCGCCACCAGTCGCATTCGATGCCAAGGACAAGACGAGAAAGAAGAATAAAACAATGATAAATTTATATCCAAAGAAGAAAAAGAAGCAAAATTACAATTACATTAAACGAAAAAGGCAAAAGAAACCAAAAATACCGAGGCTGAGGCGTTGGAACCTAATACAGTCTGGGGCTCTTAAAATTGATATGGGGTCTGTCTCAACTGCTTTTATTTTTATCTTGAGCTTCAATGCGACTAGCCTTTTAGCACTTAGCACAGATCATTGCTGTTATGCGATCATTTCTTTCTGACCTCCATATTTGATTCCTCCTTCGTTTACATCCCTCATCCATTATCCCTCGTCCCTCGTTCGCTCGTTCGCTCGTTCGTTTTGTCGGCCTGTCGTTATCTTATTTGGCATACTCTCACATTTGACACATTCTGTTTGGAATTTTTGACGTGACCTCCACAAGATACCCACACTCCACTCCATGGAAATTGAGAGCTGCACATATCCATCTCTTTCATAGGGTATCTCATCCTCTCCTCCCAGCGGGGATATCCGCACTGCCCGAGGCGCGCGACTATCACGAACAGCTCCGCGCAATCAGTACTAGCCATGAAGTGGTCACTCGCTAGTGGGCTGGTCTCACTTCTTGTGACGACTGTCACAGCTTGGCCCTATGACGAGGCCTACCTGGACTATAACATCAACGAGAATAAGACGGCCACCAACCCGGCAGATTACTGGGGAACATGGCCTGGCCATGAGGGGAAATATTTCCCCTCCCCAGACAACTGGCGCTTCCCGTTCTACTCTATGTTCTTGGATCGCTTCGTGAATGGTGATCCTACCAATGACAACGCAAACGGTACTACCTTCGAGCATGATATCGAACACCGCATTCGCCATGGTGGCGACGTGGCTGGCCTCGTTGATACGCTGGATTATCTCCAAGGAATGGGAATCAAGGTTCGTCTCGGCTATGATCTTCTAGTGGCAAGAAAATATATGCTCAAAATGTCTAGGGTATCTATATTACGGGAACCTCCTTGCTGAACCAGCCGTGGACTTCAGACGGATATGGAGTTGTGGATACAACGCTTCTCGACGCGCATTATGGCACTATTCAAACTTGGCGAGACGCCATCACCGAAATCCACAAGCGCGGGATGTATGTCTTGTTCGACAATACCATTGCGACGTAAGTTGTCCGCGAATGCACAGATAAGAGAGCAGAGCTAACCAAATATATACAGGATGGCTGACTTGATTGGATTCGAAGGCCATCTCAACTCATCGACTCCATTCTCGGAGAAAGAATGGCCAGCACTGTGGAAGTCTGAACGCCGATACAGAGACTTCGACATTGGAGTTGGCGACTACAATGCAAGCTGTGACTACCCTCGATTCTGGTACGAAGATGGATTACCCGTGAATGAATCACAGACCGCAGGCTTGGTTGGATGTTACGACAGCGACTTTGACCAGTACGGCGACATTGAGGCTTTCGGTGTGTGGCCTGACTGGAAGCGACAACTGGCAAAGTTCGCCTCCGTCCAGGATCGTCTCCGCGAATGGAACCCGAGTGTGCGTGAAAGGTTGATCCGCCACTCCTGTATGATCATCCACTCTTTGGATATTGATGGTTTCCGCTATGATAAGGGCACCCAAGCCACCGTGGATGCCCTTGGAGACATGTCTGCTGCCTACAGAGAGTGCGCGCGCCAGGTCGGGAAGGAAAACTTCTTTATCACTGGCGAAATCACGGGTGGAAATGACTTTGGTGCTATTTACCTCGGAAGGGGTAGACAATCAAACCAGTGGCCTAGCAGCTCAGTCGAAACAATGAAGTTGACGAACGAGTCCTCTGCTCAGTTCTTCTTACGCGAAGCGGGGCGCGAAGCCATTGACAGTGCTGCCTTCCACTACACGACGTATCGTGCCTTGACTCGATTCCTCGGAATGGACGGGCAACTTGCGGCTGGTTTTGATGCGCCCGTTGATTGGGTTGAGGGCTGGGACTACATGTTGAGATCAAATGATTTGATCAATGCTAACACCGGCAAGTTCGATCCTCGACATATGTTTGGTGCGACGAATCAAGACGTCTTCCGCTGGCCAGCGATTGCCAACGGTACCCATAGACAGCTACTCGGTTCTTTCGTGACTACATTGATGCTCCCCGGAATCCCACTCCTCCTTTGGGGAGAAGAGCAGAACTTCTATATCTTAGATGCCAACGCGGAGAACTACATTTATGGACGACAGGCTATGTCGCCTGCAACCGCGTGGATGACCCATGGCTGCTTTCACTTGGACTCATCCCAGTACTACCAGTGGCCTATTCAGTCCGCTAGAAAGGGCTGCGAGGACGTGACAGTTGCTTACGACCACCGTGACCCTTCCCACCCTGTGCGAAATGTCATGAAGCACATGTTCCAGATGCGCGAAAACTACCCAGTTCTCAACGACGGGTATTCCCTCGGTAACTTGACAAAGAAAACCGACTGGATTCGCTACCCTGGTTCTAATGAAACTGCCACGGAGACTGGAATGTGGTCCGTTTACCGGGATGTCAACACCCAGGTGCAAGATTTGGGCTCTAATGCCAACAACCAACCAGTCTGGCTTCTTTACACAAACCTCAATGACACATTCACGTACAAATTTGACTGCAAGTCCACCAATCCGAATGAGACACTGACCGCGCCATTTGATGCTGGCACCACTGTCAAGAACCTTTTCTACCCGTACGATGAAATCAAGCTGGTGGATGGAGCTCGGAAGCTCGGCTTGAATGGGTCGAAGGAGTTGAACGGCTGTGCGGAAAGCATGGAGATGAAGGCATACGAGTTCCGCGCATATGTCCCTGTGTCTAAACACAAGTCAGCTCGGCCGATGATCACCAAATTCACCCCGGGCCATGATTTCCCACTCCGCTCTACCGTGAAACCCGACCGTCCCGAGGATGTGACGATTGAACTTTATTTCTCGGAAGAAATGAGCTGTGACTTGGTGACCGATGCGATTACTTTGAATTCATCCACAGAGAAGGGGAAGGTTCCAACCATAGATCCCAAGACTGTTAATTGCACAACTATTCCTCCCTTAATCCAAACAAATTGGACTGCGGAGATCCCAAGCCTTTGGAAATGGACAGCAAACCTGACGGGAGTGTACAACGGAGTTCATAAGTTGACTGTCAACAACGCAACAAACACCGACAAAAGCGATTCTACCAACGCTATTGATCACTTCCTCTTCCGTGTCGGCCAGATCGATAACCCTATGGTATTCACTACTGCCAACTACTCGAGCAGTCTACTGCACAAGAAAGAAAACGGCGACCTTTTTATCCAGCATCACGCTGCTGGTGCAGACAAATACCGTTATTCTACCAACTGGGGATCGTCATTCTCCGACTGGAAAGAATACAAAGGTGGCAATGATACCATTGACAAGCTCCCTTGGTCGGGAACGAAGAGGCAGGAGTGGGATGGTGAGCATGTACGTGTCGAATACTGGAGTCGCTTGACCGGAAGCAGCGACTACGTGCAGCAAGGTGACGCTGAGTGGGATCACCCAGTCACACGACGCTTCCCCCATGCTTTCTTCAACGGACCTTACAATCAATATGGATACGACGCGGGCCTTGATAACGAGATCAGGCTCGACACCAAAACCGGGGTGTGGTCCTACCATTTCACCTCCGAATGGCCTGCAGTCGGGCAACTCAATATCTGGGGAATTAACCCAGACGGAAAGCCAGATCAAACTTGGGTTTTGGGAGACACTGACAATGACACAATCCTGGACCGAAGTCCGCCCTCTGCTCTGAGCGCGACCGTGATCAATATCACCCTTGCGCCAGCTAAAGGCTACCTCTCCCACAAGCTCTACTTCGACGATGGAACTCTCCGTTTCTGGCTCGATCCTGTTGGACCTCAGTCCACACAGATTGTCATGTTCATTTTATTCTGGATCATACCATTCATCACTGCCGTGGGATGTGTGTACATTTTCATGAAGTCTTTCTACAAGGTCAAATTCAATGAGGTCGGTGTGAGTGAGAAACAAAACATCCCCCTCGCAATTTGGAACAAGATAAAGCCCTCCCATTCTCGCAAGGATCCGTCGTCAAACCCACTAATGCGCTTGGCCAACAAATCCGGCTTCATGCAAAGCGCCAGTGCTCTAGGTGGCGCTCTTGCGTCCGGCAAGCGACGCATGGTTCTGATCGCCACCATGGAGTACGACATTGAGGATTGGGCCATCAAAATCAAGATCGGTGGTCTCGGTGTCATGGCTCAACTTATGGGTAAGACCCTAGGTCACCAAGACCTAATCTGGGTCGTTCCTTGCGTTGGAGGTGTCGACTACCCTGTGGACCAGGTGGCAGAGCCTATGACAGTCACTATTCTCGGCAGCCCCTACCAGGTTCAAGTCCAGTACCACGTCCTGAACAATATCACCTACGTCCTGCTTGATGCTCCAGTGTTCCGTCAACAGTCGAAGACCGAACCCTACCCTGCTCGCATGGATGATCTTGACAGTGCAGTGTACTATTCGGCATGGAACCAGTGTGTCGCTGAAGCCATCAAGCGATTCCCAATTGACACCTACCACATCAACGACTACCACGGTTCTCTCGCGCCTCTTTACTTACTACCAAGAACCATCCCCGCTTGTCTTTCATTGCACAATGCTGAGTTCCAGGGTCTCTGGCCTATGCGCACCGTCAAAGAAAAACAGGAGGTTTGCTCGGTCTTTAACCTTGAGGAAGACGTCGCTCGTCGTTACGTGCAATTCGGTGAAGTGTTCAACTTGCTCCACGCCGGTGCAAGCTATCTCCGTGTTCACCAGGCGGGATTCGGTGCCGTCGGTGTTTCTAAGAAGTACGGCAAACGGTCTTACGCTCGCTATCCTATTTTCTGGGGTTTGCACAAGGTTGGCAATCTGCCTAATCCTGATCCATCTGACGTCGGTGAGTGGTCAAAGGAGCCAACCAAAGACCAAGACATCACCGTGGATCCGACATACGAGGCTGGTCGTGGTGAGCTTAAGAGACAGGCGCAGGAATGGGCAGGGCTCGACCAGAACCCTGACGCCGACCTCCTTGTCTTCGTTGGTCGCTGGTCTATGCAAAAGGGTGTTGATCTCATTGCGGACGCGATGCCTGCTGTAATCGAAGCTCGACCCAATGTGCAGTTGATCTGTATTGGCCCTGTTATCGACCTCTACGGTAAATTCGCTGCTCTCAAGCTTGACCACATGATGAAAGTCTATCCCGGACGAGTCTTCTCAAAGCCTGAATTCACTGCACTTCCGCCATTCATCTTTTCTGGTGCCGAATTCGCCTTAATCCCATCCCGTGACGAGCCCTTTGGTCTAGTTGCCGTCGAGTTTGGCCGAAAAGGTGCATTGGGTATCGGAGCTCGTGTTGGTGGTCTTGGCCAAATGCCAGGCTGGTGGTACAATGTGGAATCAGTCTCGACGTCGCATCTCCTCATGCAATTCAAGCTTGCAATTGAGGCTGCGCTCAATTCCAAGACATCCGTGCGCGCGATGATGCGTGCGAGATCCGCAAAACAGCGTTTCCCTGTTGCTCAATGGGTTGAGGATCTTGAGATTCTGCAAACTACTGCCATCCAGGTTCACAACAAAGAAGCGTCGAAGACGCATAGTACGAACAGCACTCGACCTGGCACTTCTTCTGGATACAGCACCAGTGGAGCCATGTCACCTTCTATGACCCAACTCGGCAGCCCACTGCCTTCACCCGGCATGAACTCTCCATTCACGCATTCCAGGGAGAGCAGCTACTCCTTCAACCAAATGAACAACCTTACCACCCAGAAGAAGGTCAGCTACAGCGCAGATCCAGACCAGGACGAAACGGAGAAACCAAAGTCCGGACTGAGTCGTTCTCTCTCTCTGGGCGTCCGCTCAGGCCCTGGTCATGCTGGACGTCGCAGAAGAGCAGGAGACAGTGGTATCCCAGAGAGCGATGAAAATGGAGCTACTGATGTCGAAGGCGACGATAATAGCGACGAGGAAGCTGCCCACAACGCATTCGACGATGACGAATACACTCTCACCCCAGCCCAAGTCGAGGCAGGACGACGAGCCCAGGCTGCCCAAAGGGATCGTGCTCAGAACTTCCCTTCGCCAAGCAGACGCGCCAGTCAGGAGTCTTTACATCCCAGGTTCATGGTTCCTTTGGAAAGCCCGAGAAGTCCCGGAACACCACCGGCCGCGGACAGCCTCCTTCTTCCTCCCCAGCCATTTGCCGAGTCCAACCGTCTCAGCAGCGCATCCGTTCTCTCTCTGGACTCCGTTGTCGGCAACAAGACAGACTTCAAGCTACAGAAAGTTGATCCTTTCTTCACGGATAGCACTGGCGAGTACTTCAGGATATTTGACAAGAAATTGGATGTCCTAAACGGATCCAACTCCGAGTCACAGCTTTGTATCGAAGAGTTCTTGATTAAGAGCGAGCAACAGTGGTTCGACAGGTTCCGCAATGCCAGACTGGGTCGCAACAAATCTCCCACACCATCGATTCGCCATTCATCAAGAAACACCGACACCCCAGATACTATGTTCTACAATGATGATCTCGCCTCCAATGTGAACAGCGACGAAGATAATCATCTCCAGGATGATGAGTTCCTTCTCGGAAAGGACTACGTCCCTCCCACTGGACTGAAGAAATGGATGCAGATCAAAATTGGAGACTGGCCGGTCTACTCCATGTTCCTCGCTCTGGGCCAGATCATCGCCGCAAACTCTTACCAGATCACTCTACTCACAGGTGAAGTTGGTCAGACCGCAGAGAAGTTGTATGGAATTGCAACGACATATGCCATTGCATCCATGTGCTGGTGGCTCGTGTACCGGTACTTCAAGTCTGTCGTTTGTCTTTCTACCCCGTGGTTCCTATACGGTTTTGCATTCCTCTTGATTGGATCTGCTCACTGGGAAGGGGATTCCTTCACCCGGGGATGGATCCAGAATGTCGGCACCGGTTTCTATGCCGCGGCCTCCGCCAGTGGATCCATTTTCTTCGCTTCGAACTTCGGTGACGAGGGAGGTGCTCCAGTTAAAACCTGGATTTTCCGCGCCTGCGTTATTCAGGGTATCCAGCAGGCATACGTTATTGCGCTCTGGTACTGGGGTTCCACCATGACCAAGGCTTCGTCACAGGGTCTCTTGAACCCTGAGACCAACATTGCCAATAGCTGGAAAATGAGGTAAAAATACCTGCCCACCTATCTCCTGACTTGTTTTACTGACTTTATTCCAGTGCAATCTGTTATCCCATCTGCGTCTTCCTGTGTCTCGTGGGTGTGTTGTTGGCTATGGGACTTCCCAACTACTACCGCCAGAAGCCAGGCAAGGTGCCATCCTTCTACAAGTCCCTTTTCCGGAGAAAGATCGTATCCTGGAACTTCGTTGCAGTTATCCTGCAGAACTTCTTCCTCAGCGCACCATACGGTCGAAACTGGAGCTGTAAGTCCAACTCCCCCGTTCAAACTTTCTCACACCGATCAATACTGACATTCCCCTCTCCCAGTCCTATGGGGCTCCATACACACCCACGCATGGCAGATTGTCCTCCTCTGCGTCGTCTTCTTCGGCTTCGTCTGGTGCATATTCCTCTTCGTCGTTAGCAAATTCTCAAAGCGACACAGTTGGTTCCTTCCCGTCTTCGCCTGCGGCCTGGGCGCACCCCGCTTCATCCAAATCTGGTGGGCCATCTCCGGCATCGGGTACTATCTTCCCTGGGCTGGTGGGTACACTTCCGGCGCGCTCGTCTCTCGCAGTCTCTGGCTGTGGCTGGGCGTGTTGGATTCCATCCAAGGTCTTGGATTCGGTATCATCCTTCTGCAGACTCTCACTCGGGTCCACATGTGTTTCGCTCTCATTGCATCTCAGGTGATAGGTTCCATTGCGACTATCTGCGCCCGAGCTTTCGGTCCGAACAGTGTGGGCCCCGGCCCAATTTCTCCTGACATGACACAGGGCGCTCATGCCTTGGCTAACGCCTGGTTCTGGGTTGCTTTATTCTGTCAGTTGTTGATCTGGTATGTTGATCTTTACTTGTCTTGTTCAGTGGAATGATTACTAACATTTATCTACAGTGCCGGGTTCTTGCTGTTCTTCCGTAAGGAACAGCTCGCCAAACCATAAGCTCCTTCCTTTTGGAGCATCTCTGTTTATTGTCATAAAACGGCTACGGCCATCACGACGAACATGAATGATCAAAATAATCTCTTCTGCATAATTGAAGCATGTTGTCCCCTATGTGATCTGTGATATATTTTCTTTATTCAGGTATCTTAATGTTAATACAACTGTTTTACTGAGTTCTTACTCGGTTGAATATATGCAATCGTCATCATCGTAGTGAAATAAAGCAGAATCGTATGCAGAGGTCTAGCAATTTTGCTTTTTCTTTACCTTAATCAAACAAAGTTCTCAGAGACATCCAGGACCAAAATTGTTCAAGTAGACTAGTCTACGCAGCGGTATAGACACCGAGGGTCAAAACCCCTTTTGGGAAACTTTGATGCCTAAATGCCTTATTTTAGATCGGCAGAAGAATTAGAATGCCTGAATTACAATTACAGTTGTTTTTATTATCCATGATAGATCTGAACGGGTATGAATGATGTATACCAGAAAATTATGTGCGGCAAGATCTTTGATGTTGGATCTTGTACCATTCTCAGTCACCCATGAACATCACCTAGGCATATCCTCGTAGCACTGCAGATGTTTTCGAGGATGCTCAGCCCTTTCTGCCTGTGGGAAGGCCGCTTTCTCTTATTTTGCGAAGTCTAGCTCGACTCACGCCGATTGCTGTTCGACGTAGTGTTGGAAGAAGAACTTCCTGTTTCTGCGCTACCAACTCGTCGTGGTGTGGACCTCGACGGGCCCGGGGTGGCCGTGTTCTCGGCCTGTTTCACTCTCTTCCTCGGTGCGTCGTCTCTGAACTTTGTCCACCCTCTAAGCACTGATCGCTACCCTCGCCGACAGATCCTATAGCGGGCTGCCTTCCTTGAGGTACGGAAACGGGATCATAATAAGTTCGTACAGATCAACCTTGAGCGCGCTGCCCTTCTATGTGCTGAGTGTCGTGAGGATCGTGGTAAAGGGTTGGACCATCCAGCTCGAAAATATCATAGGGTCTCATAGCCACAAAGTAACGGTCGAGTCGATCGGCAACTCTATCTTTTTGAGGTGTTAGTGTGAACAAATATCGGAAGAGACAGAAACATACTCTGCTGACTGGCACTGGAACTCTATCTGTGTTGGTCCACCATGAAGGTGGAGGAGTGATCGTTAAAGACACTTGATAGGGTCTGCGTTTTCCCAGTCAGGTGCGCATCCAGGAATGCCCAGGTCTTGTTACTCCGCAGCTCAACCGTCACCGACGTCGTCAGTCGATAGTGAGGTATTCCATGGGACACTACAATAATACTGACGACTCTGGCACATGGTAATAGGCACAACACCCGTCTCAGCCAGCCTGCCATTGTAGACAGGCCGTGGACGATTCTACCGAAGCTCTGGAGAACCACAGTGCGTGCGTAGAGCACCTGTGGGGTGTGGTTGGCGTGCGTTCCGGGCTCAAAACCCCCTGCGGCGCGGCCCGATGCCGTTCCAACCGAGTTTTTAGGGTATGTTACCTCACTGCGGCTCGCTCATTCTCCATGCTCTGTCCTTACCCCTATCAGCTTCAATTCACATGCGGGGGCCTGGAGATTGATCACCGAAAAAACGCTTTGACATGTGGTCTAGAACTGTTCTGACTTCGTTGGGTCATGGACTATCCAGACTAGTAATCTTACCCGCTAGCGCCCGTTGTCTGCCCAGCTTATTATGAGTACCAGTCAAAACAACAACTTCGTCCTCAGACCTGCAAAATTCGGCAATGAGGCAATGGCCAACTTCACCAGCACCAGCCACAGCGATCTTCATGATTCCCGAGATCGATGTGAATCAGAACTTGGGAGACAAGTGCAAATTGTGACGTCAACTCGGGGCAACTAAAGAAACTCGGGAGGAGAACCATACCATTCAAACTTATATGAGTTGTCCTCATTAATAACTCCTTTATCGTTAGTTACTCTATCGAGGTCGCGTCATGCATGCGATGTGGATTCCAGGCTTCGGTTGTAGCTGTGAGTACCAGGTCTCGCGATGCAGCCGAAAGAGGAAAGCCAAGTGGGGCGCATGCTGCATCGGGTGGACACGGAATGGGTCAATTTTGGGTTAAAGCAGCCAATAGAGTTGTAGATAGTGAAACTACCTTCGAAGGTTGAGTTAAAATTTTAGGGACACAGCATCCATGGATGGAGGGACTGCTTGCTACAACAGTACAGACGGGCTTAGAGATTATGATCTGGATAGCTCAAAGTAGACGCGCAGCACATAATGGTCCGTATTCTTACTTGACCCTCTAAGCTCCTTTTGCATCTGTCACGGAAGAACTGGACAAGGTCAACATGTTCGGGTAGCGTTAAGAATATATCTCAAACATAGTAAACACAAGCAGATCTCCTAGCTAATTTTACCCAGTAAGTAGCTCAGCGCCCTCTCGTCCCATTCACCGTAGGAACTCCGCGCCGCATATGCGAGATACCTTGCAGTCAAGAGAAGGAGGCTGCTAGGATATATTCCGCATATGGTTGGGATCTTTGTGCCCTTCAGATAGATTCCTACACGCCGTATTGGGCTGGCCCTGTAGAAACATAAATATGAACCACGTAGCGGGATTTTCTGATAGTACGTCCCTACCTCACTCCGAGTCGGCTTCTTTGTATTTGGACCGCGCCAGCATATCCAACCCTCCGTGACAACAACCGTGTCTCGGATCAGCTTCGAGGAATCATCTCCGCTTAATAACACGGTGCGGGCTTTGTCCACGGGTGCATGCGGGTCCCGAGACGTCGTCCGAATGAAGGAGGTCTGCTTGTAGGTGTCTGTTGTACCGGCTCGGGGTAACCGAACTACCGAAACACTGCCTCGATTAAGGTTCACCCGGGATTTCCATAATGCAGGAAAAGTGTCTACTTTGCCGGATATAGTTTACTTACAATATACGCTAGTACTCAGCTCTTGCGCAGACTTTGCCAGGCGCTAAACAATTGCGATGCATTACAAAGACAATCAATCGGTCGAGATCGACATCCTGTTGAGATTTCCAAGAATTATGAATCAGTGCGTCAGTCGATCTCGATCTCGCTGTTGCGATTCCTGAAACGTCCCGTACTTTATATTTCTCGTATGTCTACGTAGCATTCGAAGTGTTCGAACTCATTATTTCAAGACTCCAAAAATAGCCCCTCGCTTCAGCTTACGAAAGACGGTCAGTGAGAGTAGGACGAGATGGACGCGACACGTGTTGAATCAACTACTGATGTGCTGATCATTGGAGCCGGGCCATCAGGGCAAGTGCACTGTACCCTGAGACTTTCGCCATACTAATCCGTCTGCTTAGCCTCATGGCGGCTCTATGGATGGCGCGATGCGGTGTCAACGCCCGTATTATCGATACCAATATCACGAAAACCTACAGAGGCAGAGCCGATGGTCTCCAGCCTCGCACCACGGAGATTCTTGCATCATTCGGCATTGCTAAAGACATTCTGGAGACCGCTTGTTCTGTGCACGAGTCGACTTTCTGGGTCTGCCACCTAACTAACATTAACAAGCGATTATGCCGGTTGTTGACTTTGCTTTAGGCCGATGACGGTGAAGGTGGGATCCAGCATGTGGTACGAGTCTCCGAGTGGTCTCCTGATCTAGGACGATACCCTTTGATCACGACTTGCCAAGGTTCGTGCAAGAAGCTCCTGCCTTTTCTCGCCTCAATGAGTTCTGAAATCCTCTGAATAGGTCGAGTGGAGCGCTGCATGCTGGATGGCATGAAACACTACAACAATCTCGAAGTGGAGCGTGGGGTTAAGGCCGTGGACCTTGAAGTGGATGAGTCTACAGTCGAGGACCTGGATGCCTTCCCCATCGCCGTTACTGTTCATCATCTGCCTGAAGAGGAGTTGTTGGAAGCATCTACGCACCAGACCATACCGCAGCCTGGGGACTTCAACTATGAAGCCGAAGATGATGCTTACAGGACTCGTCACCTTAGCGGCAAAGAAGGCTCGAACGAGACCATCAGGGCCAAGTACGTGATTGGGGCGGACGGGGCCCGTAGCTGATTGCGCAAAACGCTCGGAGTCAGCTTCGAAGGAGACCCTCATGAATCAGTAGGAGGGGCGTTGGACTGTCAAGTCGAGACAGATTTCCGTCAGTTTGAATGGACCCCTGAAGAAGTAGACGAACTCGCTAACGAAAGGCAGCGGACAAACTCAATCGATGTATTATACTCAGAGAACAGCAGGCATTGATGGTAATCCCTCGCGAAAATGGTATGATACGTTTGGGGGTGTTTTTTGGAAAAAATTGACCGGAGTTCGGTCACACCTGAGGTCCTCCTGGAAAGGTTTCGACACCTGATCCGTCCTTACAGAATCGAACTTCAGGCTTACGATTGGCATGGGGTCTTCCAATCCGCTCAAAGATGTGCCTCAGAACTATCTCGTTTGGATAGGACTTTTCTGGCTGGTGATGCACTCCATACACATTCGCCGAGAGCCGGGGTTGGATTAAATTTCAGCATTCAAGACAGTAAGTAAATATCTGAAAGTTGTCCGCATCCGAATGTCCTAATATATACAGCATACAATCTGGGTTGGAAAATCGCCCGTGTAGTGAAGGGTCTCGCAAAACGAAGCACACTCAGATCGTATACCGAAGAGCGTGGCCTGGTATGCAAACAACTCATAGAGTTCGACAGGAAGCTCTCCCACGACTTTATGAGTGACGACCCGTTCAGTCCCCAAGCCGTCCGAGACGACTTTGTCAAGGGCCTTCCCTTCACGAGTGGTATCGGAATCGAATATCCGGATGGGTTGCTGGTGGCTAAGGAGATTTCCAAGCAGTACCTGGCTCCTGGTGCTATGGTAGGAAGAAGACTCCCCTCTAGCTGGATTGTCGGTCACGGCAGCGGGGGCCCAGTGGAGCTTGAGAAACGCCTCCCCACGGTCGATACAAGTTACTTCTCTTTCCTGGTGATCTGACCAACGCTAACTCACTAGAGCGGGTCCGTAACTTCAGCCAGGCACTGGAGCGGCCCATCTCGTTCATCCAAAGACTCAATATGCGCAACATCGAACCCAGGATTGTGCTCAATGTCCATATCATCCATACAGCTCCCGGGGACAACATCAACCCTACTGATATACCTCCGTTCTTGACCAAGACATTATTCTCCGGGCAGATCTGGGATGAATATTTGTTGACAACGAGGAGTTGGGTCAAATTGTGACGAGCAACGCCTACTCTGGGTACGGAATCGACCGCGCCGCTGGGTGCATTATTCTCCTTAGGCCAGACAGGCATGTTCTATATCGGAGAGTTGGAAAATATACATGACCTGGAAGAGGTCATGTCCAGTATTTTAGCTTAGACAATCGATAAAATGTATACGTGGCTTGGGACGCCATCCGAAATAATTATGAGTGCTTGTATGCTACCACATTAGAGTCCCAAAGTCAACGCGAATAACCAGGAGCGGCAAGATACGCATTATACAATCAAGACCCTAGCCGTCCGCTACCTAGTCCTCGCGTAGATGCTAAAAATGCAACGGACAAACTCCTCTCTCTCCATGAACGTATTAGTGTGTGGTTATGTACAACGATGCTACACCAGTCACAACTTCTTCCTCTACGAGAGCATGCCCAAGAAAAGAATGAGGCTATTTCGTACGGCCCATGGTGCTTAGATTCATGGCGGCGCAAGTGGTACTAATGCTTGGCCAGAAGACTTCATTAAGGTACACGATAATCCTTTTTCATACAAGAGGGATGCGCTAAGCTCTCCCAATGGCTCGTGAGGGATTACCCACCAGAGCCTAATATGACGTGTGAACTCATTATACAGTCATCAACTGCTCATAGAAGCCACCGAATTGATAAACAGGATCACGGAGATGGATCTCCAAGATCCAGTGGCGCTTCAGCCCGTCGCGGCCAATTGAATTTATCTTCTCCTTGTTCCCCTTTTTGATATAGAGAGACAACCGATCATGGGGGATCCGTTCATGCGGAAAGCAGCCGACCAGATGGCCTGCAATCTCAGCACCGAAATCGAAGCCGAAGCGCTGGGCCTCCGCGCATGCAATCTCGTACAGCTCTTCACCAGTGATACCAGGGCTTGCCAAGTACTTCCCTCTGACTATTTTCCAGATCGGCTTCAGCGAATCTCGAAGCTTCAGCTTGTGATGGTCCTCCCCGAGAACAAATGTGCGGCCAAAGTCTGCTTCCCAAGCCTCAAATATAGGTCCCAAGTCCACGACGAGAATGTCGTCGGGTTGAATGATGCGGTCGGGGGGGGGGGGTGTTCTCTGCGAAGGGGCGCAAGGTATTGGGTCCACTGCGCACGAGTCGCTTGTGCCAGTGCGATTTCACACCGTGCAAGGCGCCTAGATCGTATATCTCTTTGTTTAGAGTCTTCTCGCTGATTCCAAACCTGACCAATTGGTTCTCGATATCTTCGAATAACGCGGCCGCTTTGATCTGAGCCTCTAGAAGATGTTCAGCGCGCTCGATCTGCTCATGTGTCGGGGCTTCGGTGACAACATCTGGCCGTGGCGCAGAAAAGAAATTGAAGAACGTCCCAAACATTTTGACGACATCCGAAGTTGCCTCGCAATACCTCGCTGTCGAAGGTTCTGTTGCGGAATGGGTTAAGTACTAGAGCTTATAGTACAGTTTTCTACCTGGGAACTAGCCCGGCGCCAGCCCCGAACTCAGCCTGGAGCTGAGCATACAACCACCTGCCCGTTTGAGCCATTACTCGAACTTGGAAGTCCTAGGTGTGCGTGAGCAGATTTCAACTACTCTGGCCTATGCGTATACACTATCTTCTTCCTATATAAGTCTCCGCACCCTCAACAAGGCTTATCTCCGGCAGAGTTACCTCGTGCGCATTGGCCCCTCTTGAATTTCGCTTATTGGCCAAATGAGGTAAGTCCGAGCGTCCGTCGACGCAGCAGGGCTATTAACCAATCCCAATGCGAGTTTTACGGCCCAAACCCCTGACAATTCGCCAAATTAGGAACGATGTACTATCCGGTCAGATCAATTGTCCAGCCGTTTGGCGCATTTAAGCAGAGCGGGATTGGCTGTGAACTGGGGCAGACAGGCCTGGATGCTTATTCGAATCTTAAGGCCGTTCATGTCAATCTGGCGTTGCAGCCTTCTCTATAGCTTCGCCTATGAAGGGTAGTGGAATATGACGAAATACGAAATAGTGGTATTCTGTTTTGTCTGCCATACACTAGAAAGCCCGGAACAAGGCTCCGGAATGTGTCTCAGAACTTGCACCAGCCAGTAGGCCAAGGGATAGCGACTATTTCCCTTTCAGTCTGCGCTGAAGTTATTGACTCGCACGTAAACTCTGCCAGTAGCTTTCTCTACTATATAAATACTTAATCATACAAATCCTAGGGCATGATTGTATACTTCCAGGAAAGTCGACTGCGACCGGCGGCTTATTATGTCGAAGTCTTCCAGTAGTGCTGTTGTGTGCTGTAAACTATTGGGCTGTAAACTATGGACGTGTGGTGAGCCTTCAGGATTCGGGCCGATCCGGCATTATGATGTCGTTGAGGAATGTGACCTATAGATTGTAAGCTCCATTATCCACAGCCAGAAGCAACACTTACAAATGGCTGTAGTCTTCTGATAATATCAAGTATCTTCTCTTGACCATCCTCTGCTGTAAAGATCTCATCCTCAACGTATTTCACAACGTGGTAATTTCGTAATTTCAGTAACTGGATATCCCGATGGTCTGCATCGTAGCCCTGTTTCGGTCAGTCTGCGGTCGCATACTCTCCGAAATCGGTCAGCGAACCTTTGGCTTTGTCTTTAAAGCCCCATCTTTGTTGGCATAAGCGAATGCCTTCAGCGCACCTTCGGTTCCTCCCTTCGTGGCCGGCAGAAACGTGCTCACAAGCGGCTCTGAGCTCAAGAGTTGACGCCAGTCCTCAGGTCTCTCGATAATGCTCTGGCGCAGTAGCTGAATAGTTGGTGGCTCAGGTGCCCAAAGGCCGCCACCAATATATGATGACCCAGGGTCAAGGTGGAGATAATAGCAGGCATACGGTCTCCTCCTACCGGTCCGGGAGAAGGCTGCGGAAAAGTGAGACTGCGGCACAGTGAGCCTGACTTAGCATTATACCGTTGTGAGATAATCAGTGGAATAACCAACTTTGTAGGGTCTTTGGTCCCTGCTGAAGCGAACGTCTCGATATATTCGGAATATGATGTCTCTAGGTGGCAGCTCCGGGATAGTGGTGTCGAAGGCAATGATTTTTGGCAACAGCGTTTCCACAAATGACTCCCAGTCTTTCATTGCTCGCCTGAACTCCTTTTCATGATCTATCACAGGTTATTAATGGCCGTTTGCATCGTGTCAAGGCGCTCTTACCCTTGAACCAAGCGCGTTGGTTGTTGGTCCTGAGATCCTTCAGATACAGGAGTGTGTTTTTGTGTACTCTGGTGTGAGAGTACTCAATTCCATCAAGCGGACGTAACTGCACGTGAGGAATAATGGTGAATCTTGGATAATCTCCTGCTTCGACGTCCTTCTCGGAGGCAGCAGAGTCATTCCGTTCGCTTCCAACTTCTTCCGCATCGGGCAGGTAATTGTCATCATCATCGCTGTGGGTGTCTTTGAATGCCCCTTTGTCACTCCCATTGTTTTCAACATCACTTGCGGGACTGTTGTTTCTGTGAATCTTCACAGTTCGCTTCGCAGCGGGCGACGCTGCGGCGCGCTTGCGGCTAGGCATTTGCAGTTCAGCCTAATTTCACTACGGAATTGTAGGTTGGTAAGTGCTACGTCTAGGAAAAAATTATTCTACAGAGTCAGCAACGGATTTGTATCGCTGATTACCCACCGCTGGTCTGTCTACCTTGCATTCCACCCTAGCACAGCTGGGTGCCACAGTAAAGGGGTCCCGCTTGCCTTTCCTGGCCAGATCGCGAGATCCCGAGGCTTGGCTATGCTAGACTGTACCAGAAAGAATATCGCAAAGGAAAAGCCTCCTCCGGCAACTTGGAAAGACGAATTCGAAGCCCGAGAGTTGGGGAATTGACGTGATGGGAAGTTCTACACCCAATCCCCAATTCCTACTTCTATAAAGGACGTCTGACGCGCTTACGGCTAGTTTACAGGTCAGTCAAACGCTTCGGGCTCCAAATAAATAAGATCAGTGTCGATGTCGGTGAAGGCAGACGCACCGAAGAACACGAATCTGTGGAGCGGTCGGAGCCTTGCGGCCTCGCGATCTGTCCTAAAACGGAAATGAAAGTGGGGACCAAGCTAGCAGTGCATGTACGAACGAGGTTCAAGATTCCATGGGCACGACCAAGAATCGAATATCCTCTTGCATCACTGATGTTATTGCCGTCACGTCCCGAGTCTAAGCCGTCCCCGGGTGAGTTCTTCGGATATTGAATATATTCGTCTACTGCCACGGACAGAACAAGAAGCCTCACAATTAGTTCAATTCTGTACCAATGAATCCATTCCCTTTTCTGTTCGCTCAGGAGGTCACGACTTCTTCGGTCGCTCCCTGGTTCATGACGGCATTCTCATCGACATGCGCGCAATGGACTGAGTTATAGTTGAACCGGGAGGCAGCGCCCAAGTTGATGCAGGGGTGGCTGCCGGCGCTCTGTAGGAAGCACTCAATTCTCAGGGCTTATTCATCCTCACTGGACAGGGAAAACCCGTGGGCTATGTTTTGTGAACCTGTGCTGGAGGAT
Organism: Penicillium egyptiacum; assembly: GCA_911456345.1. Classification (NCBI taxonomy): domain Eukaryota; kingdom Fungi; phylum Ascomycota; class Eurotiomycetes; order Eurotiales; family Aspergillaceae; genus Penicillium; species Penicillium egyptiacum. The sequence goes on from CAJVRC010000835.1 coordinate 958,576, forward strand.
ATGGCTTCAATATGGGAACGTACGGGTTTCGGCTCGATCAGATCCTTGCGGCTCGGGTGGTTGTGGCGGGGGCCGCGTTGTTGATACCGATGAGATCCAGAATTGCTGTGGGCACTCCGCGGCTCCGGGGCCGGCACATTTGGCATTATCAGCTTTGCTTGAAGGAGTTCCTAGTGCCTAAACTATATGCTGGCTTCCTAGCCTTCCCTCTGGCCGAGGCCGCAACTGTCATGGGCAGGATCGAAAAGCCTTTTGAGGGAAACTCACAGTCTGTAGTACACGGTCCAAGGCATGACCCAACTGCCAGCGGGAATTAGGTCGCACAGGTTGAATGGAAAAATGGGTTGAATGCAAGAGTCTGACTTAGGTACCTTTTCTATAGGATACACATACAAAAGGTACTTCAAAGCCATTATGATTTAAACATGAATGTCTCGACCACACCACTATTTTATTATCAAACAGACGTATAGTTAAGTTAATGTAGGCTATATAGTATAGTAAAATATAATTTCAAGTCGAAATAAAAGTCGAAATAAAAGCATGTTCTAGGAAAAGCTTCTAGAGTAGTTTTGCACCACACACTACTAATATGGTTGTTAATTTTCTCTACTCTCAGATATCCTTTTAACAAAAAATATCAGTAGGTAAACTAAAGATAGTAGACTAAGTTATGAATATTAATTCGCCTTCCTATAGTCCAATCACGTGGGCGACATATTCATGTTTAAATCATAATAGGTTTAAAGTACCTTTTGTATGTGTATCCTAAGAAAAGGTACCTAAATCGGACTCTTCCATTCAACCCACTTTTGCATTCAACCCGTGCGACCCAATTCCCGCTGGGAATTGGGCCGTGCTTTGGCCCCAGTAGCTGGATACCATATTCCTAATGATTTTGCTTCTCTGTAAATATGCAGGCCTAAGTGTGGCTTATCGATCTCTTGGGGTTGCGACTGCGGGCCCGGGGAGGAACTTCGGGGCCATTCGGGGCTGTGTTAAGGCGTCGATGCTCAATTGGGCCTTAAGCTTGGGCTTCCTCTAGCCCCGAATGACCCCGAAGTCCCTCCCTGGGCGCCGGAAGCATCCCATCTTATCCCTTCATGGCATTATCATGTTTATCTTCGTCCATGGTCATAAACGATGATAAGGCTTTTGCTGGAGCGTATGAGTCGTCCTCTCTCTCCGAAAAGGAGCAGCCCACTCATATGCACGACGTAGAACTCCTCTTTATCAACTACGAGGCAGGCGCCACGATCGCAAGCCACTGGCAGAAGGTGGCCGCGCCTCACTCTGATGCTATGGAGGGCCTGGAACTTACGGCCGCAGCTGCACAGCAGGAATCCGAGACCCCCCCGTGCCATAACTGCGGCAAGGTCGGCCACCTAGCACCATATATCGATCCCATATGCGAAATACCATGGACAGTGCATAAATAATGTTACGTTCTATACAATAGTACGAATGTGCTATCTAGACCGGGTGTGCTTTTTCCTAGCCTTTGGGGAGGCATAGGGATTCTGGTACTGAAGTTGGCCAGATAGTCTTATATCTCATTTTAGGGGCATATAACTAAGGCGTGAAACATATCACGCTAATCCATGTCTTTCGACTTTACGATGCCCTCCAACTTCAGTTAAAGATCGAAGATCTTAAGCGATGAACTGTCTCTGGAAAAGCAACTGTAAGGGGCTGCATTCATTCCACATTGGCAGACCAGTTTGACACTGTGAATGTAGCCTTCCCGCCAGTGAATGGCTCTGTCCCAAATTGCACGGCTGGAGCAGGTATAACCCATTAGTATGTTCCACGCTTTGAATCACATGTCTTTGGAGTCACGTACTGATGAGATTTTGTGTTTTGGCTGGATATCCTTGGTTCTCAGTCAGGTAGTCAAAAAATGCCTTGATATCCCCGCTCCAAGATTTAACAGGATTTGAAGCGACAAAGCTGTACGTCTTCTGCGAGCCATTGGCGCCATTCCAAAGCTCCCAGGTGGCGCCCCCAACAGTGACCGTCCCAATCTGGGAACCTATGGGTTGGACTTCGCCGTATCTAGCCAGCCTAAGTGGTTGATTTGGTTAGCAGTCAACTACAAGCTGAGGTCGCCTCACATACCAAATCATGAGTTCATAGTCACCACTAGAGGGATCATGGTTGATATCCGCTGCTGTGAAAAGGTCATACGCAACGTCGGCGCGGATATCGGTGGTGTCATAGCTCCACTTCACAGAAGTGGGAATGCTACCGATGTCGCTGACGGGCTGCTTCTTCAAATTAACCAAGCCCGAGTTAGGGTAGCTCTTCACATTATTCGCACCACCGGACCAGGTCCAAGTGGTGGACCATGAGATGCCTGAATCCAAGACGGAGTTGACGTAAAGGCACTGAGAGCCAGTTCCAGAATCCTTCCCCCAAACATTGTTGTTGACACTGTAAGCGCCGCTGGCGTAGTAACCATATTGTTCACATAGCGTGTGTTGTTGGGCGAGTGCAGCCGTAGCAAATGCAATGAATAGAGAAGTGGTCTTCATTTTGAAAAGGAAGTGAACAAGATGTACTGTTGTATAAAAGAACTGGGTTGAACGTTTACATCCTCAGCGCGATATCTTCGAAGACTTTATAGTTGTGACAACTACCCTGACCAAGTTCAGACCCCAAACCTCCTTTCTCTTTCTGTCCACAAGACGGATTATCAACGGAAAAGAACCCATATTCGCTATAGGATCGACGTTAATTATGTCGAAGGATTCTGTAGCATAGGTCGTAGAACACCTGGATTCGAGTATGCGACAGATACAAGCTCCTCTCCCGGCGAAGTCTCCGTGTCGCCAAAGGTTAAGGTAATTCTTGAGTGGGCCGCGCATCCCCATACTATTCAGGTGGTTGATCTGCGGATACCTTAGCACTCGAGACTGGCGTACAACTAACATCAGACCAATCAAAATCCATACCTGTCGTCGATATACGGGTAGCCAGCGCTGACTTCTTCAAGGAAGTGGTGTCTCTGAGTGATAGGTTCAACAACCCTGCCGCAGGAGTAGTCTCCACTGTTACGGCTGGTGTTAAGTCTCATCCCAACTACCCCTTGTATCACCCTTTCCCTTTTATACATTAATGCTTGGAATTTAGATTTAAATTTTCCGCTGTTTCCTGAGCCTCGATAGCAAGCAATATCCTTTCCTCTTGGTTCTCACGCTTATTGCCAGAATAGTGCGATCTTTTTGGCATGGATTCCATTCCTAGGTGAATGGGAATACTCCTAGCGTTGGCACAAACTGGTACTGACGAACCAACTACTGCCCACGGCGCTTCGTACAGATAAAGTTACAGAAAGGTCGATGTTTTGGGCCAAGCGTTTCGGATTAGTAGTCAAGCTTCGCCATTAGGATTTCCATACTACGTTGGGAAAAGGAAGAAAGCCATTAAGGTCTCCAAATGACGACACCGAAAGCTGAAATTACGAGGTGACCCTGCATTAGCTTCTTATTTCTTAAAGTTCTTAGCCTACGCCTCACTAGAACGGCCAGAGCCGCCCCTGCTGATCCCTACTCCGTACCTACAGATGATACAGCCAGCGACAAACAACTAGATGGGGAATAAATTTGGTTCAACATGAAACCTTGAGATAAAACTAGGAAAGATGCGACGGAAGCCCGATTGGGAAGTTGTAACATTTAATTGTATTTTCTCTACTACCAAAGCTTTCTTCGTATGTTCGAAGGCAGCAACTTTTCACCATGGTGAATGCCTCCAAATCCTCTAGGTCACCTCCCATTTGCGACGGTGAAAGCGGTGATGGAAGGCTCCGCAATGAAGGAAACGTTGTCTACAATATAGGTGACTGTCATACGGTTGTAGATGTTGTGACGGAAGCTTGACCGTATGAATTGAGCTCACCGGGAGAAACCCCTGTCTTGACTCTTGACCTGAAACCTAGCCCGTTCAGGCACGGGCTTATGGGCGTTTGGTTGAGATTGGCAGGTTGGACTGGGCAAAGAACATTAAGTATGAAGATCAGTGGAGAATTACTCTGTTCGGCAGTTGACAGTGTTTAGACTGCCGAGTAAGTTGTCAAATTAGGAAGCTTGTCCGCCTGAGGTAGTAATATAAGCGATTTGAATGCTCTGACCAACACGGAGGATGCTCCATATAGAATTTTAATCAATTTAGCTTAGTCTAGTCCTTCGAGTGAATGTCTTAAATGTCAATTCCATCCATCACCTGAATTGGCTAGAGTGATCGGATGCAAGGCGGGAAGTGGTTGCCTTCAGTATGTAAATCCAGTGAAGACCTGTCCCATCACAGATGTTATAAATGACACCAAAGTATACATCGAGAAGCACATATACAAGCGCGGGGCACTATACGAGCCCGAGGTATATCATATCCTCCTATGGCAGTGGATTTTGGAGGATTGCTAGGTATTAAAGTTGGCAAGATCGTCTCATATCTCAGATCATACCAATTCACAATTTCGAGCTGAGAATGGCTTTTAACTTCAGTTCAAGATTGAAGATGTTTAACGGTGTTAGTCATTATAGAACTCAATGGGAGATTAAGAAGAACAACAGCTAACCCGAGAATGTCGCTTCATATCATCTGGTTTTTCTTCAACGGCGTTGCAATATAAGTCTCAATTGAGCCATGAGACGGTCTCCCACGTGTCGTTTAGTTGAGATGTATCTTCCGGTTGGAATGAAGAAATTATCTTTTAGTCATTCATGGCAATCTTCAGGGCTCTTTTCGCAGAAGTAAATAGATATCTTGTTTATAGATCGGGCCTCGATCAATGTTGATTTGCTATGAAGGCCATCGCCTCTTAATGTGAAGAGCTTAAAATGAAAGTTGTAGTCAAAACCCCTAGCCGCGGTAGATCTCGCTCGTCGACTTTAAAGCTTCGTGTGGGATTTAGTAAAATAGAAGCCAAGGGAGTGCCAAAAATCCAAACTCACTCAGGGAGGACTTATGCGTTGGCCTGCGAGTCTTTGCAGAAATCCCGAGGTACGCTTCGGCTCTCTGTGCGCTTTCAGTATCACGGAATTGTTCAGCGCTCCTTTGGTCCTTGCCGGATTTCGAGAGAATAGTCCCTTACCCGGTAATGCATCCATGTAATCTGTTTGATATATGGCTGTTTAGCGTCTGTCCCTCAGATAGTTTTTTGCCCTCGCTGTGAACTACCTGTATAGTATGATGATAAGTAAACCTGAATTCCGATTCACTTTTAAACCCCTTCTGCTCTTAAATCCTGTTTCTTCGAACCCCGTTTATGTTGAGAAATGCACATCGATCCTTGTGATAGGACCATTAGTGCGGGGATTTTCAGTATTAGACACAAATGAACGGTTCCAGCTCCGCTCGTGATCAGGCAATGCCCATTTGACCATCCAGTCTGACATTAGCACTTCCTCTTGCGGCCGGAATGACAGCATCCGGCGCATCAAATCCAGAAACGCAGATTTCTCGTTTCCCTCAATCTCGCCTCCCACCTTACGTCTCCATTTCTGCACACCGATCTCAAATAACCCCTCAAGCGGAGGCCATCTATTTTCACTATGGCACTTGGTTGAATACCCATACTCATCGAAAAACCGGGATCGTCCTTCCCAACGTTGTCATTACGTCGGAGGCATAGGTCCTAGTACATCGATATGTTGAGACACTATTTCATCCCCATCCACAAAATCAGTGCTGAAAATAGCCTTCATTCCGATAATCTCCCAGATTGCCGTAGCCAGACTGCAGATATCTAAGGGATATGAGAGCGGTATCTTCGATTCGAATTTGGCTTCAGGGGCTCGAAACGCGGATGGCGTATGGCAGTCTTGTCCAAGACGAGCTTCTAAAGTAGGGGAAAGCGCCTCACCAAAGTCACTTAGAAGCGGGTGCGCGCCGGATAATAAAAAATTCTCCGCATATTTCCCTAGGAATAGCGGCACAGCAGCTTTAGCTGGGGCATCAAGGGGTAATGGCTCTCCATCACATCGTGTGATAGGAATTGTCTCGGGCTCGCCGTATTTTGCATAAAATTGCTTAATAGAGAGCTCATCGAAAACCTGACGGAAGTTTGACCAAAATCTTGCTCAAATGAACATCTACAAATTAAGCATTAGGTTGCTAGTACCCGAAATAGATATTTTTATCGCTATGACAAACCTCCGTGGATATAGCCTTGTGAATGTGTATAAGCAACGGCCTGTGCGAGTCGATATGATGGTGCTCGAGCAACTTCGACGGAGAAAAAACGGCTAAAGGAGATCTCGAGATTGCACTGTGAAGGGTTACGGTGTAGCATATATGTTTCCCATTAGGACCTTGTACTTTGAATTCATCTTGGAATACAGGTACTGAACCAAGCCCCGGATGCACGGGAGGAGGCGGGGCAGATAGAACCTTGAGGATTTTCGTCTCGCGCGGATTCGAGTCAGCTATATTGACCTTTACAGCAACATATCGGTTGCGATGAGTATCTCGGGCAAGCCAAACAGTCGAATATCCCCCGAACTCAAGTTTGTCTACAATATGATAACGGTCATGTAGCATGTCACCGACCATAGGATGGTAACACCCAGGCTGATATTCTTCAAGTGTCTCCACACCCTTGATCCAGTTGTACTCCATGCGATGGTCCTCGGTCCTTGTGGTGACCAGCCGGGTCAAGTCGCGCTTTCGAGGACGGAAAAGGGATTGGTAAACTGGAAATGAAGGACGAGATGAGACCGGTAATATTGGAAAGTGGACAAGCCTGGCGAATGTTTTCAAGCAGCGTGTCATGGTATGTTATCGGGATTGTTCTAGAACTGACTAGGAAGCTCCCTGTGAAGGGGGATGGGTTCCATGCAATCACGTTACAAGCAGCTCGTGTGGAAATGGGAACGGTCAAAGCCCGGTGGCCAGAGCACAACATTTCCATCGACATCACACTTTCTTCCACTATGAGTCCACAAGGTCACCGACCAAACAAAGCTGATAGCCGAGGAAAATTCGCACCAGTCGGGAATGGCGTCATTAATTTCTTCCCTTAAGCACAGCTGACGAGCTAGAAAGCACGTGTCTATTAGATCGGAATTCTGGAGACAACGCATTCAGCAAACCTGAAAATTCTAGGCATCGGGCTACAAAGGAGATCTCTGAAGAAACGAAGTAGTCGATTGCAACGGGAATAAGGTGGACGGAGAGAGAGAAGAGAGAGAACTCTGTCTAGCTACCTACTGGCAAACAAGCAAATAGGCAGACAGACGAACAGGCAAACAGGATTAAGGGGGTCATCGGAGCTCTGTGTCAACAGCTTATCGGCCTGGTAAACCTCTCATATCACGTGATTAATTCTTATTAGCGTACTACAACATAGGATGTCTATCAAAGCATCTAAGTGTGGAAAGCGTACAGAGTATATGGCGGCGAATCTTAATAACCTTCAGCTTCCCCCCTATCGAGGAAAATGTGAGTTTAATTAGAAAAGGAGAAGTCATTATGACTTATAGTTAACTCAATAGCGCCAAAATCATCGTCCGTGACATCATCAGGGGAAGCAAGGTGCTCAGTCCACAAGAGACAGAGAGTTCTCCTGCCACGACTGCATCGGAGGCAAAGCTTGACTATTTGTAGCCTAGAATACTGCAGATCCAAATACAGGCCTTCCTATTAAATGTGGGTCGACAGATAGTTGGACCAAACATAGTCGAGCGGACCGAAACTAGCGAGTCCGAATTCGAGCTCGCGTGAACGGCGGGGATTGTTCAGCTGAAATGTGGAGTAGCCGACAGATATGACGGGCGGACGGATTCGTAGGGGAAGAATCGTCCATGGATATGGTCTCGGGAGAGGGACATTGGTGTGGGGTTGTAAACATCGATATCAAACTTTGAATTGTTTTGCTCTGTTATATACCGTAGTGTTTTGTTCTGCGCCGGAACCTTTGATTGTGTGGGCTATGACCTTCTCCTTTGCCGATCTAACCTCGAGACAAAGGCCCACCGAACTGACAGATGATAGATTGGATTGGGCTTTATGGTGCCGATCAGCGGGCTGTAAATGAAGTCGGAAGATCTGAGCTGCCATCTGTCATGGCGACGTTGCTCCGGCGCCCTTTCCTTTCCTTTCCTTTTGTGACTTCTTCTCCCCCGAAACTCGAAATCTTTGCTGCATGCTCAGAACTGCCCATCCTGAATGATGGCAACGGAAGTGTCAACCATGCAAGTGGCAACCAAGCTGGAAGCCAGAACGGAAGTTTCGCCCGACCAGGCCCCCGTGGGGGAAGACTCTGAATGGAACAAGCAACTCGCCAAGGATTGGAAGGCAATGGCGGAGAAAGTCCAAGAATTGGCGAAATTGTCTAAAGGCACAGGCTATGACAAAGACATCCAGCCTGAACAAGTGATGGCAAACCTGGAAAGAGTGCAAAAGAAAACCAAAAAAGACGAGGACTCGACCTGGAGCAAGGTCAAAACGAGCCTGAGCAAAACTCTTACTGTCATTTCGACGGTCGGAGGGATTGCTGCTGATGCTGCATCGCAGGTAAGCGGCTCCGTGGAATGAAGAAAGCATGCTTGACTGACTGCAAAGCAGGTCTTTGCCCCTGCTGGGCAATGCTACAACGCAATCAACTTTGTCATCTCAGCGTGGCAGGGCTACCTCGAGGCATTTCAAGTATTAAATGGGCTGTTTGAAGAATGTTTCGCTTTCCTCAACCGTCTACCGGACTACGTGAAGGGGAACATGAATGCTAATCTGAGCAGTGTGGCCAGTCAGGTTCTGCAGCTCTTTGTCAATATCTGTGAGAGGGCATTGCGCCTTCGTACCTCTCGTGGCTCGAAGTTCGTCCTATTCATGAAAGTTGCCTTTCTTTCCGATGACGATTTCTCGGGTTTCAGAGCTGAGTTGGACAAACTCACCAGGTGGGAAGGACTGAATGCCATAGCTAGGATCTATAATACTTCTGCAATCGCGGCGGATAGCGCCACCAAGGCAGTGGATATCTTGACAAATGACCGAGCAGAACAACAACTGAAAGAGCAGGAGCAACTCGACACAAGGCACCTCGTGAGAACTCTGGCCTTTGATGAGACCCCAGCGACCTGGAACAGCGCGGCACAGGCACCCATTGCGACCTGGAGCCAGATCAATTGCAGGATCCACAATCGTCTTGTTGAAGGGACTGGCGATTGGCTGTTCCAGGATGACTTGTTCACGACATGGGCGAAAAATAAAGGGGAACAGCCACTGCTCGCACTTGTCGGTGAGGAGGGCACAGGCAAGAGCTATTTGATTTCAGCCGCGATTAGCCACCTGCGAAAAGCCGGTTCTCTGCCGGGTCTCGATAAGGAAGACAGGTCTAGGCGTCTAGTTGCGTATCACTATATAGACGACCAGAAGCCCAACGCAGAGATCTACTCTCTGGGAAAGTCCATCATCTGGCAATTTGCTGCAAGCGATGCCTCCTATAAGCAATCAATCGCCGCTACCTGTCGCGATGCCGCCTACATTGAACCCAAGGAAATTTTGCCCCGGTTACTCCTAAACAACCACAAGGAGCTGAAGCATATCGACGCAGTGTTTTACGTCCTGATCAACAAGGTCGGCAGTCGGAACCACAACGTTGACGAGTCATTGGTGAAATTTCTGCATGCCGTTTCACACTTCAAGAACTCAGCGGTTCGTGTCTTGTTTAGCACAACGGCGGGTACTATCGAGACGCTCAAGGCACGCGACATTTCCTGCCCCACTATTCTGATCAGCGAAAAGAACGAGTCGGACAGACGGAAGTATATCGGCTCGCGGATGGATCGAATGCATGCGCTCGCAAACATCAGACAACGTGAAGTCCGGAGCGTCCGGGAAGAAATTGAAAATAGTCTGTGCGAACATATCGAGGGCAACTACTACCTCCTCAGTGCAACACTAGACAAGATCCACAATCTGGAAAACGAGGAAGATATCCGTGGTAGCCTCAACGGCGCGGAAAGAAGCATATCACAGCATATTCGCGATGACATCAATGTGCTCAATGACATCCGTACAGGAAAAGAGCTGGCAGAGATCAACGAAATCATCCTTTGGCTTAATTTTGCGAAGCAGCGGATGTCACCGGAGATGATGACGGCAGTACTGCAAGCCAAGAATAAGAGTGCCTCTCTGCTTCCACTGGAAGATCGCATCAAGAACAAGTTTATTCTGTTCGAGATCAATGAGGATGGATACGTCGATTTCCGAGCTGGGGACGTGCCGAGTAAGATTCCACAGCGCCGCGATCTCGCCCAGAAGCGGCTCAATGACAGCCAGGCCTTGAATCAGGGCGAGGCTGACGTCGTCAGCCATTTTCTCAAAAATGTGTGTCCACCGCATTTGCTTGATAAGATTGACCTGGACAGTCATCTCAAGCAGAAGATGAAAGTCCGAGAAGAACAGATCTGTCAAGAAGACAACCTCACGTCCCATTTCCTTATTGCCCAGACATGTGTTGATGTGTTGGCCAATGATGACGATGAGAGGCTGGCAGTATTGCGAGAATATGCAGTCGCTCATTTTGCACAGCATATGCTTGAAACTAAACGGGAATCGATCCCCCCACACTCGCTTGCTGAATTTGGATCAAATCTGATGAAACTGTTCCATGACCCAGATGCCATTGACAATCTTTTATGGGCTAGCAGTCCAGCTCCACAACTGCCAGACATGCTGCGCGATGTGAAGTTTGGAGGAGAGATTTCCCGGTGGTTGGAGGACCCAATCGTTGTGTCCAAGATTGACGCCAACGAATCCAAGCGTTGGTGGAAAATTGACAAGAACAACACACCCAATGCACTGAAGGAACCTTCAATCCGTCAGATGGCGGTGCATTGCTTCCAACGAGAATCACCAGCAGATGTTTCGATCACTGCGTTCAAGGGTATCCAAAGTTTCTGTCACCGGGTAAGTCTTTTGAAGGACGCTTTGCTTTCTAGGCTAATAATTCACTCTTCAGATGATGCAGTGTCCTAAAGCTGTTGCAGAATCGAGGTCACCATCTCCTGATGAAATTGAAAAGTGGTGCCTGGAGAGACTCGAAGCTAAACAAGGTGCCCTGTGGCATACCCAAATGGCGATCATTCTCAGAGCCCACAAAGAATTTGCCAAGGCAGAGGAGAGATGCAAGCAGGCCCTGAAAATTGATGAAAACTACTGGCGCGCCTCACTTCTCCAAGCCAAACTAGTCAAATCCCCAAAAGAGGCAATTGATACTCTGAAGAAGCTCACAAAGCGCTTCAAAGAGGATGAAAAACTTCAAAAGGGGCATCAAAAGGCCTTCGCTGATATTTCATATAACCTTGGAGCTCGGTACTGGGATGTGGACAAGATTGGCGACGCGATCGACTCCTATACCGAGTCAATTCGACGAGACCCTTCTGCTTCGGAGCACGCATTCCGAATCATGTCGGCGTGCAAAGATAAAGGAAAGTGGCCAGATATTATAAACCTAATCGATTTAATCGATGATCTTGGCAGGGACCACCTCACTGCGATGGTCGTGGCGATGTCGGAGACTCAAGACTTTCATACAATCATTTTGCAGGCCCTGAAGGAGACCGGTTATCTCAGACGTGAGAGGCTTGAGGTGCTCTATGAAAATGCGATATCAATCATCAAAGATCGGGACCACGCCACCTCATTCTTCCTTCGCCATTACTACGCAAGCGCTCTCTCTGCGCTCCATCCTGCCCCAACTGTCCAAGTAAGGAACGTGTTGGAAGATGCCGTAAGAGACCTTCAATATACCAACTTCGACCTCCCCCGCGCCTTCTTCCTCGTTGGGTATAGGCTGGGAACAATCTACCTGGGTGAAGCTCAAAAAGCAAAGGCAGACAAAAACAAAGATGCGGACAAAAAGAATGAGGCGGCACAAAAGGCGCTACAGAAGATGGTGGACATTCTGCCCGAGCAACTCAACGAAGACCAAATGAGACTCCCCCTGAGCCTCTTTGCTGCTAGATACCACCTCACTAACAATGATGAAAAGTCCGCCCGAGCTGCGGCTCACAATACCTTGAAAATGGCTGTCGAGCTTCTGTCGGACAATGATGCTAGCAATGACATATTGGCCTACTGGAAAATCCTCTATGCTGTCATTCCGTTCGAGGATAAAAAGAATGTTACGACCGCCCTTGCCATGATGAAACGAGAGAGTGATTTTGAGATGAAGTGCTCCTGCGGTTGTGGTCGTAAATGGGCCACCCCTGGAGACATGTGGTGGTGCAAGGACTGCATCAACGTCGTCTTAAAGGAACCTTGTAAGGAGACAGTCAAGAATCCGGATTTGCCCAACCAGGTTTGTCATGCAAATCACTCCCATTTCTACATTCCACCTTGGGATGAGAAGGTGATGAATGTGCCAAAGGACAAGGTACCCTATAAAGGCGATGCCATTACCATGGAGCAGTGGAGGGACAAACTCATTGACAAGTATCATTTGGGCAAGTCTGGGAAGCTACATGGTCTTCGCCACTGATTTGGGTGAAAATAACGCAATGTGATCAATCTCAGTTCTCATCCCCATAGCCTTTTCAGAATGAAATTCCCAGCTTGTCATGATACGGTGAAAATCATGTAATCATGTAGCTGCTCGATTGGTTCGAGTTCACCTTCTCCCACTTTGTGTATTTACAGTAGTTGCCACAAACTCTACGTCGCACCTGCTTTATTTCCGAGTTGCACCGACGCCAAAATTTGAATGTTGCATACCTGACCCAGCATGACTCTCTATACCTCACCAGCCTTAGAAAACAAAACATCCATTCACTTCCACCACTTCCATCATGAAAAACCGGGCCTACGGGAAGCTCGCCATTGCCACAGCAGCCATTCTCGGAATCATCACACTCGGGGCACTGATATACCTGCTGGTGTGGTACATTCGACGAAGCCTCCGCGTCCGACGGCTTCGCCGTAAGGAGAATCGGAAAAATGACCAATTCGACCAGTCCACAGTGTCCCTAGCCGAAGACACAAGCAGGACGCTAGACGACTTCCTCATGAAGGATATCCAGCCCGAGCGGAATTCAATCATCTTCAGCAGGAGCGGATCTCCACCCATCACCATCGTCATTGACAACGCGGACGAGGCTGCCCGCTGCAAGTCTCCACCTCAGCCTCACCTTATAGAAAATCACGCTGCATATACTCAGAGCTGGACACCGATCTCGCCCCAAGAATCGGATCCTGATGAACCACGGTCAGACCAGACCGAGTGGAGCAGCTCGGGACAGCGTTCTTCAAGCTCGACGCCAAGAGCATCTACCTCCTCGTCCATCGTCCCAACATTGCGATCATCACAAATCTGGACTACGACCTCTGCTACCACGCCGTCGGACCAGACACAGACGAGCAGCTTGGGACAGCGTTCTTCAAGCTCGACGCCAAGAGCATCCATCTCGTCGCCTGTCGTCCCAACATCGGGATCCTCCCAGGCTTGGACTACGACTTCTGCCGGGACTGAGACGGTTTCGCTCCTTAGTCGATCTTCGAACCATTCCCGTCTCCCTCAAAGTCCCACTAGCCCATCTGCCTCACGCGGACCACATATATATACACGTCGGTCGAATGCTTCTGGTACATCGAGTCGGCCATCTAGTACAGGTATTTTACAGTCTGCATCCCGCATGTTCAATGAGGCGGAGGCTTCTCGGATGGCTTACTCGAGTAACATCGGCTCTGTTCGATCAATGAGTCCCACTTCTCCCGTTTCTCCTGTGTTGGTGGACATTTCAGCTGAAAGTGATCCGCCTCAATGGACCTCGGTTCCCCCGACTCCCTTTCCTTTCAGTCAGCTATAACCGTTGATGGCGTACAGTGTGTTGTTAGCTTGGTCTTTCTTTTTTGGAAGTTGGTTTAAAGTCGACGAGGAAAGATTGGGACGGATTCAGGTTCCATCAGTGACTAGGGGACTACCCCCTGTCTTCGCTTCAATGCTCACCGGCAATGTTATTCGAACTTAATGTTCTCAACTGGGATTTCTTGTTTGCTGACACCCCCTTATCCATTATGTATAGTGTCCAGGTCTTTCCAATGCTTATTCTTTTATTCATCGTATTGCTTGGTTACATGTCAATTCTTGGGAAATACCAAGTTAGAACTGCTAACACTGGCAGACTTCCATTCACACTTTCATAAACCAGGTAAATAGTGTCTGCGAAGGTGCATAGCGACCTACAGTCGGATGCCTGACTTCGTGCGGTCGCTGCCTTAAGCCTGATTTATGTCTGATTTTAGACTCGCAGAAGTTAAATACCTGAAGTACTATAATAGGGACCTTAGTGAGCAAAGCACCCTGGAAGTTCCAAGGTCCAGGTCCTGCCTACATACATGTATTTGTAGGTGGATAAATATGGAGATTTGTATACTGGCTTTATTTTAGGGGATTGATCTAGCCGAGGAGGGGTTGAAGTCCTCCTCTTCTTGTATAATACTTACATAGGTATAAGTTGAGTGCGAAGGCAAAGCACTAAGGTGATGAATGCCGGCCGCAGGCATCCAGGACGACTATGGAAGGAGCCATACAAGACCGCTGCCCTGCTTGCTTCCTTCATTTTGTTCCCCATACAACTCTTGCATCCTCGTCTCTAGACTTGAAGTCCGGTTTTTGATGGTATGTTGCTTTCCTGATACAAAGAACGCAGACTGAAGTTATACCCAGATACGAGGTTACAATTTGACGCGTTTACCAAACCACTATGGCCCTTCACCAAGTGAACCCCGCGCACTGCCTCGCAGGCTACATGGTGCCTCGTTTGTATACAGAACTCAGAGTCGGCAGTGGCCGGGTTATCCCCGCAGAGTTCACACCTCCGAGTCCAGATGACACGCCGCAATCGTTGTTCCCACATTGCCCCAAAGTCACAGCAACGGACCGAGTCCATCGCTTTATCCGTCTCAACCCTGACAACCGATCCGTCGAGGACGAATTCCTCATCTACACGGACGGCACGTGTATGAACAACGGCAGGATAAACGCCAGGGCAGGCTGTTCCTTTGTATACAATGAGTCTACAGCTGGGTTTGCACGCTTTCCTCTCGAGTATAAAGGACCCACTGGTCAACAGCACACGCTGACAAGCGACCGCGCACAAATCCGCGCCGTCATTGCCGCTCTGCGGTATAGGGACTGGGCTGCGGACGGCTTCAGTCGTCTGATCATTGCAACGGACTCGGAATACGTGGTCGACGGTATCACAAGAGAGGCGCGTGAATGGATACAGTGGAGTTGGATTACACGCGCCGGGGAACCAATCAGAAACCGGGATCTTTGGGAGTGTCTTCTCGGGGAGGTGGAAATGTGGCAGGAGAGGGGAATGAGCATTCAGTTCTGGCGGATTCCTAGAGAGTTGAACACAAAGGCGGGTCGTCATGCCAAAGAAGCTGCGTTTATGGACAGACATTATGAGTTTACCGATCTCGCTGGTATCAGCAATGTCTCGATCTAGAGGCAGGGCATTCACTCCTGCACTAGAACTCAACACACGCCGAAAGAAAGGAGAAAGCACCGACTGGGCACACGAAAGATGAAGGCTTCGTCCGCATCAGAAAACGCAGATGAGACCGACGGAATCAATCCATGAAACCAAAGTAACCGGTTACTTGGCTGCTGCATCAGTATTTCTTACCCGATTCTTGTGTCAAACAATGAGCAATCAAGCATGTTTAGGACTCTTCAAGTCCGTCAATTTAGCATCCTGTCTGGCGTAGGATAATATGCAAGAAATCCATACAAACCCCATTTCCATCAAGATGAAGCCTTCGAAGGTACGGTTGCCTCTTCACTATACAGCCTTGTTATATCTGTTTGAGTAACTAGTCTACTTGGTGGGTTCTTTGGTAATCTGTTTTAGTAGTCTTATTGGCCATTATTGAAAGGCTGATAATGTCAATTGCATCCAGGATATCTCTACGCTGTATCCGGCTTGTATTCTGTGGACATGTCTCTCACTTGTCTACTTGGTTGGCTGTGTGACATAGCTCATGGAACCGAATATATCCATGGATAATTCAAAGATAGGCGAGATGACAACAAAATCAATGATCGTTATATTTCATTGAACGGTCTCGGAAATACAAAACAAAAAAGAAATACAAAAAGGGAAGTCCCGCCTCCACGCGCCTTGCTATTCCAGTCCTGGAGACGCTTCAGACATAAAACCGACAATTAAAAGCAACACATACAGAAACAAATTTCACGAACATATGTCCGCCATGAGATGTACAGGTAGGAAATGAGAGCTGACACAAAAAGAAAACGTCGAAGTCCTTGAGATCTATCCGGATATAATTATCTTCATCTTCATGCATTCATATCGCGCACACTGCGCAGGCAACGTTCAAGGCGTTTGCCGCGCTCCTTCTCGCGTACAAGGGTATCCTTGACAAACGTTCGGATGGCCTCACGAACCACCCTTTCCCTCCATGAGGTCCAGCCAGCGAGTTCGCCGACCACAACATCCTTGTTCCATGAGACCTCCTTTGCCAGCCGAGTGGACTCGGATTCGCCATCCCGAATCTTTTGTTCGAGGTCACGGACGGCCTTTTGGCGAGACTCTTCAAAGCCTGGCAGGTTTAGATTGAATTTGCGGGGAAGTGATGAGGAGAGGAGCGAGGAGCGAGAGCGAGAGATATGGCGGCTTATTGAAGACAGGGAGGACATGAGGGCAAGTGGACGTGATAAAGAGATGAGGATCGCGGCCGTCGTGTTGTCAATTGAGGAAAGAGCAGCCAAATATTGGAGGAGAGGGGAGGAATCCGACCTAGAGGTCGATAGGTAGGTGGCGTAACGAGCAAAGGCCTCGATGTGTGAGACCGGAAGTGCATTAGTGGGCGCTCGGAGCGTAGAAAGAACAGATGAGCATATCATCACCGCATCAGCGAGATCGGATGTTCCATTCTGTAATGCATACCCTCGACGAATCAGGGACCGTGTGTTGGCATGCACACCACGCACCATGTCCTGGGCGTGGGTGATAAACTGCTCTGTGTCGCGTATGCCCTCCAGTGAGACCGGCTCATATTCGTCCTCGATGGTCTCGGTGAGCACGGCAGCTTTGCTGTACGATCGGTCGGCCACCATCTCAGGCTGAAGTTCTGGAACCAGGAAGAACTCCCACAGCATTTCGTGGGTTGAGAAGGTTGGATGGGCGAGAAGCGTCTTCAGGAACCGGTCCAGTCTTTCCTGGAGATCATGGAGCACGGACCGCGATGGCTTCGAGTGGATCTGGAATGGATTCCGGAAATCTGAGAGAGATGGCATGTAAGATGCTGGATGTTCCACTGCAAGCCATTTAGCCAGATTCTCAAAGTCGGAGAAATTGCGGCGACAAGTCGTAACGGTGTACGTTGTCGATCCGGGCCGCGACGATGCCACAGATTCAGTGGGAGGGAATGGCGCGCCAGATTTGAGAATGAAGCGCACCGTTGCATCCTCGACGAAGTACGACCGCACGACCGTTGTGACACGACCCGAAGGATCTCCACAGGCCGATGGAGGATGGGACAACAAGATCAAATCATCGATGCGATTTCGCACCTCGTCATCCTTAGCCAATTCCACGGCTGTCAAACCACGGGCTTCTTTAACATGAACGTCCACTCTTGGGTCTAAGAAGAGAATGCGAACTTGATCAACTCGCCCGTACTTGCTGGCCATCATTAATGGCGTAAATCTCTTGTCATTAGTCGCATTGGGATCGCAATCGCTGTCCTGCAATATGCGCCGGGTAATCTCAGGATCACCAACAATATGCAGCAGTGTGTTCCCCTTTGTATCGACATGATCATCTAGCTGAAGTGGTTTGTTGTCGCCTTGCGCCCATTGTGCTGCAGTCAAAGCGGCTTGAACCATTGATTTGTATTCTGGATGATCATACGATCGACACAGTGCAAAGAGCGGTGTTTGTCCATGTTTGTCTCGTTGTCGCCATGGGATAATGCTACCAAGTCTCCCTAGCAGCGAGGGTGTGCTGAAGAGATAATGAGCAACAGTGCGACCGTGGACGTCGGATTTGGTCAAGTAGGATGCAACCACACTTGTATCTGTCTTTGCAAATAGGAAGTCCAAGAGGATCTTGACTATTTCAGTGTGTGCGAGCTGCACCGCAGCGTTCAATAGCGTGGTCCCATCGGCGTTGGTGTCTTGGATGATTTCTTCCAAGGGGTAGTATTCTTCTAGGGTCAACAGGTACTTCAAAGCCTCGGGCTGACGGGCCTCCACTGCCATCATCGGTATGGAATGACCAGCAGGGTCTTGGGTTTTTGTCAAGGTCTCAATCGAATTGTCACCTTCAATACCACTCGCCATGGATCCGAGGGTTGCGGTCCTGGAGATGAATGAGACGGCTGATGATTCCGATAGGCTGCGAACGTCCATTGAGACTTTCTTAATTGGACGGTGCGGGTGAGATTCTTGGATAATCGAAAGATCATCCCAAGTTTGGAATGGGAAGACATGGGATAGCGGCGGTGCATCGACAACAGCTTCATCCGGGTACGAGTCGCCGTTCGTATGACTCGTGTAAGAGTGCTGAAGAGAAAGATCATCTGGCTCATTGGCTTCATCTGTCTGGAACAGCACGGACTTTCGCTCCGGTTCCGGTGCAGTCGTGTCGTCTATTGATTCATGATCCTCATTTGGTTCCAGTATGGATTTCATATCCGATATCCTGCCAGCCTTCGTTGCCTGCCACAAACGTCTGTTCCGAACGCTGGCACGCCGTAATCCGGCGGAATCAGTCACCAGATACATCAAAACAGCTTCAAATGTACTTAAGGCATATCCCATCTCGCCATTATCCACGTCGTCGATGTAAATAAAGTGCTGCATGTACAACAATCGGGCTTGGAGATGCCGTATTTGAGAACGAATGACAACAACAAGCAACAACGACACCAAGACATCAGCATTGATAGTGACAGAGGGAGTTCCCTTCTCAGATGCCGAGCCGTCCATTTGATCATAACTACCAGGGAAGGAGATAACCTTCACTGTTTCGAGGAGAGTATTCAGCATATCATGGGGGCATCGAGCGTCATTGATCTTCCGAAATTCTTCCACGGCTCGCCCAAGTCGGCGAATCAGTTCTCGTTTCCCTTCACGTCCACCTTCAACAGAGATTCCGACTTGAGACACATCAATGCTCTCCATCTGGCGAATGCGGGAATCCAGCTCTGTGTCTTCTGGTTGGCGGAATGAACAAAGACGAGGGAAAAGTAGTGGCTCGTGAACTTGTTCGGCGACATACCGTTCTATTAGCCGCTCCACTAGAGGACCAGTGAGGTCAGTAGTCGCACCAAGCAACGATAATTGCTGCTTGTCAACGAGGCGGAAAAGATCAATTGCAGCAGTCACTGCGGTTTCTAAGCTCCGACGCATGAGATCTTCGTCGTCCTCGAAGTATTCCTCGGAGTTGAATGGCAAACGCCCTCTGCTGCGTGACGACCAGCTTCGGATGGAAGAGCTTTCGTCTGTCCAAGACTCGGTGCGGGACAACTTGTGGGCGCGTTCACTGCCAGATGCAGATGGCGATCGTGAAGGAGGAGGTGGCAATGGTTTCCCGAGTTCTTTTCCAAACTCTTTGAACAATCGTTCCAGGCCCGGATGCATCTGTCTGGCAATCATCGGA
Organism: Penicillium egyptiacum; assembly: GCA_911456345.1. Lineage (NCBI taxonomy): Eukaryota > Fungi > Ascomycota > Eurotiomycetes > Eurotiales > Aspergillaceae > Penicillium > Penicillium egyptiacum. Next base: position 978,213 of record CAJVRC010000835.1, read on the forward strand.
TAGTTGGCTAGCAGCTCCCCAAAAGTCTTGATCTCTTGTTTTGGTGGCGTCCCAATTGAAGCTCCGTTTCCATATTTCTTATCCGGCGTAGTTTGTCCCACAATGCTGATCTCGGTTCCAGGGACTGCGGCTGGTACAATCTTCGCGGGGTCATACGTTCCGATCAACGGGCGAGAGATGTAGTAGATCAGCCATGGGCGCGATTCATTGGACGGGCTGTAATATAGCACGTCGGAAAGTAGTTGGGCTTGTGTGAGTGACTTGAATCCTGATAGAAATTACCGGTGTTAGCTAACATCTTTGGGCGAGCGCATTCACAAGCAAGCGCTCTCACCTTTGTTGCTGTACACTGAGTTGTCCTTGATGATCACCGTCCTCCCATTGAATGTGGTAACCTGCTTTGCTTTCCCTCGATTTTCTCGAACATTATTCTCCTCCTTGGAATTCGTAGAGCCAGTATGGATTGGGATGCGGAGCACATGGCTCCCTAGAAACTCCTCTGACGCGCAAAGATCGGAATACAGCAGGTTGGTCTCCCGGTCGCGTGAACCGATGAGAGACTCTGTCGTTGGAACTAGCAAGACCTGAGGCGCACATGCGACATCAATTAGCCACTCCGGATGATCCGACAATATATTCAGAGCCTCCACCTACATGATTCTCAACCGGTATACACTGGCCTGGGACAGTGCTTCGAAAGAAGGCACGGAGGAAAGGGTTTAGAGGGTGCATCCAAACGGTTTTGGACGGCCCAGTCGAAAGACTCCAGCAATCATCAAGCCGTCCGTTTCAAAGTCCGCAGCAGGGGATATGTGCGCCGTAAGATTTCGCGGGGAAGGGCAGCTTGCGTCCAACAGGCAGTAGCGCAGTATGAAGTCTGAGTGGTTCGTTGGATTTAGTGGACAGAGCTGCAAATAGCTTGAACAAAATCACAATGCTAGATTGCAGAAAACAAAAGGCCACAAAGATAAGAGTTGAAGCGGAAGCACATGTTGTTGCGGGTGAATCCAGAACGTGATCGACAAGTCGATGGGCGCTATACCGCATTTAGTAATTATTCCAATACACTGCGACCTGGGCTCTTAGACCGCCTTGAATATTTCCTAATATTCTAAAAAAAATATTTCATCATAGCAGAAAGCAAGAATCGGGCTTATTCTCCATTTACAGAGGCCTTGCAGGCGAAATTTGTGTAATCCTGTCATGATATTTCTAATATACAGAGAATAGATGGCGACAGGCATGCCATTAGATAAAAACACAAAAAGGACAGCCGAGGTCTCTCCACACAATGCAATCCAGTACAGCTGTGCTGCAACAACGCAACCAAGCCAAAACAAAAAAAAACGTGGTCCCTCCTGTAGAGGGAGATCAACCTAGTCTACGCACGTGTCTGCTGCGAGTACCACCGAACTTCAGACGAGTGGAGTCAGTCACTCGCGCAACAAGTCCCCGGAGGTGTCGTCCTTCATGGCCCAATAGGACCTTTGTGAATGCGTCGCGACCCTTTCCGAATCCACGGTACACGACCTCCAACCGCTCGATCTCCATCAGGAAGCCCTTTTCCTGAATCTGATTCATGACATGAGCAGAAAGTTGGTATGCCGGGTCAAATCCGGAGCGACCAGCTTTGCGGAAACCTATCTGACCGCACCCGATGGACAGAATGGGGCTACCGTTTGGTCGTGTCAAGGTGAGGATTGTGTTGTGCTTGTGGCAGTAGACGTGCAGGTGGTGGGGAGGAGCTCGGTCGGCGTAGGGATTCTTGATCATGTTGGCTTCGAGACTTTCGGCCATCCTGGAGTAGTCAGAGCTACCGCGCGAGAATGGTGCGCCTGACCGGTTGCCCTGCATCATTTGTGTGATTGCAGAAAGCGGCGATGAGGAACCGGAAGGTGACTCGGGTTCTCGATTCAGCATCTGTTTCTCAATGTCGCTACCATCGTTGCTCGTGGAGCACGTGCTTTGGTGAGAGAATGAACGTGTGATGCTCAAGGAGGAGATTCGAGGTTGAGATTGGCGGCATACTGAGGGCAATGCCTTGGTCAACTTGCTCATCGAAAAGGAGCTCATCGTGGCGACCGGAATTTGCAGCGATAAAGGACGGATATCAAAATCAAACCAGCACTTGAATATAACAGCTGATTATTGAACACAAATCGCCAATGCAAAGTGCGGATATGACCACAAAGCGCGGGTGGTGTAGAGCCGTTTGTCGGACCGAAGGGAAACGCTGGAAGTTTTTCGAAGTCTTGGCATCTGCACTTTTTCCCTTCCCCGAGATCTTTGCCTCCTCCCCATCACCTTCTTCATTTCGCGTCCAGGCTGGGCTGGAATCCATCTTTCCTCTACCCTCTTATTCAATTCTATTTTGCTCCCCTATCCCCTCAACTCTCTAGAGCATGATTCCGGCAAAAATGTCTGCGGCACGAGCCGTTTCCTTGCGGACTCAGGCACCGTCTCTCCGAGCAACTTCTCACCGGTTGTCTCGCGCCAGCTCATATTCCACCGCCTCAGCTCGACCATTTACTCACTCCGCTAAGAGCCACCAAGCCATCCTTCCATTCCCTTGTCACCCTGTCTCTCGACTTGTGTCGCCGTTCGGCGCTCTCCCTTTGACGCGGTCTTTCCACGCCGGAACTTCCTTCTGGCAACAGCAAAAGCAACAAGAAGGAAAGCAGGGCGAGGACCAGGAGTCCCAATCACAGAGCGAGGAGTCGAAGGAGGAGAAAAAAGAGAAGCAGGAAGAGAAGGCTCCCCCTCCACCCCATGGAGACAAGTCTCCTTGGCAGGTCTTCCGTGAGACTCTGCAGTCCGAATTCAAGGCCTCCAAGGAATGGGAGGAGTCCACCAAAGCGCTGGCTTCCTCAGCTCACCAGTTCACTGAGAATGAGAGTGTCAGGCGTGCGCGCGCTGCTTACGAGGCTGCGTCAAGCGCTACAACCTCTACAACCTCCACAGCCTTCAAGACGACCGGTCAAGTCATTGGGAAGGGAGCTGCTTGGACATGGAACACACCCGTTGTGAAGGGCGTTCGAAAGGGTGTCAACGCAACCGGAGAGGGCCTCGAGAAGGCCACAAGACCCGTTCGGGAAACCGAAGCATATAAGAGTGTTAAGGATGCGATTGATGATGGCAGCAGCTCGCGCTACGGTGGTTGGGTCGAGAAGGAGGAACGTCGCAAGCAGCGACAGCGCCGAGAGGAGCTGGAACGCAAGGCTGGAAAGTCTCACCGCGTTGAGGAGAGAGTTGAAGATCCCAAGTTAGTTTCGATGAAGACAAGGTTTCAACTTTGGACTTTCTGACTGATTTATCTCTAGTGCCGGTACCAACATCACTATCCACAAAGATTCCGCCTGGAAAGACTCATGGAAAGACTTCAAGGACTCCAACCCAATGATGCAGAAGCTCTTCGCGATCAAGGAGAACTACAACGAGTCCGAGAACCCCCTAATCAGCACAGCACGCAGCATCTCCGACCGCGTTGCTGGCTTCTTCGCCGAAAACGAGACCGCCATGGTCATCAAGAAATTCCGGGAGATCGATCCCAACTTCCAGATGGAGCCTTTCCTGCGCGAAATGCGTGACTACATGTTGCCAGAAGTCCTCGATGCTTATGTCAAGGGAGATGTTGAGACACTCAAGCTCTGGCTTTCTGATGCTCAGTTCCACGTGTACGCTGCTCTCGCGAAGCAATACACTACTGCCGGACTCAAGTCGGATGGTCGCATTTTGGATATCCGTGGCGTGGATATTTCTCACGCCCGTATCTTGGACCCCGGTGACATTCCCGTGTTTGTCGTCACCTGCCGTACACAGGAGATTCACGTCTACCGCAAGATCAAGACTGGGGAGCTAGCCGCTGGTACGGATGACAAGGTGCAGCTGGTCACCTACGCCATCGGATTGACTCGTATCCCTGATGAAGTTAACAACCCCGAAACTCGTGGCTGGAGATTGATCGAGCTGCAGAAAGCTGCCCGTGACTACATCTAAGAGGGAAATTCGTACCTCTTCATTCTATATTGCCATTTTTCTCTATCCTATTGTCGGCATATTCCCTCGTGGACCTCACCCCCTCTTGCATCTTGACTTCCACTCCACCCCTTTCAACTGTACAATACAACTGTTTGATATCAAGCCAGGTGGATCCTGGCACCTGTTACGGTTATGCCTGTTCCAGTGACTGCCAATTCGGGCTCTTGCTGGTTAATCGGATTTTCTTTTCTTCATGTATTAATGCTTCATTCGGTCTGACATTTTGTCTCAAGTCTTACTCTTTCGGACTTACTGCTCAGTCCGCTGAAATCTGAACTTTCTATCCTTCCCATAGACTAGGACGCGTTGGGTTTTATCTGATGGTATTTCTCTTGGTCTTGAGGTGTTCTGCTGGCGTCTTTGCGTTTTATTTCTACTCTCCCCTCGCCACCGTGTATGACTGCATTGGGTTGTTGGTTTTGGTTTCTGTTGGGGCTGGAATTGGTGCCCCAATATATGAGGATCCTTGAAAATCGTGTAAATATATAAAAACACAGTTTTGGCCTGAGTCCGTATGCTGTATATTGTAGTTATCTTGAGAGTATAATGGCACCCCCTCCAAGCTCTACTTGACTCCGACCAACTGGAGGATAGATGACTCATGACCAGCTCTTATAATTTCATGTTATTTACGCTCTGTTGTCTACTGTACATCTGCACTCTTATTTGTGTAGAATCACAGAAATTCGATGAAAACCATGAAGTAACCGTTCAATTGAGTTGTAAGATACTGCCATGGGTAAGGTTTGGGAAGCTTCTGACCTCGATAATGTGAACTACCCTGAGTGGATTCCATATTAGACTACGCGCACTCTTCGATGTGCATCGAGCGTTTCCCTCGCATAAACTTCAAATGGGTGCAGGAATCCACATCAATTATGGCCATCTTTCCCGGGCGACGAAGAAGAAGATTCTACAGTCAGTACATGGATATCTAGAATTATCACACTAGCTGGGTGGTGCGACAAACCTTTTGAGTCGAGAGGACTGAGAAATGACAATATGTCCAAGAACTGCCAGACGGTCCCGCAGCTTGTTCTAGGCGCTTGTTGATCAGAGACCGCATTGACTCATCCGATTGGATCTCGAATTTCAGGGCAACTGCTCTGGCCCCCTTAGCTTCAACCACAACAACACTAACAGCAACGTCTTCCTCATTCCCGTACCATAGGCTATAGTCAGGGCGCCCAATCAGGTCGTACTTTACATCCTTAATCACCTGGCCATACCGCTACAGGCCTTCAGCATTTAGGTGCAAGCCATTCACGTTCAAGTCCTTAGCAGCGTTGTTAGGGTGCGAGGTGACATAGTGGTGTGCGAAGATGAGCAGGTCCTTGAGGGTAATTCGGGTCAATGCTTCATTTGGCTCACTTTTTCCGAAGGCGTTTCTTGTCATATCCATCCATTCAGCTTGGTCAAATCAGTTATTTGTCACATTGACTTGGATATTCCTTTAGGTATATGTACCACAAATGGGAGATAGCTCAACTGGAGTTTGGTTATGGAACTCAAGGTTGCGTAGTGAATGGCTCAGCTTGAGCATAACTTGCAAATCGCCGAGATTCAAGGAAGAAATTGCCAATGTTGGTAGCTCGCACTGGTCTCCTTGTACCATCGATGTGAGAATTGCAAGTGACGCGGGTGCCTGGGTCAACCTACCCCTCGGTGACACGTCTGGAAACGCCGCCTATTCAGGACTTTTGGCTCCGAAGAGGACTTCAGCGGAGAAAGCTGTCCTTAGGCAGGCTAATGGCACGCTTGCTTCTTAGCCACTGGATGGAAGTGGAGGCACGAGATGAAATACAGTGCGTAAATGCGTAAAAATTTGTGTGAGAACTTGATTTTCAAGTTCAAGTAAACGGGGTATACCCCGTGCTATATTTAATTAATCCAGACCTAATTAGTGAGTTATGTACACGGGACTTGACATACATACACCTGAACACCGTAAAATCCACCGTCTCTTATGAAGTAGATGGATGATGATTGGTGATAGGAAGTGATAGGGAAATGATGAGGAAGTAATTGAGAAGTGAGGTCGAAGTGAGTTCAAAGTGAGAGTAATATATACATGTACAGTGTACAATGTGGTGTTGATGCTGGGAGTAGCAAGAACGAACCGATAGGATTGTGTACACAGTCTAGCGGTACCCTCGAAAAAAGTGCACTAATCTTTTGCGACAAGGGTAATGTATGGCTAAGTGGCGGTCAAAGGGTCAGATAACCAGATTAGTTATGTGAAGTGTATCACTATTCCTCCAAGCAACTAGCTCGCATATGCTGTAACTAAGTCGTAGTGTGACAGACGTAGAGTTACTAAGCCCCGTCATCTCTGACTAACTAACTAACTAATACAGGCAATAGGATCGACGAGCCATTATTCACATGTCTCAAACTACCTGTCTCATGCAGTATACGTAGCGCCACTAATCTTTTACCACATAGGTACCTTGGCAAACCAACGTGAATCACGGCCTCAAACGTTGATGTCGGTTAAAGAGTGTGAAAGTAGTATATGATGCGTAGCTCTCTAAATGCAAAGGCAACCTCTTTCTCCCCGCCCCACAACCCTGCCCTACGATAGGCAAGAACCTCTTGAGCTGCAGGATGAGGGCTCAAGCAAGAAGACACAAACACGAACCTTGGTATTACAGAAAAGTAGGTGATCGCGGAAAGCCACTATAGGGAGGCCTTTTTTGCTGACATTCTGTTTTGTTGTCATTAACCCATATTCGGCAGCGAAAAAAGATAAACCTCACTTGAACGGCTGACCTGTGACGTCCTGGATTGCGCAATAATTTTAGATGCTAGCTTCAACTCAGCTGGGCTATCCATACCAAATCAGGAAAGCTCTAGTGGATGAAGCCTAAGCCGATCTATACCACCTTGGCAAGCAGATTCTACTCCAGATATCCGTTTTAACTATATACGTATACCCAAGTCCCAAGTGACGTTATAGATTACTGCCTGTATCCATAGTGCCAATCAGGCTTCGCAAGGTCCTCCCGAATTTTATAAGCCTGTTCCGCCTCTTCTAGTATAGCCATATCAACAGAAACGATTTTCAACCCCTCGTCACTCCCCTCAAACTTGTCTAAACAACCTTTGAATGGCACCGCGATCTGCGAAAGACCCGCAAACCCCTCATCAGCGGGGCCGGCAACATTGCAAAACACGACCGCGCAAGTATTCTCAAAAGCCCGACTAACAACAGCGGCATCAAGAAAATCGCCTTCAGACCTCGGATTATGCTTCAGACCCTCATCTGAAGCATCACTCAGCCTCCAAAATGCAGGGACGATGATCATTTTCGCGCCTTGCATTATCAATTCGCGGAATGCTTCCGGGAATGCCAGATCCCAGCATATCAGTAGCCCAACTTTACCGAGTGGTGTGTCGAATGCGACATGACGTGTCTCGCTTTTTGAGCTTTTGACGTAGGCCCGCTCTGGGTGCCAGAGGTTTTTCTTCTCGTATCTACCTCTGATGCTTCCTGTGTTGTCGATGAAGTAGGCTGCGTTGACTATTGTGTTGTCGGCGTGTAGCTCGCCCAGACTTCCTGGGACGATGCAGATATTGCATTCCTTGGCCAAATCGCAGTAGCTATCGAGATAAGTCTTCCAATCGGAGCACTGTTGTCTGATGGTAGGGTCGTGGCTGGGAAAGAAGTCGGCAAGATGGTATTCAGGGAGAACTGCTAGGTGGGCACCCGCAGCGGCTGCATCATGGATCAACGATTTGGCTCGTTGGTGGTTTGATTCTATCTCATTTGGCTGCTCGAAGTGTTAAGTCCGGTAAGTGACAAGATTTGCCGACTGCATGACTTACCCTTGGAGAGAACTGTATCACAGCGATCTTATATTTGGTCATATCCACTGGTGAGGTATTGTCGATCGTTGGTAAAATTGCAAGCTAGGATCACGAAAATAAGAAACGGAATTGCAAAGTGAGCAGACAGACTCGAAGCTTCTTTGATGGGCAGCCGGGATTTTATAAGTGGACCATTACACTGCTGCAGTTTTGGACCCCCGCATCGGGTAGGACTGCCTGAATGAGTTACGAGCTTTTATCGTTTGTTGCAACGTCACCAGTGCCATGGAATCAAGAGTCTAACGCAGATATCACAAGTAGGTCGGAATTCTGATACATCGTTTGTCGCAAGCGAAGAAGAGAAGAGAGAAGCGACCCTCGTTCCAAGATAGGGATTCTATGGGCAGGGATGAAGGACCTCGGGAGATACAGAGAGAAAGAAAGATAAATATGAAGGGAGAAGAAATCGAGAGAGTTCTATACGACCTTCCCTAAAGGACATCCTCTGTTGCGGCTTCCCTCACGCTATCTACAGAACGACTTACACTGAAGATTGAAGTCGGAGAATGCCATAATATGTATAAACTAGCTAGTTTGGTCTAGACCTCAGCTGCTTCTTGCTATAATGATGATATGTGCCAGCCAGCTTCACCCGAAGCATCTTCCCATAGTAAATGAAGAACAGATTACCCAAAAGAACAACGGTAGAAATTAGCCCAAATGTCACATAGAACCACGAAAGCCCCACCCTATCACTCCAAGGTTTAAGAGCAAAGATAAAGACCGTGGAGATCAGGTTGCGAACGAACGTGACTCCCAAAACCGAGTCCGCGATGATCTAGCAATGAAATGTCAGCCATTGAAGCCCCAACCGACCTCGGGATCATCATGTCCTACATCAGTATATGAATCAGTCAGATAAGTCAGTGCAGCACTGCTAGGAGGAACAATTCCCACGGCACTAATGCCAAGTCCAAACGCGGGCAGAAGCCAATGGCTGCCCTTGTCCAGTCCAATGCCAAACATGAAAAGACCAGCCGGAACCAATGGAGTAAAGGCAATAGCTAGCCAAAGTCGCATCTCTGGCTCGAAAATGCCGCCATTCCGTTTTGCAAGAGAGAGGGCTATAGAATCACTCAATGGCCCGCAAACCATAGCTCCTAGAGTGGTACCAATGAATGGGGGCAACCCCATTAGTCCAATCTGGGATGCGCCGAAATTATACGGCGGTAGCGTCATCACTGATGACAATGTGGTTACCGGCACGGTTGTGCAGGCGGTCATGACTCCGTATACTACTGCCATGAAGAAGACACCGGGGATGCTGAAAAGGATCACAAATGGCTGGTAGCAATGTTTCCCTACTTCGGAGAACGGCACTAGGGAATTCGTCCATAGTGCGAGTTTCTGCCAATAAGTCTTTTCGGGAATTGAATAGTCAATCTGGAACACTTCAGGCATTGGCTGGCCCTCTTGTGTTGCATCGGACTTATCCATCGCCGATCTCTCAAGGTCTCCTTTATCAGGCTGCGGCTTAGGGTCCAGTTTATCCGCAACGGGAACCCCGTCGATGGGGGAGGCATCGAACATGGTCTCCTCGTAGAGGAAGATGAAGGCCACGAGGCCCGCGCCAAACAGTATAGCCATCCACCACCAGACCCAGCGCCATCCTTGAGACTGGGTTATGAAGCCACCGGCTAGAGGTGACAAGGTCACTCCGACAGTCATAAACCAGAAGTAGATTGTGTTAGTGAGGCCGCGCTGGTGAACGAAGTAGATATCGGCCACGGTCATCTGCACCAACACTTCCGAAAGAGCTCCCACGATGCAGCTCAATATGTTGACCAGCATGAGATCTGCGACCGTCTGCATCTTTGCAGACCACACGCTCATTCCACACTGTATGGCAGTGCTGAACACGTAGATCGGGCGGCGCCCGTACTTGAGTGCAAAAGGTACCAAGAAGAGGCCTCCGATACAGAGGGAACCGCAGCCTGCAGCGTAGCTGTCATTTAGTAGAGCGTAGCTAAACCCCAGCTCCAGGTTGAGTTCGCCCCAGGTTACTGTCGCGACGTCGATTCTTTGTTTTGGTTAGCAGTCGTGCATTAGAGGCGCTGTAGGGGCGAAGGCTCACAGGGCAAGTACCATCATAACGTAGTAAGAGACAAGTGCAAAGTTCAAATTTTTGCGCCATAATGGCCAGTTCTAGAAGAGGAAATCGAAAGTACAATCAGCGGTTCAAGTCTTCATCTAGTGTCCATCGTAAGCTCTTACCAGCGGGTCATTGGGGCTTCTTGTAGGTCTTGGCTGAAGGACTACCTCCGAATCTCCTGGCCGTGAAAGATCTTTCGTCTTGTCAGCGCTTGCTACTTTGTCTTTTGTGTCGGAAAAATAAAGCTTTGTTGTCGCACCTTCGATTAGGACGGTCCCAGGCGGCCAGGCTGGATCAGTCTGTGATTGGTTAGGCGGCATTGCTGTAGGGTCGACCAAGTAGATGAAATGAGGATTGAGTGGAAATTAAACCAAACAACTCTAAGGATTATAAGAGGCGGTTGACGACAAGCCAAACACTGCAGTCTTGACCTGTCTTCTCGATGCTGGACATGGGTTCGTTATATGATATTGGCTCTGGGTCCCATATCTCCGGATATCAGGGCTGATTTCACAAGCGCATCGCATCAAGGTTAGGATGGTCCGCGGGTGGCATTCTGCAGCCAATCCGCATCTGAAGATTAGGGGCGGTGGAATGAACGTTGTCTTGAAGAGGAAGTTTGAAGCAACAGCCAATTAATCAGTCTCAAACTGGTTTGTCATATTTTTCGTGGATCTGGAATGCGGGGGAAATTTAGGCGTAAAAGCTTGGGTCCCGAGGTCGGGGTAACTCTATCAAGATTGCGGAGTAGTTCCGCTAAGATTGTGCTCTACAACATGTAGGGCAATAAGTGCCGGCTACTCCGCCAGAAGAATCGGATAGACCTCTCAACGGCATCAAATATCAAACTTCCTTCAGCAGGATCGCTGCAATTGCCATAACAATGGCTTATGTTGGCATGGTAACGTAACATAGAATATTCCTATTGCTGCAAGCAGTCCGTATCCAGACTCTCCAATAAGGAAATTCAGGCGCCATTTGGACGAACTATCTTGTGTCCACTGTGTTGACTAAAGCTTCTAAAGCTTTTGCCTTTCCAATGTCCTGACTCCCCCAGAAATGCCAAATCGATTGACCAATAGCGGCAAATTGCGACGCCCCGCTTTAGTGACACGGTCCACTTATTCCAGCCAATCGTCGTTCAGTTTATTGGCCGGTTCTTGTGGACCTGGGGGAAGGCTAAGTCTCTCAGGTATATATCACGGCTGAGCCTTCCCATATTCTCAAAAGGAAACTTCTAGAGATATCGGAACCTTCCAAGGTTGAATACTCCGTATTCCGGCTTCGCAAGAAACAATACGTAATCCACATCCTCCCTTGCGCTTGTTATGCTGTGTTCCAATTCACAACCTCGCACTATGACATCTATTTCAAAAATGGGCGCTTCTTCATGCCGCCACAGATCTCAAAACGTCATGGTCAAGTTTTTGCTGAAGGCACGATAATTGAAGATGACGAAATCTCCTACCTTGGCTCTGTCGATAAAGAGCACACGGGAAGATGCAAGGGTTATTGATTTAGAAAACCACACCGTCATTCCCGGCCTTTATCGACACCTATGTACATATTCTACACTATGGACAATCCTTACGAAAGCCGACCTTATTAGCTACATATCACTGCTGCTGCCCTCAAACGATCCATGATCTCCAGCTCTTTCCTATAGTGGGGATGATTTTCGACGCAATAATGGTCAACCTCTAACCCTCTCGGCCAACACAAGTGCCATTTTGAATTTTCTAATTTCATGCAGCACCTAGCAACACCTAGCAACACCTAGCAGCATCGCAACTAATTATTTAGTAGATGGAAAAGATTGTATCAAGTATGACTTCCTACATAGAAGAAAGGGAAGGCGAAAAGTAGGCCTTCCTTTGGTTGGTTGATATCTGTAAACCAAGTCGATATCAAGGATCCGGAAAATCTTCATCGAAATTCGAATACTAGTCTGCGAATTTGACATTGTTCTAGCTTGGCATTTATGTTCTCTTTTGCGAATATATCTAGCGGCCTGGGGTCGCATGCCTGATTTTGCAGGGCTGCAGCCTTAATATACCTGATTTACGCCTGGTCCATGTCTGATTTATCTCTGATTCTAGACTGGCAGAGATTAAAATACCTGAATTACTATGACAGAGACCTTAGTGAGCAGAGTAACCTCTAGGGCTGGAAATCCCAAGCTTCTAGGATGAATATGGAGATTTGTCGACATGTAGCGGCTTTATTTTACCTGGTTTTAAACCTTAGCCTCCTTGGGGCTAACCATGAAAGTATTGGTGTAATTTGTATGTCAAAATATTTTCTAGAATATTTTTACGGTCTTCTTTCGTGTCTTTCGTCTTTCTTAGTGTGTCTCGTTTTCTTTTTCTTGTTCCTTCAAATTCACCCCCATAAGGCTTAAGACTAGTAAGGAGGCAACTATTCGTTCGGAAGGCTTTATATCGATAAAGACGGGGTCTTTGTATGGGCGGGATAATATGGAGGTTTGTGCCGTGCGAATAGCTTCAATTTAGTACACGGTATGGAGCGGTATCAAAAGGTCGAAAACCAGGCATAATTCAGGCAGCAAGTATGCGAAATCATCCATGTGACCCCAGGCGGCTACCTAGGTATGCACCTTCGCAGTTTTCATAATTTATTTCGATAACCAAGTCCCTTAATACATATCACTCGACGCATAAAGCTCACTTAACAAATATAGCTCTCTTGGTCAGTATGGCTGATGTCTCATCTAGTCGGCCCCAGTCATGCGCGTCTCGACATGCCTGGCGGCTTAGCCGAACTGCATGGCTTGTTCGATCTCTCATTTCTTTTTCGTAATGGTCGATCGCCACGGACGCGATAGCTCCGCCATTATATATTTGTTCAATTGCCTCCATCAGACGATAGGCATCCAGCAGACCATGATTCGCGGCCTCTCCACGATCTGCGACAGTCAGCACGAACGGCAGTTGACTTGAATGAAAATACTTACACATAGTCATGGCGTGGGCCGCATCTCCTGCCAGAGTAACTCGGCCCCCCTGATTGTCCCAACCAAGGCACTCCCAATCTGCGAGCTTGATCTCCGTGACTGGTGTTCCGACCGGAATCCGATCGACTGCCCGTTGAAGGAATGGCACAAATCCTTGCGCTCGCTGCTTCATGTTTGCGAGGCGATCCTCGTCGGTAGTTGCTACTTTGTCCTCCGGCCCTCTCTCTGACCATGACATACAAATCTGCGCTCGGTATCGTTCGTTCTTGGTTGCTACCGTTCCGTTGACCTGTGGTGTCTCCAGCATCGAGAACCAGAAGAAGGTCCCAGTGGGTGGATAGCATCCTTGAAAGAGTAATGGGTCCATCTCTTTCAATGGTCTGATCTCCTCTGGGGTAAAATCCACAGCGACTCCTGTGAAATTGATCCCAAGAGGTACATTTTCGAAGGCATCTGGTCGGAGAATTTGTCGCACCATGGAGCGACTGCCATCGATACCAACAACAAGGCTCCCTGTTACAGTGGAGTGATCATCGAATAATAATTGTACTCGATCTGTTTCCGGCATATTCAGACCCATCACGCGGCGTCCCCAATGAACATGATCCTCGATACCATGAAGCAAAGCTCGACGCGTCTTTTCCCGATTCACACGCCATCGGCGATTAGGGGGAATTTTGAACTTCGGTTGTCCGGTCTCGAGGTTGATGAACAGAAAATTGCCGCTGTCGTTGCGTGCGACGTCTGGATCAACTTGGACGTCTTGGATACGCGCCAGGGTTTCTTCTGGCAACATCTTGAGCATGTACTCCAGGGCCCAGTGTAAGGTGATGGCCCACCCCTGACCGCGCGCTTCAGGGGTTGCATCGCGCTCGTATATTTCAAAAGGGATGTTCTTCTGCTTCAAGGCTTGGCCCAGTGTCAGACCGACAATGCCGGCGCCCACAATAAGCACAGGCCCCATCGTGTGTATTGAGAGAACACCACTTCGCCATTCCCGCCCTTTTTGTATCATAAATTATGAGAAAGGCCACCATCAGACCAACTTTTCCGTATCCGACTTCGTATATCTCCCCGTCGCATAGATAAGATGCGGGGTTAATCGTGTTCCTATCCGACGGCAAATTCCGACGGTTGAACCGCATCTCGGGCATGGAGTGCCACTTAGATAAACTCGGTATTCAAATATAAGGTCATATGGACCATTGAATCTGCAATATTCACCTCACAGATTCAATCATGTCGCACGAGGCTCTCAACCCCATTCATCCCTCAGTCCTCCCCCACCTTGACCCCGTGTTCATTCAACTATACAACGAACACGTCGCGAACACACCTGGGGGCCCGATTGATCTCGCAGTATTACGCGCAAAATATTCCGTATTGTACTCATATGGAACTGGCCCTGCTCCAGACTGCGCGCGCATCTATGATGCTCAAGTACCTGGTCACAACGGAGACCTGATTCCCATTCGCGTATATGAGCCTCCTTGGCCAGGGCCATGGCCAGTGCATATTGATTTCCACGGCGGAGGTAAGAATACCGTATTACAATGAGACAGAAAAGGCAAAAAGGCATGAAAAAGAAGAAGCTTGTGACTGATCAGTTTAATAGGTTGGGGCCTCGGCGACCTTGACACAGAATCGCACATTTGTAAACACTTCTGCGTCAAAGCAAACGTCTGCGTGATTGACGTTGACTATCGCCTTGTACCCGAACACGCATTCCCAATTGGGATTCAAGATTCGTTTGCTGCACTGCAGTACATCCACGCCCAGGGCGCGCAGCAGTTCAATATCGACCCGAGCCGAATCTCTCTAGGTGGTGTCTCAGCTGGAGGCAACATTGCCCTGGTATGCGCACATTTAGCCCGTGACGCCAATATTCCCCTCAAGCTGGTAGCTGTGGGTACACCTACAGTCGACGATATCTCGAAATACAAGTCCGCCGCCGACGCACCATGGCCCTCGATGCAGACCATGGAGCATGCGCCAACCCTCAACTGGGCACGATTGAAGTGGTTCGATAACCTCAAGTGGCAGAGCATTGCGTCCGAAGGACCGGCCCGAGACTCGCAGCTCGCTGCGGTGAAGTGGTTTGCCAACATACTTGACGCTCCGGACTTTACTGACCTACCAAAGACGGTCATCTATACCGCTGGGTGTGATCCGCTGCGCGACGAGGGCGAGGCCTATGCGCAGAAGCTGATTGCGGGTGGAAATGAGGTTACCCAGAAACGATTTGCTGGTGTTCCGCATCCGTTTATGCACATGGATAAGGGTAAGTCTTCAGTTTGATATTTATCGGAAGTATGCTGACTTCCTTCCTAGACCTCTGGCAGGCGAAAGAATTTATTGATTTGACGGCTGCGCACATTAAAGCTGCGCTACGTCCGTAATGGCGATATAGATCGTTGGAATGTAAATTCCAACTACAATAAACCGTTAAATGACATTTCAAATTTCTCGAGCACCCCATTTTATAGTGATGTAGTATAAGAATTTTGAGAATTTAACATAAAACGATCACAAATTCATCTGTATCGTCAAAGTATCGCACAAAGGACTACCTGGAAGAGCCGTAGTGCCAGATCTAAGAATAGACGTTGAAAAAAATCTCTACCTATGACTTTATGGATGAATATAAGGGCAAGAGTTGGTTTGGAAGGGAGCCAGACCTTTGAGCTACTAGTATATCATCGTAGTATCTATCATTGGCTTTGAAAATCCTCAAATAACCGATATGCTACGAATATGTTTGAACTGACTGCGAGTGATATGTTGAGTTGCAGATATATAGTTCACATGTTAACATCCCTCCATGTCATATAGCTGCTGTGCCAAGGGAATAATTGACTCCTCTAATCTCCGAAACTTGACTCCTAGCACCTGTTGCACCTTTGATGAATCGCAGGAGTAGTGCGTGTCAGCAATGCGTTTCCCGGGTTCTCCCACTGGCACGCGCTGTCTGTCCGAAAGCCGTGAACGGACGATATCGGCAATTTCCTGTGTATCGTAGGATCCCTCAGTCACTAGGAATCTTTCATGGCCCGTTCCTGAGAATGTCAAGGCCTTGAGACTTGTTTCAGACAGATCTTCAACATCAATCCAGACTTTAGAAGACTGTGTCAGTTCAGATTCCATAATATCAATTTGAGGAAAGGGCATACCGGGAGCTTTCGTGGGCGGAACTTCCCCCTGATTTCCGGCGCTCAACACCTGCCAGACAATCTGGTTGCTAGCGTTGAGCTGAGATAGAGATGAAATTGGATGGATCATCCGCCCAAACACCATTCCAGGACACAGAGTAACCAGTTGGTATTGTACGGAGTTGTCACGAACGTAATCCCAAGCAGCGCGCTCAGCGACAACCTTCGAAGCACGATATGCGATGGGCTGGACTTTGTCAGCGATGTACAAGACAAAAGAATCGCGAAAATAGTACTTACCACCGCTGCAGCATTCACGCCATCCTCATATGTCAACGGGCACCAATCTTTCTCGGTGTAGACTGACCCGGGTTGCAAGCCAAGACTAGCGTCATAGACACTAGCAAAACTGGACATGATCACAATCCGTCGGATACTTGAATGCTGTTTAGCGGCTTCACACACAATTTGTGTACCCTTAACCGCAGGGATCATCAATTTCTCTTCAAATTCTCCCGGCACAGCATCGTAGGTGAAAGCAGAAGCCAAGTGTAGGACAGCCTGACAGCCTTGCAGTGTTGCAGAGAAGGCCTGTAAATCGGTGGGGTCCGGCACGACGACCAATTCGAGACGAGAAAGATTTTCAACACCAGCCAAAGCTAGTGCATTGCGCGTGTCATCTGCCTTCTGGTTGGAGCGTACTGTAGCTCGAACGCGATAGTTGGACCGCAGGAGAGTCGCGATGCAGTGGGCAGCAATAAAGCCGTTGCCGCCTGTCACCAGTACCAATGATGCGGGGTCGATAGGAGGCATTTTAGATTAGACCTGATAGAATTGAGAGCCAGTGAACAGGATGGCTAACAGGTAATTATAAGCGAATAAATCGGTTGGGTTTATTACCCTGAGATTGGGGCTGCTTGCGCCGCCGTCGGATAGATAGGAATGGATGTCCAGCACGCATAATATTTCCCACACGAGCCATTTGGTGTCTCGGGGCCAAGGGAATCAGGGGGCCCTGCAACTGCCGTCGCAGAAATTCTTGGTTCTTCTACAACGATAACAGTAATAGAAATTGCGGCGGCATCTGTGAAGAGTAACCCACCTACAGGGAGAATCCAGGGTAGAGATATAGTTCAATATATTTCGGTCTCCGAGACCAACGCCTTCCAGTAAGGTTTCATTTAAAATACATAGCGGAAATTCTCATCATCATGAACATCACGTACTGTCCCCTTCTCAGCCAAACGTGTTTCTACGCGACTACGTGCCGGCGTTCCCAGCCGATCTGCGGTAGCGTTGCGCTTCCCGTACACAATGCGCAAGGCAGTGGAGACTATGATGGCGGCGGCATTTGCAGCGACAATAGTGATTTTTGCCGGAATATACCTGTTTCAACAGTAAGCTATACTCATGTTGATCCTTAAACATCCAATGGCTTACCGAGGAGCATCTTTTGCTTGGAAGGTTTGTGGCCCAATAATGTTCGCAATGCTGAACGCAGCGGAGACAAGCGCTGCACCGGAAACCTACAATAATCAGCATGGAACTGTATAGGGTGGCTGAGGTCATATACCTTCATTGTGTATCCCTTGAAGTTCGCACCTGTCCAAGCAAAAATCAAGGCCAACGGAGCGACAGTCTGTCTGGATTAGCCATTCGGACTTCCTTGGGATTCACCAGATACATACCGTGTTAACCAGATAGATACCCGCCAAGGAACCACCTTGGTTCCCAGAAGGAAGAAAGGACATCAAACAAGACCCCAGTAGCGTTGGAAGCAGTAGCAAGTCAATTGCCAACCATCGCGAAAATCCCTTTGAGATCGCGTACGTAGAAACCATAGTCGCCACAATACTCACGACACCGGAAGGCATGTTGAGTAATGCACTTTGCTCGGAGCTATATCCGAAGCCCTTTATCAGAATCGCAGAGAAGGTTGTAATCACACTACTTGGGAATGTGATGAGGATAGTAAGCAGGACAAGAAGCCAGGTCTGGAGATCTCCGAATGCTTCAAGAACCGACCGCAACCGGAAGACTTTCACACCCACGCCAGCTTGATCGTCAGTCAATCGCTGTGCAATGCGCCGTTTTTCTGACTCGTTGAGAAATTTGGCTTCGTCCGGAGTATTAGGGAGAAAGAAGATGACAAGCAATGAAACCAAGATATTGACAACGCCAATGACCACGAACATAATTCGCCAGCCACCGAAAGACATATTTGTCGGCGCTTGTTGAGCAGCAAAAGAGATAAGTCCGCCAACGATCTGCCCGGCGCCCAAGCCACAGTACCAGAGCCCGTAACGTGGTGTCGATTCCGCACGAACATACCACATGCTCGTATACATTGTGAGAGAGGGTGCTGGGAAGTAGTTAATTAGCGCCGAATCGTGGGTTATTTTCTAGATTTTCTCACCGATAACGGCCTCCATCAATCCCAATAGGATTCTCAAGGCGAGCATGTGGGAAAAGTTCTTCGCAGCAGAGGAACAACACAAGATGATACCCCAGCAGAAAACATTGGCCCCGAGCACCTTTATGACTGGGAACCGCTGCAGAAGAGCTCCCTGAGGAATCTCTGCCACGGCGTATGCAATGAAGAAGCCCGTTGCTAACCAGGAGAAATCATTGCCCGTCATCCCTAAGTCGTCCTGCAGTCCCATCACGTTCGCGTACTTGAACCTGTCAGCTCGAAGTACATAAATGTCAGAAATTTGGTGTACATACGTTGATCGATATCTTGTCAATCATCTGCAAGAAATAAGTCAGGAACATGAGAGGCAAAAGGTGCCAGTCAAGCTTGCGAAGCAACTTCTTGTCGTCCATTGCAATGCTTCCCAGAGCACAGTCCTCAGCAGGGTCATATTTATCAGCCAACTTGATGTTCTTATCCATTATTTCAATTGTTTTGAAAGCGTGAAGAATATGTGAAAACCAGGGTACATCAACCCAAGCATATTATCGGTTGATGGGTTGGCTTTATGAACGAGCTTAGATGGAATGTCAGGCTTGGTGGGATAGCAGCTCAACAAGTTGCCCAAACCTTCTTTCTCCGCATAATGATAACCGTGCAGCTACTGACTTGTCGGTGCCAAAGCAAAAACACGAAATGGCAAAGATCAGCAGCGGAGAAGCCAAGGGATGCAGCCGTCGGATAGATAAAGCCCCTCGCCGTCGCTTATCGCGAGATACGAGAAGAGAAGCCCATGGAAACAAGAGAGACCATGCGATCCGATGTAATTGAGAGAAGACGAGAAGGGAGTATATATTATGATAGATGAAGAGGTGTCTCATGGGTTGTAGAACCATCCGAGATTCAAGTCACCATGCCCTCTCGCACAGACTCACCTCTTCAAGTCGCAATTATTGGCGCCGGCCTCGGTGGTCTTGCAGCCGCTGTGGCATTGCGTCGTCAAGGCCATGCCGTCACCGTTTATGAGAGATATGATTTTGCCGGCGAAGTTGGCGCGTCGCTCAGTGCGGCGTCGAACGGATCTCGTTTCTTGGAAGAATGGGGAGTCGATGTAAAGGGAGCTAAGCCGGTATGTCTTGGAGAATTTGGCGAGGAAAGCAACTAATGTTTAGACAAGGTTATTCTTAAACAACTTATAATGCACAATTGGTCCGATGGCGAGGTGCAAAGCACGTACCCGCTTGGCGACTACAAGGCTAAGTTTGGCACAGTAAGTCCCAACTATTAAGTCAATAAACAATACTGACAGGGATAGGATTACAACAACTTCCACCGCATCGATATTCACAAACAACTCCTCAAGTCGGCCTTCGAGGCGCCTGGGGAGGGTCCAAAGTGCGAATTGAACGTGAACTTCAAAGCCACCAATGTGAATGCAGAGGACGGTGTTATCCAATTTGAGAATGGTGCTACAGCGTCAGCCGATATTATTGTGGCCGCTGATGGTATCCGGGTAGGGCCGAAGAATTGAAACATTGAAGTTCCAAAGCTGACATTCGAGATACCAGTCTCTCACCCGAAACCAGATCGGGATCACACCAGACTTTGAGATGTCCACCTCGTGCTGTTACCGATGCATTATTGGAGCTGATAAACTGCGGTCTCTTGGGTTGGAAGACTACATCTCAAATGAGGCCATCGAGTACTGGGGCGGAATCGGAATCAACAAGATTGTCATGTCGCCCTGCAGCAACGGTGAAGTCGTGAGCTGTTACTGCTTCTATCCAGCATCCCACAATAATGTACGTGACGATGGCTGGAACATTAGCGCTTCGCCGCAGCAGTTGGTGGATACCTTCCCAGATCTCGATCCGAGAATGAAGACCCTAATGCTAAATGCCGAGGATATCAAGATGTGGCGTTGTAAGATTTGCATTCTTTCATCTAAAAATTCACCGCTGACATATACTCCAGTGTATAAGCACCAGCCCTATCCTTACTGGGTGAAAGGTAAAGTTTGTCTGCTTGGTGATGCCGGTAAGAGTCCTTTATTGATTCCAGAGGCTGGAGTATCCTCTGGAGTATGCTAATACGCTTCTAGCTCATCCCATGATGCCCGATCAATCCCAGGGCTCTTGTATGGCCTTCGAGGATGCCGGGGCCCTGGGCCTTGTCTTTCACAAAAGCTTCAGGGAGGAGTATGGGGCCTTGGAGGGACTTGCTCTTTACGAAAAGATGCGGAAAGGGAGGGCTACGCGCGTACAGGAAGCGAGTTTTAGAGCTCGTGAGGATATCAACGAGCGGATTGGTTGGAGCTCGTCTATAGATCGGCCAGGGAAGTTGACTATTGAGGAGGTTTGCGGATACAACATGAGGGATCATTTGGCGGAGCTCGTTAGGGAGCGAGGGGAAGCTAGAATGTGACGTTGCTTGTTTGAACTTCCTTTTATACGTGCTTCAAGTGGACGAAATGCATTACATATGTCAAATATGAGCATCCATTATCCCAAATCATACACCATACACGAAATTCTGGAGTCTAGACAAAGACTACACCAGGAAACTGACTATATCGTACAGAAGCCCAGTTCGCATTCGAAGCGTTGTTTCCACCCTTCCAAACAGTCTCCAACAATTGGCGTGCATGGTTGATGTGGGTAAATCCCAGGGTATTTTCCATCACCATAAGCCGCTCTTTCACTATCATTCGTCGCTCGACACTAATACTACTGGATCCAGCAATGACAAGAGGGAAAAGCAAACACCCCTCAACCCTGCTAGCATATGGGATTTGCTGCACAGAGTCTAGAATAGTGACAACCGATCGTTCCACTAATTCATGCATAGGATCATAGCCCTCAACAATTTGGTGTAGCCGAAGCCGGATCGCCCATTCGAAGGCAGTGGTAGCGCGGTCAGTATCCGACGCAGGATCAACAGCCAAGAAACCACAATCATAATCAGCACGCCACTCATCAATCCGATTTTCAATGTGCGCCGCTGCTGCTCGGAAGCCAATTTCGGATAGCTCATCAACGCGCCTGCTGCGGTGATTGGCCAGTAGATTGACCATGCCCAACAAATCGAACAACGCAGGCGAAATACCATATATGGCATCTGTTGACTTACTGCGGTCGAGCTCCGGTACACTGCTGCGCCGGAAAGTGCTCGTGAGTTCCGTCATGCTATCGCTGTTTTGTAGAAGGGGTGCCTTGCAACGAGAGATGGTCGACATGGAGTCCAAATAGCGAAATAGACTGACGCAGAATGCCCACTCATCCGATGAGACCAGCGACTGAAAGGGGTGGGACTTCAGGATTACACTAGCAGCCTTCAGGTGCCATTTCCAGACACGAGATGTTCCATCAATCAACTCGGTTAAACACAGCAAGAGCACTGTAACACATGCTTCAAAAATAGATTGCCTATCCAAGCAACCCAGTAGTTGATTCACTTGGGTTAGTGCTGGAAAATGTCAGCCAATAGTGGAAGCCCGGTCAATGGACACATCCTACCTTGGCCTTGGCGATTCAGAGCACTTCCCCAGATAGTTGGATAGACCCTCTTCCAGTGACAGCCACTTAGACTCAAAATAACACTCGTGACCGTATCTGAAACAGCCGCTAGTGGTAACAGCGTGACAAGGAACGGGTTGCGATCCAAATCATGAGAGCGACAGAGCGCCCTTGATACAACGCGGATATAGTGGTTGAATAATGACCGGTCTTGCTCCGTGCGCAGGTGGGGGTTTGCTGAAACAGGCAACCGGTCCAGGGGCAAAGCTACAGAGTTCTGTCTTGAGAATGGGTGAGGGAAGAGCGTGGCAATGAATTCCTCGGCTTCAAAGGGGGTAATTGGGCTAAGCATGGGCGGGCCACTATCAGGGTCATTAATCGGATCTGCATCAGCAGGTTCCGTCGCATCGGAGGTAGGGGAACAAGAAGCAATGATTGCAGGGCTTTCTAATTCGAAATCCGGTGCACTTCCTTGCCACTGACAGCGGATATTCAGACGGCGGCAGTCACTGCAGGTAGGACGCCGTTCATCACATTTCTTCTTCCTAGATCCGATCAGCTTCCGACGGAAGAAGTCATGGGCTTCAGTAGCTTACCTCGCCTTGCAGGAGAGACAGCCGCCGCGGGACCGCGATGCACGGGGCCGTCGGGTGGTCGTATCCTTATCGGAACTACCTGGCTTGCAAACATGGCCCAGACCTGTGGCCAAGACGTTAGTTCTTGATGTGGGACGTCTCAATGCAGGGGGAGGACGCATACGCTTGCAGCGCTCGCAAGGAAGCTTGCCGTCGCATCGTTGCTTCTACTAACAGATTAGAACCAGACAATATTCATTCAAGGATAGATACACCGACAATACGAGAGCAACGGGCACAGACACGACTAGTGGCGCTCATTTTCGGGGTGATAAAGAGAAGTCACAGGCAAGAAGAGGACTCACCTGGGCAGATCCGTCGGTTTGTGTTTCTTATCGGAGCCTTCCGACTTGATAAGAGCTGTATCGTCCAATCATTGGCTGCGATACAAGTACCAGACTGGAAGTCACCGGAGTGCGGGGAAACGAGTGCCGCTGGTCTAATCTGGCTTGGCGTTCCCCGGATTTCCGCCGAGATCCCAATCTTCCAAGGTTAGAAGGTCAAATATTACATAATGTGCTTCACATCCATCCATAGTTAACTAGATCTATGGATGGAACATCTTATACCCACCAGAAATTGTCTCCAAAGTTTGCGCTCTACTGTAGGAATATTTATACTAGTGGTAAATGTTTCAGTTACAGTAAATATACAGCTTCGCAATTTAAATTTTCGTTTCTAGGAGTTTATCTTTTTTTGTCCAACATCATTAGATATACCACCATATTATGACCCTAGCGCACCTTAGAAAGAGATACTAGCAACAAACCAGTTAACTAGTTATGAGCTATAAGGCCTGAAGAAAAAGGTCAAGCATCTCAACACAAATCAAGTACTCTGATCTAAAGAGGAGAGAAGAAGGGTTGATTCTCTAAAGTAAACAGATGGTAGACAAATAGCTAGGTGGAAGGTGATAAACAAGGTATTTGGTAGATGGTCTGTCTCAACGTCTTCAACGCCATCATCTAATCAAACGTACTGGCATCCTAGCCAGTCGCGCTGGATGTTGAGAAAACAGCCCTCGTGAGATGGAGAGTGTCGAGGAACTTGCCACGAATCTTATCTAAGACCTGGTCAGGGTTAAACTATCAACGATTCCATTGCAATTTCGTGTAGTGGTAGTGCTTGTATAATAGAAATAATATTCGTCTTAGTAGCTATCAGTTGGAAACTTTTACTTTAGTCCTATCCAACTCCCTGCATAAGCAAGTACTCAGCTCATCAAAGGACATCTGGAGGCGACTGCGAGATCGACATGTCTGTGGGAAAATTTCCCGTAGATCATGGTTCTCACCTACATCATCACTAAGACTTAAGATCTAACCACTGGGTAGCCCCTGATTCTCTGCTACCTACATAGTTTCTTCTTTAATTTATCATATAAATTAATATATTACATATGATTTGGTTAAATAGTTAGACGCAAAAAAGCTAGTATATACCATCCATCGCAGGGTAGTTATCAAGATAATTCCCTTCGATATATGATCAGGATCACCCACCCTCTAATGTTAAATATGGAGTGCTAATAAAGAGCGGTTTTCTCCTACGTAGGGATCCAAGGGATTTTGCAGGGTTCTGTCAACACTAGCTAATCACACCGGATATAACCCCAAATCAGCAATACTGACAAACGGGCCGGTCTACGAAGCGGATGAGGACATTGTGGCATTCTACAAAGCGAATGGAGCGTATGAGAGAAGACGCGCGTGAAGACTCCAAGGAAGAGGACGGTGGGACGAAGAGCTACGAGAGGGATGCCGATGCTAAGTTGTGACCTGGTAAAATAGGTGATTCCTGATTTCCGACATGTACTTAGCGGGTTACATCGAGCCCGGTACAAGTGCATGGACTCTGGAAGATGTTTTTAATCGACATCCGACCAAGGTAAATATGGTGGTCGAGAGATGCATCTGCACGTGCATGTACCAAAGAGAAAAGGAAGTGACTCTTTGTCTCTTTCTTTCTAAGGAACGCTTTGAAAAGTGGATTTGCTACATGGTGTATCAGATTGCGTCTTTCAATTTCATGGCATCAATCATCGAACCAGAAATTCATTTCTGGCCTCCAGTACCGGCACCGCCACCAGCGCCACCACCGCCCATCATGTTCCGAGCCCTGTGAGCTTATTGTCAGTAATGCGATCTCTGAAGCAGAGATATTTTATAAACTTACATATCCGCGATGTTGGGATCGCTCATCAAGCTGGACATGTCAGGCATGCCGCCACCCTGACCAAAGTTTTCAGCCATCTGGCGGAGGCGAGGGTTGCTCATTAGGTTGCCAAGCATATCGGGGTTGCTCATGAGATTCTGTGCCATGCTGGAGAACATCGGGTTGCTCATCAGGGAGCCCAAGTCAGGCATACCGCCAGCACCACCGCCGCCTCCACCACCAAGCATGCTAGCCAGGGAAGACAGGTCAGGCATACCACCGGGACCACCACGCGAGGCACCAGGAGCAGTGTCTAGTTCCTCAGATGGGGGCTCGGTGGTCCGGGAGGTCTCTTCAAGCTTCCGTGTCGATGTCTCCAAGCCACGCTTCATGGCCTCACTGCCACCGTTGCCTTCTGCCTCAATGCCCTTCTCGTATGCCTCCTTGGCGGCATGGTAGTCTCCCATATCGAAGCGAGCGAGACCCAGACGGCTCCACGCCTTGGAATACTTGGGATCGGCGGCAGCAGCAACCTCTGCATCCGCCGCGGCCTTCTCGTGCTGACCCGAAGCGGAAAAAGCGGCGGCGCGGTTGGAGAGATAGATAGGGTTGGCCGGGGCAATTTCGAGAGCCTTGGTGTATTGCTCAATGGCAGCGGCGTAGTCCTTCTTGGCCATGAGAGCATTTCCCTCAGACTTCAGCTTGTCAGACTCCGGTGTGGGCACACCAGCCTTCGGCTTCTCTTCCTGGGAAGTCTCAGCTCCGGCGGTGGGTTGCGGGGTCGACTTGTTGCGCAGCTTCTCGTAGACGCTGTAGATTCCGACCAACGATTGTCCGCCCACAGCATCCTTCACAGCAGCCTCATCGGTAGGGTCGACTTTGAAGGTATCCGCAATGCAAGACTGGGCGATTTCGATCGACTCGGCATCGTCGGCGGTGAGGGTGCCATCTTTCAGGCTGGAGCCGAGGAAATCAATGATGGCCAAGGCCAAGCGTTTGTTGCTTTCGGTTGGAGCCTGCCATCAATCAGTACTATGAATCAATCGCAACAGGCGAGAAGCTTACCATTATAGCAATCTTTAATAAATATTGTGAATGAAAGATAAACAGCGTCCAGGAGTGACCGAGATAGAGGGAAAAAGCAGGCGAGGCAATGCAATGCGGGGGAAGAGCTTTTGCACGTGATCGTAGCTTATCGTTTCCCCGATCTGTTTCCATGTAAGTTGCTTGGACATTATTTCTTTACATTTGAAATTGTGCTTTGGGTTTCTTATCTGCGTTGCTGACAGAGAATTGGTTCCTTGGAGATGACTCCATGTGAGCTTCATTATCCATCTTAACACCTGAACATCACCTGAGCCATGTACTGGCCTCATGGAGTTCCCAGGGTCTACGCGGTCAATGGACCCGATATTGCCCATGCCTGTTCTGATGAGGATCGCGAAATCCTGAATACAGCCCCAGCCAATGATCCCGATACCTTTGACGACAACGCGGAAGCAAGAGGTGACGACGGGCAACATGAGTCCGCAGACACCCAGGCCCATCAGTCGCAACCCAACTTGTCTACGAACTCTGGCAAATCAGAATGGGGAGATGAAGCTATTAGGGGAATTTGTGTTTCTCGGTCGGGTCAGATGTTTGCCACGATGTCCGAGTCATCAATTGCTCTTTGGCAGACTCGGGTATGTCGACAGTGTCGTTATGGTTCATGGGGATGTCTGAGCTGGTGACTGACAACTCTGGCAGCCTACAGCAGTAGTTACAGCAATCTCTCGATCCAGATTCTCGCTGAAAACGTACGGCCCCAGTATCTCACTCCTAATGCACCCAGATTCAACAATTCTGGTTGTACACACCCTCAATGGATACCTACTCACATACTCGGTTGCGTCGGATTCAACAACTCAAGTCTACCAGCAAAGATTTGATCACTCTACACACCCTCGTCGTCAGCAATTGGCCCGGTTTTCAGCAGTTGAAGAGGCCAATGTGGTCGGGGACATAAGCATCCGCTTCCGAATGGCCATCAAGATCGAGTCGGGAATCGTCAAGGCGCTGGCGCTAGATCAAGAACTTGTCGTTGCCACCGTGAAACCACCAGCTATACAATGTATTCGGTGGACGGCTGAGGCGGGAGGAACACAAACCACATCCGAGCTATTGAGTCGCATTCTAGGGATCTCGAAGAAGGTCTCGATCGTGGACATGGTTTACGATCGTGCGATGAATCTGCTCATCTGGATTACCAGCAGTGGCCAGGCATATGCTGTGCAACGAGATTCTGGCTCACAGCAGGATCCTGAAGCAGCCAAGAAACTCTTTCACGGACATTGCTTCCATAATCCGAAGGATGACAGCGAAAAGGCTCTGAAGGTGGCAGTAAATGCTCGTTTCTCTTTGGTCACTGTCAGCTGCTCAAATGGCGACGTTTTGGTTTACACTGCAAAAGATTACATGGGCAACATTCCACTCTCACAAAAGCTCCATCTGCCAGCATCACCCACAACCACCGGGGCTTTGACTTTCATGTGCTATTCCCCGGATGGATATTGTCTCTTTGCTGGTTTTGAAAATGGCTGGACAACATGGAGTGTCTTTGGGAAGCCCGGAGGAAATAGCTTTTCGGTGGACACCGCGTTGGCGACCGCTAATTCGGAGGATTGGTTAACTGGGGTGTCAAACGGGTGTTGGATTGGCGGTGGGTCAGACATCATTCTGTCTGGGCAAAACGACCGTCGCCTGTGGGTTCTGGAGACAGCTCGCAGTGCCCTGACGGGTTGTTTTTCGTCTGCAAACTTAGCTAGAGGCCTGCTGCAGACCGGTACGGAATTTATCCTCTACCGTGGTCACGATCTTCCAGATCTCATGACAATCTCGGGGAAGGATTCATTGTGGCATCATGGCCAATATCCTCCGGCATATCTTCATTCCCAGTGGCCGATCCGATCATGCGTCGTGTCTCAGGATGGACGGTATGTTGCAATTGCAGGTCGGCGTGGTCTTGCACATTACAGCGTCAACAGCGGCCGATGGAAGGTATTCGAGGATTCAAAAGCCGAAAACTCTTTTGCTATGCGAGGAGGTATGTGTTGGTATGGCCACATACTGATCGCAGCGGTGGAGAGTGACGGGTCATACGAGGTACGATATCTCTCCCACCTGCATTGTTCACATGCATGACTGATTTGGATTGAAAGATTCGTCTTTATTCGCGCGAGGCTTCTCTCAGTAACAATTCGATTATGTTCATCGAATATCTCCCATCACCAGTTGTATTCATTGGACCTTCTGGGGAAGATTCCCTCTTGGTTTATACATACGATAACATTCTGTACCATTATATCATTAATTCCACGCAGCCTCAGATTACTCTTGTGCCTGTTGGGCAGATCGCTTTCAATGGGATTGTTCGGGCACCCTCTCGCGTCCGATCGATCAGCTGGGTATTGCCTGAGGAGCAGATACGTGAGTTAGCTTGTTTTCTTTGCAGTAATCTGAGCGCATTACTGACAACAAAGCAGGAAACGGTGATCCATCTCAAGACGTGAAGGTCGCATCCGTGCTTCTTCTTGTGGATGGCAATTTGGTATTGTTGCAGCCCACGGTCTCAGATGCCGGTGATCTCAAATACGACATGCGCGTCATATCACACGATGTCGAGTATTATATCTTGATGCGTGACCAAATTTCGTTCAACTTCTCCTCGCAGGCTGATGAATCTCTACCTGCTAGTCCTTCAGTTGATATGGCACTGGCACCACCTCACAGTAGTCTGTCGCTCAGGGACTCTCTTTGGATGTTCCGTGGTCAAAACTTGCTAGCTTGGAATGATGTTCAAGACGTTTTGCGGGAGGAGATGGTGCCGGCACCCCTCAACATCCCCCTGGACTTTTATCCATTGTCTGTGTTACTGAACAAAGGCATTGCGCTCGGCGTTGAGTCGGAAATGATTCAACGACGCGATGTGACTTTCACTGTTCTGAAATTCGCCATCCGGGTAAGTTATTTTCTCTATCGATAACATCTTGTACTGACCTGTGCACCTCAGACGCACCTTTTCTTACCGTATTTCCTTCAATATGGCCTGACCAGTGTCGGAACACCTGCGGCTCTCGCTCTCTGTCGCCACTTTTCACATTTGTCTTACTTCGCCCATGGATTGGAAATCCTACTTCACCACGTGCTGGACGACGAAGTGGACAATGAGAGCCGAGCAAATAAAAGTCAGGGTCCGCAAGCACGAGCAGAGCCACTACTCCCAACTGTCATTGCTTTCCTCCAAGCCTCACTTCCCCCCAGGGATTACCTTGAGATTGTTGTTCAATGCACACGGAAAACGGAGCTCCGATCATGGCGCACACTGTTCACCTACCTGCCTCCACCCAAGGATCTATTTGAACAGGCCTTGAAACTCGACTCCCTCAAAACTGCTGTTGGATACCTTCTTGTGCTGCAAGCCTTCGAGGACGAGGAGCAAGGGCATGATGGCCGCATCGAAGAATACGTTGTTCGTTTGATTGCTCTCGCCTCCCAGAAGGGAGACTGGGAGCTGTGTGCTGAGCTGGCCCGCTTCCTTATTGCCCTAGATGCTTCAGGTGAGATGCTCCGGCGCGCAATTTCTCGAGTTGGTCTGCGGTCCGACTCTCAATCTTCCACGAAAGGCGCGTTTCCTGGCTCAGCACCCCGATTTGGTCCTGCAGGTGTTCAAGGTCTTGGCTTGAACCTTCCAATCAGGTCTCCACCATGGGCGTCCCTTTCTCCAACGTCGTCTATTTCGCCCCGTCCAAGCCGGCAAGATGGTGATGTGTCAGATGAAAACTCGTATTCAGCGGATGAGCGAGATAGATAATTAATGGGAGTTTTGTTGGCAATTTGACGTGTGTGCATTAACGGGTCAACCGCAGCCCCATGGTCAAACATCCTGCTGGGTCCATTTTAATATTCTCTGCTTACCGTCATGGTTCTCCCTGTTACTGTTATAAGCAGTATGAATCTTAAAATGGAAGGATATTAGCCATATGGTAGGAATAGACTATGAGCTAAAGAGAAACAAAGAACTTACTATAAAAGGACTCGTGCATTCCCTTAGCACCTCTATATCAAATCATCAGTCTAAAAATCATCACCACTCACCCGAAAGGACTATTCGCAGACACAACACATGTGTAGGAAACCTACACAAATTCATGCAGTGTCACCAATCAGTTAGCGCCGTAGGGAGCGCCTCAATATCAAATCGCAGGTGTATCTGGTACTGACGGCCAAGAGTATGAATTTTAGCGATGCGATGCGTACCTCTCTCCCAAGCCCCTATCACAAGGCACACCGCCGCCTTCCCTAGCTTTGTACCTAGGATCTCTTTATACTCCTCAGTATCGTACTCCCATGTTTGACTCTCAATTCGGTCAAACTGGGGCCACTCCACATCATGTCTCGGGTAGAGGATTTCCTGCACGTAGGGCAAGGTCTCGTCGTTCTGGACATTAGTAAAATAAAGATATTTGAGAGTATCGATGGGATGGTCAAACCTATATTGAGCGATAGCGACGGTGGACCAATGAGGTCCCGCGTATCTGTAAATACATTCAGCAATTAGAACGCCTTCTGCGATGGAATGTTGATACTGGCTTTCCCTTTTGTGACCATCCTCGTCATAACCGTGGTGTAACAGTCTTGTGAAGCGGTACTTTCTGTGTCTTTTTGGGAGCCCTAATTGTACCAAGTCCTCTTGAATATATAGAGGTGGGTCATCAAAATGGTTCTCGGGACAAGTAAATTTCTCTCTCTTATTGCCGGTGTTGAATAGTTCGAATAATGTCTTTCTTGATATCCCACATCGGCATCCGCCTAGAGTTGGGTCGGCAATCCATGCTTGGTATGCATTTCCCCTTTGATGAAACTCGCAGACTTGTTCGTCCGACACCGGGCCTCTATCGTCAGATACAGGACTAGTGGGTGTAAGAGGAGTCCTTCCATCGGATAGAGTGTTGTCGTCTGGAATGGGATACCGGAGAGGGGACTGAGGGGATCGAACGCATTTTGCGAGGCCTGAGGATTCTGAGGATCCCGGGGATTCCATGGGTTTAGAGGTCAGACGCCTCCGAGTCGGAGAGCGAGAGGTCTCACTGCCATCCGCGTAGCTGCGCCCACGTTTTCGTAGTCCTGCGGGTCGATATGCCATTTTATAGTCTGAGCCTTGCTTTGTCTTTTGTTGTGTAGAAAAGAGGGGACTTTGGGTGTGGTTGATTGTATTTTGGAATGACCTTTCCTGGAATGAATACTTGTAATCAGGAAAGAGAAACCCTACAATTATATAGTCCTGGTGAATTGGCCTTTATGGTTGGATGAGGGCTACTAAAGAAAATGAAAGGAGTCCTCGACTGAAATAAGACATCCAGGAGCCCGTACAAGTCATGAAGATGCCGATTCTTTTTAGACGATTTAGTACAAAGGGGGTAGGGACCCGCGACAATGAGTACAAAAATAAATCCACAAAGACCTCGAGGCAAACAAAGCGGAAACAAAATTCCTTTGTTGGGACAATACTATTCTGAGCTATAGGCTATATTAACCTTTTATCTAGGGGCGAGCTACGTATAATAATAGCCACAGTATTAAACCCTAGGAATTATTCTAAAATGCTAAGTTTATACGGGCTTTTTAGATATTCTTTTAGAATTCTCCACCCTCTAGTTGTAGAGAGGTAGGTGTATATAGAAATAAATTACGAAGAGCAGTGTCGGATATGGAAATGAGTCAAGATAGAGTGAAAGAGCGCTGCTCTACAACTGACCTGACTAAATGTGTATGAACTCCACACCAACACCTCACTACCACATGCATCATGTTACTTACGAACAAGAATCACAAAACCCATATATTAACAGCTTTCTCTTCAGAGGGGTCATTACTGTAGACTAACAGGCTGACCGAGATCTCCCAGAAACAACCCGCAATGGAGCTAGGGATCCCGACTTGCCCGCAGGGCCACCAATTCTTCCGATAGGGAACGCACGGGCAGCCATTTGAGAGCAACCGAAGCAAGCGCAGCCGCGCTCGCAACAAAAAGCTCATCCATGAGCGAAGGTGGTATACATCCCTAAGACCTCCGTAGCCCCACCGGAATAGCTACATATAGACTGACTTCATTTCCCCATGCAGCAAACTCGGCCTATGGAGACGAAGGCACTTTCGGATTCCTGGCTTGCGAGTTGCGAGGCACAAGCTCAATTGGGACTCCATCGGTTGAACTTGAGGTAGGACCAATCCAAGTTACTCTATAGTGGCAGAGCAAGTGATTTGAAGAGGTACTTGGAGAGTGTCATGTGATAAGCGTAAGCCTACTATAGGGATGAATTGACCACTTTATACACGCGTTTCTCACGGATTTCAAGCCATTGCCAGTATGATCTTATTATTTCAATATGATTCGATTCTTTGAGTTTCATAAAATATTTTAACCGTTCTCCTCAGTCTTACCAGTAACAATGTATGACTTGGAAGGTGTGTTGGTAACCATATTGGCATGCTCCCTCCTTGCCACCGCCAGTATAACAAGTAGCATCCCGATATCCATCACACACAAACTTGCCAGCCTCCTCGCCGACCTTCCCTGTAGGGAGATTCGTCCCTTCATATTTACAAAATTTTCCCAAAGGCTTTGAAACCCCTGTCGCCATTGTGAATCCCGGAAAAAGAGCCGTCTTTCTTCACAAAGTCGGGAGCCTGTCTTTGAGGGCATCCACCAGGGTCTCCGGGCTCTCCATAGTCCTCAAAAATTTCCCGTTGAGCCTGACTTGGTACGTGACTCCAGTGAATCAGGATCAAGTTCTGGATCTGGATCTGGAGGTGTGTATATCGCACCTTATGTCTGGAACGACCCTTCACCCGTAATTCAATGTCAACCTCCATGCTCTCTCATTCTGCCTCCGATGCCTCTTGATTCTCCATCCACCATCTCCATCCCACCATGGACCACCCCGGTCACCCGAAGTTACTCAACTACCAGAACGTCAACCGATCAAAACAGCACTACAGCCCCTCATCGTGGGTATAGCACGACAACAGTGTTTGCTATCATCTCTTTCCCAAAATGTAATGCATCCGTCTATCTTCGACCTTGCTCTTATCGAGACTCCGACTAATCAAAATTTTAGCTGTTATCAACAAAATTCCCGTGCGGGGAGGATCGATCAACGCGAGCCAGACGGCCCCTTCGGTCGTGGAGTTGACAAGCACCATCACCTTGCCCCGCATGGTATACGTGCTACCTCCATTCGGATCAGCTCCCACTCCAAGAAGCACTACCACTACCCTCACCCCACCTCCGTACCCTTGGACCGAGACAACCAAGGACACTCGGATCAATAGGGGCACATCCACAACCACTTGGTCCTCGGATAGTCCCACATCCTCCATCAGCAAAGGCAGCAAGGGCAGCGGTCACGGCCGCGCCCCGTTCTGCCACAAGCCATGTATGTTCTGCCCACCTGAATTTAGCAATACATCTGGCGGCGGCGGTAGCAGCGGCGGTACCGGTAGCGGCAGTGGCTCCGAGGGCGACAATGATGATGAATGCAGCACTGAAACAGCGCAAGTGTGTTCTACAGTCTGTTTTGCAGGCTCCGGGTGTGACTTCAATTGCTCCACCACAACCGGGTGCTCTGCAACCGCATCATCGACTAGAGTCGTCGGCACGCTTGCGCCTGGCGTTGCGATCACCATGAATCAGCTGTCGACAACACAGACTGACGACCCGGATAAGGATCTCAACAGTACCATCTCTCTGGAATCGGTCCTCTCTTCCAAGTTTGGGACTCTGACCGTTATCGAGGGGCTAGGACCAACGACAACCACTGCAACTGGGCCCGCCCCCACAAACGGCAATGCCGCTGGGACTATCGTGCTCTACTACTACTACAGTCTTGTCCCACACAGGCTCCTTGAGGGCATTATCCACGTTGACAAGTGCATTCACAAATTGGGCCATAGATGGTAGCATCCTGCCCTGGGGCAGTCGTTCCAGTCTTATCAGTTGTAGGAGCCATGACACTCACTGCACGCTAACTAGTGTAGGTGCATGCATTCATTGGACAGAAGCTATGTGTACAGCTAAAGTCACAGAGACCAGCAAGGTTCCCTTCGCCAGTTCCTGAAGTGCAAGCTGGAGGAAGGAATGGCGAGACAGTCGGCATAACCAAAGGAACGTCTTCAGTGCCGCAGCTCGAGGGCGGGCAATAGCCAAGATTGAAGTCGAAGTTGCGGATTCCACTATAGCCGGCCCCCTCGCCTGCAACGGGGTAGCCGACCACTCCGGTCGAATTGGGCTTCTTGTAGCCCATACCCATATTGGTGCAGGTACAGCCCCCGAGCTGACAGTAGCTGTAATTGCAGGCGAACTCACACAGACCAGCAAAGTTGTTGGCACCAGTGCCTTTCTTGCAACTCTGATCGGAGAGGGTTTGCTTGGGCGATATTGACACCGTATCACCTGTTGCATTACCGACCCAGGCATTCCAGTTCTGGATTGCATGGGGACAACCTGCCGAGATCGGCTTACCCTTGATAGTGGTAAGAATCACGTTGTCTCGCATCAATGACAAGGTAACAGGTCCAGTGCGACCATCAAAGGCCTGACTGCCGTGGTAGATGCCGATGTTATCATCTGGAACTACTGTCCACGCGGCAGTTCGAGCGTCCCCTCCAATGGAAATAACCACTCCCGAAATAAACCAAGCACGGCGGAGTAGAAAATGCGATCCTGTGCCATTTCAGCAGGCGTGTATTCAATCTGCAGTTGCTGCGCGGTGTTTCCACTTGTGCCTCCGCTGCCACAGGCTGCCGCAGGGCTCAATCGATACCAGGAGAAAATCCTCTCTTCGAAGATGTGGGCGGTTCCTTGCTTGTATATGTCGATCCAGAAAGGTGGTGTTTGCGCCAGCCATCGTGGGGCATGTCGGTTACATAGTTGAATGGTGCCTTTCCAATTTTGAATGCCTCCATGGACTTGTCATAAAGAGGGCCAACGCAGTGAGGCTCGCCGTAGTCATTCCATGAGATGATCTGCGGAAACTCAGACTGCACGAAGAGTACCTCCTGCCAGCGGTCATGCCGCAGGTGATCTCCTCGCCACACCCAGTTCTTCTTGTCCCCAGGCAGGTTGGTATAGAACCACGGAGAAACGGGCATAATATAAGGCATGCCAGACAGATATTGAGGGTAGGAAGCGTCAATATAAGTGTCCATGTCTTGAGGACCCCATGGCCATCCAGCGCAGCTGAAAAGACAGTCGACGACTCCAGTTTCAACAGCGGGTTTGGCGCCGAGAGAGACCAGCTCGGAATGAAAAGGCAGCCGGTGGCAGACTTGATCGAAGGCCAATCATCGGCAGAACGAACGTAGACACAAACGCTTAGCCTTTATAGAAGAAGTATGAAGAGTGTGTGCTATACTGATTAATCAGGTTGATGACATCGCTCCTTGGCCAGCTTGCCGCTTCCAGCATAATCGAAGGAAAAAAGAGTTTGAAGCCGGCACTGTCTGCCGCTGGAAAAGCGGCAGGGAGAGCCTCGTCGCATTATGGTAAGCCATGTTCAGCGCAAAGGCGTCAATGTGCGCATCCTGCTCCAGTTGCATGTCTTTCTTCCAGTCACAGGATGTATAGTTGGCCGAGTTGGTCACCTAGTCGTCCCGTCAATAAAGTCGGAATGGAGATAGTTCACGAGATATGACTACTTACCATAAAGTGAGCAAAGACAGACGCTGCCTACTTCTTCCACCTTATCACTGAACTCCTCTAGTAGGGTTCTGCCTTTGAATATAACATTACCAGTCCTGCTATATCTCCCAACATGCCTATACTCGGCTCTCTCTGCACTTTTCCAGAAATGTGGATATAGCATCAACTGAGTTTCATGGCAATGAATGGATTCTGCTTTAGTGGCCCATATCTTCAAAGGAAGACAAGTTTGATACGCCACCCGGGAGCGCTGACCACTAATCCCTCCTGGGAATTCGTGTATATCCTTCAGCTTCGAAATTTTGGCCTTCTGGGCTTCGTTCACCGGTGTTGGAAAGTAGATCCAGAACAATTCACGTAGGAGCACGTTAAGTCGCTAAACCAGGACGAGTCCCTAACCGAAAATGTCTCACGAGAGGACACATATGATTCCTCTACTCTGGAGATTCTCCTGATAGAGCTGGGCGGAAGGCGACCGAGTGAATTACTTCATGTCCGATATTCTCTCCCTTGCTTTATAGTAGGTATTAGTGGGCTGACGCTTGGTACGTTTAAGAAACGCCTCACCTGTAACTAGAAGAATCGTGTCCGGGCGCTCCTGGACTCTTGCCCACCCAGGCCCCTCGTGCCCTGGAGCCTGAAGCAATGGCTGGAAATGTCCATCCCATTCAGTCTCCAGCTCCAGGTCTTTAGGAGCTTGAAACTCGGTCCAGATGAGAATTGCTTGGTCATTGGGGTCGTCGACCGGTGATCGGTCTGCAGCAGGATCTCCCAGGACCCCCATGGCTGAAGATTTGAGTTGTTTTGGATGGCAACAAGATTTTCCGAGGGTAATTTCGCACTTAAGTATGGAGGAGCCGCTAGAGACAAATAGTGGCAAGGTCTAGGGTAAAACGGCGGTATCGTTTCGTATTATCAAGTGGTGACTTTAGTGATATTCTTGGCTATCAAGACCCACTTCTGCCTCCATGTTTGAACTAAGCACCTTTCTCGACGTGTCCCATCTTACTCCACACGCATCCGCACGAGGTAACATCAAGGAAACGTCAACTTACCAAATGTCTTCCCGGCTCGAGAGGCGCACTAATATCTCGTATTCTGTTGAAATATTTTGCACATACGTTGGTTTTCGATCAACACTGAACTGCTCCGAGGTTGCTATGTACGAAGAGCACATTGGGACAAACCCTCGCCAACATCCGAGATCTCACTTTCATCGTCCCGTATTTTTTGCATCTTCGTGAGATCTTTCGGCAATATCCACGTTCAACTGTTAGAAAGAAGGAACATGCACCGCTCGCAGTCTTGTAAACACATCCCGACTATGCACACCTCCTTCACGCCCCATGCCAATCGCCCTGGGGTCGTTGAACCCCGCCCCAAGCTCACGCCCAAGCCAGCAGGGCCCCCACACC
Source organism: Penicillium egyptiacum (assembly GCA_911456345.1). Lineage (NCBI taxonomy): Eukaryota > Fungi > Ascomycota > Eurotiomycetes > Eurotiales > Aspergillaceae > Penicillium > Penicillium egyptiacum. Next base: position 1,015,209 of record CAJVRC010000835.1, read on the forward strand.
AGCCCTGCGTTAAGATGCTCTCCGACTCGCCTCAACCGGCGCAGATCATCGGTCAGCAAAACAGCTCCCATTATGTTGGGGTTGTCATTGCAGAGCTTGACCACCTCCTCGTCTGAGTCGAATGGACAGACAACGGCCACAGGACCAAATATCTCCTCGCGTACCAGGAGACTATCGGGACGGACGTTGCTCAAGACCGTAGGACTGATCCAGAAACCATGCTCTGGAACTTCGTTAGGTATCTCGCCAATCTCGAAATTGGCATGTTCTTCATCAGCCTGTACAAGCTGAGATCTAATCTTGGCATAATGCTCAGCAGAAACAACCGGGCCGAGTTCCTTTTGCATCCGGTAAGCCTTTTGGAAAAATTGCGTGAGCCGGAACAAAAACTGCTTGTAAATCGTTCGGTGGACGTAGATCAGAGAACCGCTCAAGCAGAGTTGTCCACTGCTTTCAAACGCCGCGAAGGCTGCCGAATACACTGCTTCGTTGACTTCGACATCCCCAAACACCAGGATTGGGCTACTGCCTCGGAGCTCTAGAGACAAGCGCTTGTGAAGGTCGGCCGCAGTGTCCTTTCGAATTTGAATCCCTGTTTTGGCCCCTCCAGTGAACGAAACTCCTTGGATAAGCGGTGAGGTGATAAGGGTCGAACCAGTGCCGGGTCCATCACCGAAAATGATGTTTATAACACCAGGTGGTACTCGAGCTTGTCGGAGCACTTCACTGAGCACTATCCAAGTCCGGCTTAGTACAATTATGCAAGTCCGTCAAATGAGATAATCACTTACAGAACGCCGTCATACTGGTCAACTCGCTCGGCTTGGCCACACCTGTGCATCCGAACGCGAGGCAGGGGGCAATGTTTGAAGACAAAAGGTAAAGCGGCATGTTCCACGAAGTGACAATGGCATAGACCCCACCCGGCACCCGACTTTCGTGCGCCAAAGTCGACTCCCTTCGGCCTTTGTTCAGACGTACCGCACTTTCATCTTGCAGTATGTATCTCGCAAAGAATCTGATACAAGGAAAAAGGTCAGATGGGATCACATGCAGAAAGGGATCAAACAAACCGGAAATGTCTAATGGAACTCTCAACTTCGCCCCGTGCACGAACTAGAGATTTGCCTTGGTCAATGCTTTCCCAGATGGCAAACATTTCTTTCTTTTGCTCCATGATTGAGGCAATGCGAAACAGAATGACAGACCGCATCTGAGTGGGTGTCTGTGACCAAGCACGGAAGGCGCAAGATGCGACATTGATGGCATATTCGACGACGTTGGGCGGACTGCGAGGTACATGCACCAGGAGATTGCCCGAGCGGGGATCAAACGAGTCTATCCATTCCGATGTGTGCGCACAATCAAGGAATTGGTTTTCGATGAAGTTCTGAAGACGAAGAGGCTTATTTGCAGGGTTGTTGAGATAGTTCACAGCTCGTCCGAGCGTGTCGAGCTGCCACAATGTTGGAAGGGCTTCCATGACGGAACGGGTGATAGGGAGGTGAAGTCTCCCCGCGCGTTCGATCAACCCTATGGGATACAAGGAGAGAGACCAGGGAAGTGCTTTACATTTTCAAGTGTAAGAACAAACCTCGTGGGGGATGCTTCTTGGTTGAGGCGTATCGATAGCCCCGATAAACGATTATAGTTGGTCATGCTTTGGTTTCGCTCTCAGTTTTCACTCTCACGCGCCAGCCAAAGTGCGTGAGACCTAATCATAACATACTTGTTCTCCCATCTTCAATGGATGCCTTATGTTTCAGACAAAGCCTTCGGCTTGTTTGTTGTTTGTGGCCTTATTAAGGTCCTTCCTTCCTAGATTGAATGTAGCAGATTCTTCTTCCTTAGTTTCTCCAGGAGTTCGCTGCCGTAGCCCCAACAATCCTGAAAGGAAGGCTGCTCAAGAATAGCCGGTAGCCTACTCTGAATTGCTTCATTCAATCCAGACGGACATTCCATAATTATGCATCTGATCCGTGATCTGAACAGAGAACGGATCCTTTCCTCATTCGCTGGGAAGAGCTTTGCCTCGGGTGGAAGGCCATTCTTTATATCCTATTCTCTCGTCGCACAATCCAATCCGGTCACTAAGGCATTAGATATCCAAGATCGATGTCCAGCACTCATGTTATTGATAATATGTTCTGTGGTCATTACTGCATCAGGATCGAACCAGACGAACCATAAGTTTCATAGCTTTTCATGAAGTTCTATCGACTCCTTAGATCAAGATATACGAGTGGAGACTTCCGAAGTGACCCAGACGGGATCCAGGAAGATCGTTGAGCTTGCAGACATTTCGACCGTCAGCTATGGGGGGCATGGTCCATCTCAAATCTACTGTGAGTCTCTGCACCCACGCTCTCTTGTATAAAATGGGATTTCTCTAGGGCTGCCATGCAGAAACTTAACAATTGCAGTTCTAGTCCTAGAGAACCATACGATACTAGATAATTACCTACAGATCTAGTTATTTTAACTAATTCAATAGTTATAAAGGACCGGTTAAAGATGCAATTTTTGTTTAGGTATCGATCTAATTCTAGTCCTAGATAGTAAAAGCCCATCTTTAACTCTATTTTGACTGCAGCAACCGCGTTCACTGCGCCTTCAACTATATGCAAGTTAAACATAGCGTCTGTTAGGTCATAGGGTGCCTCGGCTAACCCTCGATCCAGCCTCGACGTCCCTCGCCGACTCAAGTTAGTTCGACTCGAACCGGCGCAGCTGCATCTCACGATAGCTGATTGTCATGCTGGACGCCTTCAAAATATCAGGACCTTCAGACTTCAAAGCAGGCTTAAGATAGCTAAAGCGACTTCCAATCTTTATCCACTATTAGAATATTCCTTCTCGTGCGCAAAACATTGTTATAGTGACATTTCTATATACGGTCCGTGACCACCTTGATATCATTGAATTAGTATTGACTGTTCATATTTTCAGTATTCCTCCCATTCATTTGCCATAAAAAACCCTACACGGGCGCGGCCGAATTTTCTGGAAAGGAAATTGAAAAGGGCTTGGACCAACTTTGGAAGCAGCAATTCAAATGTCGCCTGGCTGTTATTAATTTGAATATGAATATATTATATGTTCGTCGGGCCAGTTAGATCTCTGCCAGCCGCTTGAAATATTTCTCCTTCAACGAAACAGAGACCTCAAGATACCATTCATTGAGTGAAAGACAGGGGCAGGAGTTCACCCATGGATATCTCCTTTGTCCATGACAAGGCCAAGGAAATCCACGAAGGATACTCCTGTGTTCTTTGATGTTTTGACTCTTGGAGTCTTTGTCAGTCTATTCATCGCAATGTGTGCTCCACAATGGCATTATGAGGGTTACTTTGTTGCTTGTCTTTGTATGTGCTCGGCTTGAATATATAACTCTGCTACAGGAACCCTGTTTTTCATTCAGACTGCCACCTCAACCCCATGCTACGATGGCTTTTAAGTATCCTCAGTTTGAGCCGTATGGGGATAAGCTAATCCGATGGATGGAAAAGGCCACCGAACCCGGATGCCCAATTCCCAAAACTACACTCAACGCATTGACTCTGCCACAGCCTGCCGACTGGCATATCGAGCACGAGAGAGAATGGTTAACGCCGGACCGGATTGCCTCTATCGTGGGTCTTGGTCTGCCGGTTGGGGAGCTAATTCCACATGATCTATATCCAACAGAGTCCCCGTGTGTACGGCATTCAATCATCAAGTCCCGCATTGGAATTACAGCTCTGGTCGGAACGGTTGGACCAGGTGTGCTTTTTGTTTATTCTATTAGGAGGTACCATGGATCGAACGATCCCTACGTGTCCGAGCTTGCCAAGATTGCCTATGAAACGCACTATCCATTAGATACTGTGAGGTATATCTTTATGAACGATGTACTGGAACCTGCAACTGAACCATTTATCGAGGAACAGATCTATCCATCCCGTGAGGGACTTAAGTATCGATCTGCAGAGCCTCAAACCTGGGACTCTCCTGCACCAGAGTTTAGCGCTATTATGGGTACCCCTATCGGTAAGGTTGTCGGCTCCTTCATCCTAGGTGCGTTTGGCCAGGGTGTTAAACGGGTCGCACGAATTGTTACTTTCCAGAGTGGTCTTGACCTTCACAAATTAGACATTCGTTTTGATATCGAAGATGTTTGAAGTGAAGTTTTCTTTTTAGGGGATTTGACTGACAGGTGGGTATCATAGAGATTATCTAATGCTTTTTCTGTAGAGCAAGATGGACTAGAGAGACCAATTTCTATTGAATTTCATTTTAGCAGTGTATCAGAGCCTTGAGGGTCTAAATACTTTACTAGCGCGTTGTATCCTACCCTTTCCGAGGAAGATGAATTCACCAACAAAATTCATGTCAGGGTCTGAGCGGAGGCGGTAGTTCAATATTATTACTGTCTATCAACCGAACGGACCACCGAGTGTAGGGCACGGGACAGTATTCAATGGATTAGAGTAAGTATCGGCACGTAGCTACAACGAGCCAAATTCCGTTTCATGCTTCAGACGAGTAGCTTCCGCCTCAGAACGCTTAGTAAACTTCTCAAAGGTGAGGCTTTTGTCATGAAATTTAGGTTCAACCGCACTCATCGTCTGTTGGTCAGACCGACACCCAGCTCGTACTAGAAGAACCCATAACGTCTTCCATGTACGCCGGATCTGTACAGAAACTTGCACAGGTAGGTGTAAAGGTTATCTGTGGGCTTCATGTCCTTCAGCTAGTACTCCGTGGGATCGTCGCCAAACATCATCTCAACGTCTTCGAACATGTCCTGGACTGTAGTGTACGGAAGAAGGGCATCCTGGTTCAAACGGGTGTTTTAAGTGCAGATGAGCCTTTCCAGTGGTTCGACATGCTACGTAGATAATTTTGTCTCAGTGAGGAAATGGTCCGCGTTGAACAGAAGCTTGTCGCGCATATGAATGAGCCAGCTCTCGAAGGGGGAGTCGACTCTATCGTCGAGTCGTTCCGGATCTGGGAGGTAGGTGGACTTGCTGATTCGGGGCTCGATGTCCCCTTCGACGCTCTCAGCAGCAAAGGCAGATAGGATTGGGTTCGGCTGGGGGTTTCAATGGAAGCAAGTATCTCGGGGCCAGCAGAAGTTGGTTCGTCAAGTCGCAGACGGCGCAGTGCATAGGCGTAATCCTTTGCCTCTTCAACGGCGCGATCGTGCCGCGCCTTTAGCTCCTTGTGCTTCCTCCGCTCGTTGTATTTCGTTCATATTAACTCGTCGGAGTGCTCAGCTGAGGCGGCCCTGAGGCGTTCGGTAACGGCACTAGTTCGGTGACGTTCAAGTTGGAGGAGTTTGTCGTATCCCGCCTGAGCAGAAAGGATAGTAGCGTACAAGCAATCGGGGTCAAGGCCGGACCAGCCCATGAAATTTTCGTGGTCCGCCACACCCTGCTCCAGTTCACTAATCCCGGACTGATAGCCACGGTGAGTGGGGCTGTGGGACTCTTCATCACCTGCAGGGTTGCCGAGATCAGATGGACCGTCTGGTTTGTGTTCCTGGTAGTCAGCGCCAACAGGCGACTGTGATTCGGTGGTTTTCTTTGCCATGATCGCAGGGTTCGGATCGATTGTAGATCGGATCTTGCTCAGCCAGGCGAGCGGAGCGGTAGGTGGGGCCGAGGGCGCAGGGCCGGCAAGCCGGTTCGGTTCGGGCCGAGTCTTGGCGTGTATCAGTGACAGCTGTGCAGGTAAGAATGGTGATAAAAGGAGACAAAAGGACAGGTGGTATTGGTCCGACGTGAAAACTCACTTTCGATCAAACATTTACAGTGCCTATATGCAAGACAACAGGTACAGGGGAAGAAAGGAAGTAAGAAAGAGAGAATATTTCGAGAAACCGTTGCAATAGAATGGATACTGCACCGGACACGCTAGAGACATGTATATCGCTCACCTCACGCTCACGTCTCGTCAGGACCACTCCCTAATGGCCCAGCCAATCTAGCCTGTTGATCTTTGACACGGAGAGAAGAACCCACGATGATTTCGCCAGGTCCCTCATGTGAGATTTCTTGCCGATATCCCAAGGGCCGTACTCGTGCAAGTGGAGGAACCTACTCTCGGGCTAGTTCTTCAACCCTTTAAATTCTCCCTTTAGGAACTTTACCTACTCCTCATGGTAGCTGGCGAGTGTCGAATAGGTCTCATGTCGATTCAAAGAGATCAAGAGGCACCTACAACACTTAGCACGAAACGCAGTCTTCACAAAACAGACCCTGTTCGTCTACTAGGAATAGCTTCATTACCAGGGCGATTGGAAAGTAGCTAGCCGACCTATGGTCGTGGGGAGTGTTTGCATGGTTTGGAACTTTCCCATATTTGTCTCCCATGGTCCAGCCACCTCTGTCTTTCTCCCTTCTCGACGATCTTCTCGATACCATTACATTGCATATTGACCCCTGCTATCGTGCGTAGTGCCTCAGCATTATGACTGAAGAGTACGGGGTGCCTTCATCGCAATCGAAATGTGCCCTTAGGTTGTTCTTTGAAAACCCATGGTCTATAGCTCACTTTCCATCCTCGTGTCTTTCCAGCAACCCTGATAGGGCAGTCATATTAAACAGCTAAAAGTTCAAGCTCATAGACGTAACAGGGCCGACAAGAGAGCTAATAATAGGATTCGGCTCTTCCAAGGCTATCGGAACTGGCTGGCTCATATCATAACGAACGAAAAGTTCAACTGGTGCCGTTTCGTCATCCGCAAAACCCAATAGCTGAGAATATTGCAAAAGCAAGCTTTCTCCATGCAATGAAGGGATGTTGGAAGGTTACTAGGAAGCATAGGTAACATCCATGTCTCGTTGGTCGTCCAGGTCCGCGTTGCATAGTCTGTCTGCAACCTCATTCGCCTCCCTCGGAATCCAGATGTAGTCCACTTCTCCTTCCTCTTTCAATCTATCCTCAAGATCAGAAGCCTCCTCCAGAAGGTCTCGATTCGCAACACTGTTGCCTGCAGAATTGATCCACCCGTTGTTGGCCCACTTGTAGATCCAGTTTGTCATACAATCAACCGCATATCTAGAATCAGAATAGATCCTGACATGCAGACGTGGATTGTTGTCGAGCTCTTCAAACTTCTCCAGGGCTTGCTCAAGTGCCACGATGATGGCTGTCATTTCGGCGCGCTGGTTCGTAGGCGGAGGGTATGAGGGTAAGGTCCTTGTCCAGCAGTCATATTTTCCATTTTTTTTCTTGAAAGCAGCGGCAGCGGCTCCTATCGCTCCCAGTTGTCCATTGCCTCTACAACCACCGTCGGCGTAGATTTCCATGATGTAGACCATGCCTGCGAGATTTGCCGGTGTAGAAGAGGTGGCGAAGGTTCGGAGTGAGGCACCAATATGTGCAATGGGGAAGCTTGACTGCCTTCCGTGTCGTGCGCGTGAATGTTCAGGAAGTGATCCTATGGGAATATGTTCGGATACACAACAATTCTTCTTCCACTCGGGTGTCTGTCGCTTCTACTTACCTCCACTGCTTATTTTCTCATTGAAGTCTCTTTGGAAAGAAGTATGAACGTAGGGTAGCAAAAGAATGACACGATTTATTCAAAGTTTGAGGGAGCAGGGTACACTGGCGGTGTCGCTACCAAGTGCGGGGTCACTTGGGTATCTCGAACGCCGTCTCGGTGGAGCCGACGGCAGGTGTCAGGGGCGCGGCCCCCAAGAGGGAATGTGTGTTCGCCTTCACTCCCAGAACAGAATAACTCGAACCTCATGAAACGAACAAGCTTCTGCCGATCTGCGTATGCCTGCCTAACGCTGAGCAACACGAACCTACTAAGGCACCCAGACCCGCACGTGACACCAACAGCAACCCATACGGGTAGAATGTGGCAGTAGGGATGATCGTCGTACATACATTCCTATTCGGGTAACCAGCACCGCAAGCAAGCCTTAGCGGCAGGAGCCGTAAGGCATGTGGGGCGTGGTGGACGCTCGTTGGGTGCCCGTAATCTGGCTGCAGTAAGATTGTCTCCACCTTGTCTTTGCCTAGTTCTGAAATCGCAGTCGGCTGTCGGATGTACGAGGGACTACCTAGGTTTTGTGATGAAATGACGAGGTGCAAGTGAATGGGATAGGCTAAGATGGACTAGGATGGGATGGTATGAGATGGGCACAAAGACATCGGGGACTGCCTGTCCACGTAAGCTACATGGCTGCTGCCTTTGTTGCGCAGTTGACCGTCAACCATCCAATAGTCGGTGGATACGCTATTGTACTCACCCAAAGGCGCCATGCCGTTGGCGAGGTGCTTATAATGCCTTGGCGTGCTTATAACCCTAAACCTTATGTGTCGATCGCGGGATTTCAGGTTGATATATTGGTATTTGACCAATAGGACTAACCAAGTCTCAAAAAGATGCTTGATAAACGCACAGCCCCCCTCATAAAGCGGCGGCACCCCGATCGGGAAATTCGCATCCGCGGCCTAAAATCTGGTACATACAGCTACATATACATTATAGTTGGAATTGAACGATTTAACAACGAACTACATCACCGCGTGCACGGCGCCCATATTCTTATGATATATACTGCAACCAATTCTCATGTTTGTTATTTATTTTGAAACCCCGTCCTCCCGTTCCTGTAACAGCTGACGAACTTTAGGGAGCACGAACCGTCCATAATCAATGGCGTCGTTGAGATTATCATAACCCCGGATAGAGATGAGGTCGGCTCCAAGATCAATGTAGTCCAGAAGGGACTCTACTATAGTCTTCGGCGATCCAACCAGAGCAGTGGATGCACCACGCGCATTCGTGGCGGTGACAGTTGGATACCAAAGAGCTCGGTCCTGGACCTCCCCACGGGCGGCAATATCAAGAAGGCGCTGGGATCCTGCGTTCTGTGGGGGCGGCGCATCCGCGGGGGCCTTTCCTTGTCCTTTGGCACGGTTGGTAGTCAGTGCGTCGAGGGTTTGGTGTGCTTTCGCCCAAGCGAGATCTTCAGTCTCCGCGATGATAGGACGGAAGGTCACCCAGATGCGAGGTTTGTCCGACTCCGGGCGACCGGCCTTCGCCGCCTCAGCATAGATGCGATCAATTTGGTCCTTGGTCTCTTTTAGAGGTTCACCCCAGAGTCCAAAGATATCAGCCAGGGAGCCTCCAATGCGGTATGCTTCGTCCGATGAGCCGCCGACTGAGACGGGGATTGTGCCGCTGGTCGGCCGAACGCGGTTGCTGAATTGTTTGAACTGGTAGTATTTGCTGTCCCAGTTAAAGGGCTCGTCGGACTGCCATGCACGACGGAGAATCTTAATATAATCCTCAAGGCGTGCGTAACGTTCATCCTTGCCCAGGAAGTCTCCTTCCTTGGCCTGTTCTGCATCACTTCCGCCTGCGATAAAGTGAACGACGACGCGACCGGAACTCAGTTGATCCAGTGTAGCGAGCGCCTTTGCCGCAACTGTAGGGTACAGGGTGTTGGGTCGCAGGGCAATGATGACCTTGATGCTTTTGGTCACAGAGAGAATGGTGGCTCCGATGGTGAATGGATCATATGATGAAGAGTCGTAGGGCACTAGTGTATAGTTGTAACCATAATCATCGAGGTTGCGAGCGTATCGAACGAGGTACTCTGGATCAATCGAGGCGTTGGGGATTGGATTGATCTCGGTAGATGCGTTCGGGAAGGTGACGCTGATGAATTCCGGCATCGTGACTTTTTCCACCGTCTTCTTAGTTTTCTTTTCAGATACTGTGGTACTTCTCACATCGTGGTAGACCCTTCCTCTTTTAATACTTTAGTATTCAACTATCTCCGGGATGATTTGGCATCAACGCATGACGCAAGATGCTAAGGGATTGCGTCTTAGCACGCAAGTCGACAATCATATCCTTCCGGATCAGATGTTTCTTTTACTTTACTACTAATTGAACTAAGCGTTATTCCTTCGGTCGCATCAAGTAAGGAATAGTACAGAAGTAAACATATTGCGACAGTATTGCGCAAGATGGACCATCAGAATCGCAATATGATGTCTACTAGGACCAGCATAGAAACTGGCCGACATCGCAGTTCAATTTCAGGCCTTAACTTATCCATATCTTACGTCCCGAGATAACAAGCTTGCAGGGCGAATTCCATTCATGACACCGTCACTGGGACGATCTTCGTATGCCTCACCGTGGCCAGCTATTTGGGATGCCATCTGATATACAAGTGCAAAAGAGAGATTTGAACTACATATGGAACCGCATTCCTTACTAATAGAGTACAGACTCGCTTTTTACTACAGCTGCCCGCCCAAACCCTGCAGGAAGCGCTCTCGAATATCCTTGCAGATCTCCACGTTGTTTCGCGCCCGAGCCTGAGAATCCTGCGCGCGACGCGCCAGCCACTCGTTCCTGTCCTTGACAAAAGCCTCCATCCGCTCATCGCGCTGCTTAACCATGGCCAGCTTATCAGAACTCATGATGCTCATATCCGGCTCAGGCACATCATCGGCAGGCGGGAACTGCGGCTTGCGCGGAATGCGCTTTTCGACCGGCAGGATATCGAGCTTGGGACCAGGAAGCGTCTGGTACCAATATGCGGTAGTGCTCCAGTCATCACGGAGATGGTTGGCATGGCCAGACTCCATGGTAACCTTGATTTTCTTGTTGAAGCGCACTGGGTCCGTGAGGTGCCAGCGGTAGCTGACTTGGTAGTTCGGGACATCTTCCTCGTGGATGATAGTACCGCAGAATGGGTATGCGTTCTTCTGCATGCCCCATCCCTGTGTAAAGTAGTCTTCGCCACCTGTGCCGTGCATGCTGGGTGGCCAGGTGTCGTCGTCGATGAAGATCATATCGTCGCCCTCACCCCACCAAGTGCCTTGGAAATGGGCCACGGATTGGTTGCAGCCGATGAATTGGCCAGCGCCTTCGGTCTCTAAAATGACGTAATTATCCTTTCCGTCCAGGTTTGGCACTTGCGTCTCGAGGCTGTTTGTTTGAATACGAGGTGGCGCCCAGCCGTTGGTTGGGTTCATGCGACGCCAGTGCGCGTGGAAGTACAGCGTATCCGCGGGCAGGGGCTCCGGGTAGAGTTCGTAGTCGACATAGAAGTACTGGAAATAGGCCTCGTCGTTCTGGTTCTCGATTTCAATGCGTGCCCGTTTGTTGAAAGGCATGGTGAGATAGCAATTAAACGCGGCAGCTCCACCGAACTTCTTCTCCTCGGATGGCTTGACCGAGACCGTGAACGGAAGTGACTGGAAGTTGGCTGCCATGGAATGGCCAAGACAGAAGAAGTCTCCGATCGGTGCGATCACGTTGGGGGTCTCCGAGCCATCCCAATACATCTTGATGAGTACCTTGCGATAGTAGTCTGGGTCGTTGACTTCGTAGTTGAGGCCGAGCGCATTGTGGATTTCCATCATCGCAACGCCGGACTTGGAGTAGGGAATCAGGCCTGGGCCTATAATTTTGCGGCAGGTTTGGACAAACCACAAATGTGTGATGGCACCGGGCCCTTCGAGGTCGGCCAGCACGATTGACTCGCCCGGCAGGACTACAAAAGCATCCTCGTTGAGACCCTTCTGGTCCCAACTAGCCACGCGAGCGCTGCGAGCTACCTTTCTCTTTGCCATGCTGGCCAACAGGTCATTTCCAATGGGCATCTTCAAGGTATGATCAGAGATAAGGAAGTTGAGTCAATTTGTTTGCAATTGCAGATATCGAAGGCGACTCTTCGGGACCCTTTAATAGCCACATCTTGCGTCTCTTCTTCCTCACACGACAATGACCACAGTCGAGTTGTGCGGAGCTGACAATTCTCCCGCGAGAAACAAACTAAACTCAGAGTTTGAATTAATGGGCGTTTGGGTTTCGCGGAGGACCACCGATTGTCCGCGGAGGACCACCGATTGTCCGCGGAGGACCACCGATTGTCCGCGATCTTGAGTGCGGGGTTGACAGATTCGCCAGGGCGGAGGCCCCGTCTTCGTCCGCGATATAATACCTTCCCAAGTTCAACTTCTAACATCATACAATGGAGGACCACCGCCCGCATAAGCGAAAACGCACGACCCTGGCATGTGATGCCTGTCGAGCGCGGAGGACCAAGTGCGACTCGCAGAGGCCGTCCTGTCGTTATTGTCAAAGCCAAGGACTTGACTGTCTCTACCAAGAGGCCCCAGCGGAGCCGCCCAGTCGGTATGTGACTGCTTTCCCTACAGCCACAGAGATAGTACTAACATGTGGGACAGGGTAGAAGAAGAATTGAATGCCGTGAATAAACGACTTGATCAACTAATCAGCCTAATGCTTCCAGCGCAGCCCGTTTCCCCAGATGTTCGTGCTGGGGATCCGCGAACTGAATATGATGTGTTGACCAATCAGGAAGATTCGCCATTCGATTTACCTTCTAAGCTACTTGGTAATCCGTCTGTTATGCTTGCACTCGGACTCGATGCAGATTTCGCGCAGGTCCTAACCCGAAAGGAACGAATTACAGGGCCCGAGGGGCTGGCGAATGCAGGTGCACAGGTGCTTGTTGTTCATTATCAGCATGCAGTGAGGTGCGTCGAGCCAATGATCAACTGATCGCAACTAATCATCACTTCAGCGCCTTGGCTGCATTCTCTGCTCGCGTCCACACCTGGTATCCCATTCTTCCCTCAGGATTTTCGCAGGAATACTTCCGGGTTCTCTCTGGCCCCTTACTTCCTTCTTCGGAATCTTGCCTTTCACTTCTTGTGGCAGCAGTCGGCCATATAGTAGAGGAAGACGAGGCAGTCTTAGATACGCCATACTTCGCAACAGCTCTTGCCGCGCTGCCAATCATCATCGCCGAGTGCAGTATTCGCAGTGTCCAATGCTTGATGATGGTTAGCTTGTATTATTGCTGTTTATTAAAGCCCTGTCAAGCTCATGACTATTGCTTAATTGCGTCTTCCAAAGTCCAGAACATTATGAAAAGGTGATTCCTCCCTACTCGGAGAAATTGGAGGCAAAGCTTATATAAATATTTTAGTGGACTGGAAGGTGATGATCCACATACAATTGAACAGACTCGGCGAGCGTACTGGGGTGTGCTATTACTCGAGAAGTAGGCAGTCCAACATTTCCAAGTGCGGTTTATTACTAACGTCCGTTACAGCGAGATCGGCGGCCAACTGGATGTTGCCAAGAGTGGTATCTGGTGTCTGGATGAACATGTTCCACTGCCTCTATGCCACCAGACATGGCAATTTACACCCGAGAGTACACCCGCAGCAATTGCATCGTCTCCTTCCCCGGGTAGCGTACCTTCCACTGACACAAGCGTGCAAAATATGGAATCTTATTTCCTTGCTGAGATTGCTATGAGACGTATGCTACATCGATGCAACACAGCTGTCCAGGTGACGTCCGGCGGAAAATACGTCTATGCACCAGGTATCGCACTGGAGCTGGAACACCAGCTTGAGGAGTGGTATCGTTACCTGCCCGAAATGAACTCTTTCGGAAAAGGCGATGTGTCACAGCCTTTAGCACTGGTCAATATACCATCCTGTCCTCTGTCGAACTTCCTACGGGTCCAATACTACTGCTGCAAGCTTTCCATATATTGGCCGGCTGTTTATCAGGCCATGCAAGATGGAGCTGTTACAAACATCCTGCTTGATCATTGCCAGAAATTCTTCGATTCTTACGCGCTGCTGATACCGAGTATTGTTACCGCATTTCATGACTGCCGAGTGAACAGGTGGACATTATTTGTCAGGTGGGTTTACAATCTATATGCTGAAATCGGTAAATATGTTTTCGCTAATATTGAGAGATAGTCTTTTTATTACTTCCGTGGCCGCCATGACTGCAGCAAATGCCCCCTGTTTAAGTGGGCTCTGTTCGCCTCAGTTTTATCGATGTATTCAAGCATCTGCACGCGCCGAACAGACAATACTACAGAAGAGTCCGTCCTTGATGCTACTACAAGGAGTACTAGAGCGGCGCCTTTTAGAGGCTGGTCTTATTTGAAAAAGAAAAGAAAACAAAAAGAAAAAGAAAAAGAAGCAACCTTGAGTGGAACTACTTTCAACTCTTTTAACCAGTAAAAGGTTCTCCAAAGCCTCCGAACTTAAGAGCATATACTCATGATCTCCGAGCAGTCGACAATCCCTCCCAAATATTTACCTCCTCAATAACAGCACTCCCCTCTTTCCCCTTAGCAAATGCTGATATGCCAGCAGGGCTAATATCCTGCGGAGAATAGACCACCGTAGCCAAGGCAAACCAATCATTTGCAAAGACCTCCAAGACATCCGCATCAGAGATTATGCGAATACGCAAGTTCTCCAATTTGTCTCTGGGTTCGACACCCACATTTTCAGTCCTGTAAAAGAGGGTAAAGGGGCCTTGTTCGGGGCAATTGCGTATGTTTGGATCAGATGATCTTCCTTTGCTGACACTGATCGTCTCTTCCTGAAGCGAAAACTTGACGGTAGTGCATATGGACATATCGCTATTGTGGCGAATATGGAAGCCGACTTCAAAGCAGCAACTTGGGTTGATAGTGATTTCTCCCTCGAGCTCCCAGGTAGTAGAGAACGTTGAGCACAGTGCATGTGATGCTCCGGCTGTCGGAGCTGGGAGTGAGATATGTTTTCGTCGGCAAGAATGACGATGGCGTTTGCGGAGTCGAACTATCTCTTTCACAGGCCGTATTCCGAGCGTGTAGATAGTGGCTGAACCATCTCGGTTTGGGGCCTGTTCAACAGATGATATTTCCGACAAAGGACTGTGAAGAGCTCGAGTAACATTTGAGATAGAAAGGAGAAAGAGCTCGCGAGGAATGGCCAATGCGCCATTCCATCCTTTGCCTTTGGCGTGACTCGCTGATATGTCCTCTTCGGGAATCCACGCGTGCATTATATGTCTCTTAGACACCGGATCGAAAAATGAATTGGCTGCGTACAATGACCCGCAGTCCAAATACCCGCCATGGGTGTAGTCAACACGAGCCGAGTTGCTTTCGACCTTCAAGTCACCAAACATCCACAGTAGAGAACGAACAGTCCTTGGAGGGATATGTGCATCGGATTCAAAGTTCCGGATGTGTTCACGTTCTACATCTCCCTCCGCTCCAAGGATCAGACACACGCGGCTGTTGCTGCCGGATTCGAGGGTCAGTAAATTCACGCATTCCCAGTTGACGCCGAAACTTCCAGACCATTTCTGTGACGGCTGGAATCGAGCAGGCATATCGACCAAAGGAGACAAATAGTTCCATTCGGATACGTTCTTATGCGGCACGGAATATAGGAAGGCTGTCGGTCCGCGGCCTTCAATTCCACCTGACACAAGCCCATACATGGAATTTTGCCCACGAAGATCATTCAAAGCATGCCACTCAGCTAAAAAGGGATCACGAAAGCCAGTCACTTGAAGCCCTTTGGGCTCGCCAACCAAGATTGGATTTTCTGAGCATTTTCTCCATGTCTTCCCATTATCCCTGGATTCAGCGATTGCTAGACCAGCAGCGTTGCGGGGATATGGAGGTGTGCTCCAGTGAAATGGCAGATGGCGGACTGATGAGTAGATAATTTTCAGAGAACCTGGCTCGGAATTTTCGGGTGGTGCCATACAGCCTGTAAAGACTCCATCACGATCATAAGGCTGATCAGGAATCAAAGCAGGCTTGGTATAGGATGTCCAGGATATGAGATCCTCGCTGGTGACATGACCCCAAGACATCGATCCCCATTCAGTACCATGTGGATTGCCTGTTTAGTGTAAGTTATGTAAGATAAATCGAACCGCAGCACCACAAACACTCACACTGATAGAAGACATGGTATAAGCCCGTTTCCAGATCGTACCCGGGAGCACAAGGATCGTTGATCCAGCAGTCAGCGGTGAAATGCAGAGACGGCTTGATGCGATCAGAATCCATGATTTTGCTTTCGTCACAGAGGGAGATCAGCGTTAAACTTAAATATAATTGATACGAGACTGCTATTGCCAAGTCCCGTAAGACGGCGATCTTGGCGTGTATAGAGCATCGCGGAGTAGCCTCGTGACTCCGCGAGACTGATAAACTCTAAATCCCCGGACTCCACCGTTTCCCCACGGGGTAATAGAGAATGTATTGGGGCTGCATATATAACTGGATACTCTGCCCACCGGAAATGTGGGTATAATGCACCACTCTATTGGTGAGGATCTAGCACGATGACCGACGAGTACAGAGTCCACACCCTCAGCAGGTTGCAGCCACTAACTTCTGGCCAGAATTGACTACACCGTTATCAACCCTGATAAGAGATGGCGAATGCTTCGCTTGCAGTGGCGGTTCGCTCTCTGGGGTAAGTCCGGGCCTCTCAGGAAGCATGCATGTACTTACCTTGTTAGCACTCTGGATATCCAGCGGTGTTATGATGCAGGGCTTTGATATCGTCGCGGGAAGTCAATTGGTATCGTTGCCCGCATTCCGAAAGCAATTTGGTATTCTTGAGCCGTCGGGGAACTACCTCGTCCCAGCGTATTACATATCGGCTTGGAGCTCGATTGCCCCAGCGTGTGAGATTGTAGCGACCTTTATTGTTGTTCCCTCGCTGGAGAAATTCGGCCGCAAGCCGGGAATTCTGGTGGCATCGATGATATCTGTTGCCGGCGTCCTCCTGCAGCAGTTGGCCACAGATTGGCGAGCGCACCTTGCCGGCAGAGGGGTCAATGGTGAGCGAAGCTCTTCACAAGCCTTTCTTAATCTGACATCACCCTAGGAATCGCCATTGGCATCATGTTTACTATATCGCCTCTGTGGATTGGGGAGACATGTCGACCAGAGCTACGGGGTTTCTTCCTGTGCTTCTTCAATACGAGCATTGTGCTTGGTCAGTTTGCGATGTCAGTATTTCCTTTACCTCGGGTATGTATCTACTGTTACTGAATCCCTGAAAAGTGTCGTTGTCTCAAAGGGAGCAAGTAATATTGATGGAAAATGGTAAGATTCGGACTTACCCTGCGTCATGAGCTTCAATTGACTCAGCATGGTAGGCAATGGTGGCTCCCCGTTGTGGCCATGTACATCTTCCCACGTGCGTACAAAACCGGTCATGTCACGACTATTATTAACCTTTTGGGTAGTCATTCTCACCGCAGGATGGTTTTTCTTCCCCGAGTCACCATATTGGCTAGTCAGATACGGAAAATCAACCCAAGCAAAGAGGGAATTAAGGAAAGTCTATGGCTTCAACGATGATGCTTTCTACGACATTGAAATCCGAAGAATGGAAGAAGAAATCCGCCTTGCAGCCGAGATTCAAGAAACGGCAGACGCACCTAAACACAAGTTCTTAGGCGTTGACATGTCAGCAGAAGTCGAGTGCTTCCAAAGCAAAAACCGCAAACGCACCTTCACTGCTATCTTTGCTGCCAGTGGTCAGCAAATGATTGGAGCTACCTTTGTGATCGGCTACGCGACCTATTTCCTTGAATTGATCCACGTAAAAGCATATTTTGACGCATCTGTGGTCCTTTACATCGTCATGCTTCTGTCCAGCATGGCAGCCTTCCCCCTGACGGAGATTTTAGGACGTCGGACCCTCATCGTCTGGCCGCAATTTGCACTGTGCTTTATGCTCCTGGTCATAGGGGTTCTGGGATGTGTCCCAGACCAAACAAAAGCTAGTTGGGGAATCATAGTATTTATCTACTTGTGGGCAATCATTTTTCAGCTCTCCATCGGGGCGACAGGATTTGTTTTAGCATCGGAAATTGCTACCATACGTCTTCGTGGCGCGACCCAGGGACTCGTCACCATTTCCAACGCGGTCTGGGGGCTAATTATGCAATTTACCATCCCTTACATGGTCAGAAGTAACATGGATTCATCCTGGTATATTGGCTAAACAAGTTAACAGATCAATCCCGATGCCGGAAACTTGGGTGGTAAAGTCGGTTTCATCTTTCTGGGGACGGGACTTATTGCTGCAACTGGGGGGTGGTTCTTATACCCGGAAACAAAGGTGCGATTTCCTATGTGATATTCCAAGCGTTTACTAAACTGTTATTAGGGAATCTCGTTCGAGAAACTTGACGAACTATATGCACTACAAGTGGCGCCCAGGCATTTCAAACGCATAGGAAATGAACTAAGCCTGGCTGATGAGCTAGGCCCGGTTGGGGAGAGCCAGAAAGGTGGGAGTGTACATGTTGAATAGGGCTCACAAGGGTTGTTTGTTTCAATACCAGACGTGCAGCATGTCCTTTGTCAACAATGCCATCGTGAATCATAGTACCAATCTCGCAGAGCTAATATGTAAAGGCCCAGAAATCGCTCAATTATTTGCGGCAATTCGCCAGTAACCCTTTGACCCCTTTTGGGAAGATGGAAAGTACCATTAATCGTAGGTCTCTGTCGATGAATCTTAGAATAAGTCATTCAGGTCAGTATCCCGAAGATCATAAGTGGCTTCCTCAGCGGCACTATTGCTTGCGGCGTTGAGGCATACTATATTTCGGGTGTTTTCATGTGCCATCCTCCACGCGAATCTCTATAAGATCCATCGGACAGGGACATACTGTCTAGAATCTTGAAATGCCTCCAGCTCGACATCATTATGTTGAGACCAATGAGGAAAGTGAGAACTGTTGAGAGGGGGGATGATACGACGCTAGTCTCAATCAGGATACTACGTCATTGATGAGGGATCGGTTATATCCGCGACCTAACTCACTTTGCGTCCGTTTCTTCTTCAACGCATATCCTCATTTCAATAAATTGACTACTTTAAACCAGCCATCATGCCACTCGTCGTTCCAGGAATCAACTCCTCATTTGGTGATAAGTCCGAGTGGGTCAACAAGCTGATGGGCAAGACGATTGGCGACACTAGTAATGAGATAGTACGTCAACTCTGAGAAATCGTCGAAGTCAACCTGATATTCTGACAGTTCGATAGTGCTTTGCAAAAAAGGATCTTCCTGCATCTCACCGGGTATTGAAGCCGGGTGACATGAAGACCATGGATCATAATCCGAACAGGTAAGCCTCATTGCAAATGTCATGAACCCAACGACCATGTTGCTGACAGTATACGACTGAACATAGACTCAATATCCATGTTAACGAGGATGGAGCTGTCCATGATGTGACCTACGGTTAGAATTACGATATATATACTAGACCTGGTGGTCCAGGCTCAAACGACAAGAACAAATTGAACCGATTGAATATCTATTGCTCGAAAGTCTATTGCTGTCCTCATGATACCATGTCGTGTGAGCCGACTCACTCAGCCTTCCATCTCAGTAGAGTAAGCGAGTGTCGCGGGAACACATAAGTCCCACTTCCATTCCAGGTCGACTCCTGGATCGCTACTTCTTCCTTGCCGTTCATATTTGTCACGGACAAATCGTCCGCTGTGACGGTGAAGACAGTCACCTCTCCCTTGGCTCCCTCGACACGACTCTCAAAGTCTTGAGAGTCATGAATATTCACCACAGCAACATTGACAAACCCATCATCACCCAGAGTAGCACTAACATCCAACCAGGGCGTATCCTTGGCACTTCGAATCCACTTAGGCGTGGTCTCACCATCGTATGTTCCACAAGAGACATGACTGGCAACGGTCCAACCGCGCATGTAGCGAGAAAACAACCAAAGCGGCCACCAGGTGGTCTGCTTGGTAATTCCCTCCGGGGTGGTCATCAACGGCGAGATGACATTCACGGTTTGCGCGATACACGCCATGCTGACATCCTTGCTCTTTCGGACAAAGACATTCAACCAGGAGGCGACGGCGAGAGCGTCGGAGAGCGTGTAGTTTTCTTCGGCGCCTTGGCTTCCCTCCGCGCGGATTGGATCCCAGACGTTCCACTCGTCGAAGCAGATCGTCGGTCGGAGTTGCTCGGGGGGAACTTTGTTCTCAACTCTGGCAAGATCGATCAAGGCGGACGTGATTTCAATTGCGCGCTCGGCTGCCAGTGGTGCAGTCACATTGTGGAGGTGGGATGATGAGGAGGTGTACAGATGGATGCTGTGCATGTCAATCAAAGGGACTGAGCTGGTTGACAATGCGGAATGAGCGGGGACAAGACACTGGTTTAGTGTGTAGTAATCCCATGAAGCAGTGCCATCTTGGCCGCAGAGGATCAAGACAAGGGTGGGATCCAAGAGTTTGAGCGCTGCAAGAAAAGTCTATTAGCGCGAGCTTCCTGCTGGTAATGCAACGAGGTATTACCTTTGGCCCATTGAATCGCCTTGTGAGCATATGCTTCTTTGGTCATCTGCTCCACCTGCCAGGGACCCCAACACTCATTTCCGAGGGCCCAGTACTTGACCTGCTCGTTTGTTAGGTTGATTGCAGCTCAACAGGTTGCACATCTTATCGAACATACATTGTAGGGCTCCTCACGGCCGTTCTTTCTTCGCAAATTGGCATAGTAAGTATTGCCAGTTCCATTGCAGTACTCAACCCAGCCCAAGGCTAAGACGGTCCAACGTCAGCATGTGCGCCTTCAAAGTAGGCTTGAAGTAAGAACATACCTTCATCCAGGGTACCTGTACCGAAGTTGAAGCAAAGGTACGGCTCTGTGCCCAGAGCCTCACACCATTGCATGAACTCGTCAGTGCCAAATTGGTTCGTCTCGGTTCCGAGCCAAGCAAGCTCGGGTCTTTGGGCAGGTCGGCATCAGCAAAGTTCTTGCTAAAGTAATGTGACATGGGAAGTAATCACCTTGCTGGTCGTTGATCCTTAGGACCAACACCATCGAGCCAGTGATAGGTGGCGCAGAAATTGCCGCCGGGATACCGAACGACAGGGATGTTGAGCCCCTTCAACGCCTCCAGGACGTCTTTGCGGAATCCCTTCTCGTCTGACAGCGGATTTCCGGGGTCATAGATGCCACCATAGATACACCGACCCATATGCCTGTGTAACTAGTTAGTTCATATCATGAAACTGGAAGTAGTCCAAGATGGCTTACTCGGTAAAGCCGGCGTAAATGTTCGGGTTGATCTTGGAGATGCGCCTCGATGGGTGCACGGAGATGAGAGGCGTCTCATGATCATCCAATTTGGTAAAGGTCGCCATTTTCTGTACGAATGGGAGTTTTTCCTTTCTACTGTTTATGTTGGAGGGGTCACTGGCTAAATATGTGATTTTAACTCCGTTCACTTTAGGGAAAAGATGTCCTTGTTAAGGACCGAAGGGGGCGATTCGAGAAAGGCAATGAAAGAAGCGAAATCCATCCTGATCACAAGGAATTTATCGAAATAACCGATGTCTCCAGGCTTGAAGCGGCAAAACTCCTGCGGGGGAAACAGTCGTGAAATTCGGACGATGAACCCCGTATTAGCACTAGTAGCGCTTGTGGTTGCTCCCAGAAAAACGAGACGAAGCCCTTAGTCGGCTTTCTGGATCAGAAATAGATGAATAGACCAATAAATCGGTCGTCTAGCCTCACGATGTTCCCGAGATGGTAGAAACGCCGGAGATCTTCCGTCAATCACAGACGAGATCGAGCGCCACATTTCTTTGCGGACTCCTCCCCGCATATTTGGACTGGTCATCTCGGACCGTTTCTAGCAAAAGTAAAAATGCGGGAATCGATTGGTAAAGCAGGTTCCGCATTTTCCTCCGTTTGCACGCGACGTTAGCGCAGTTCAAGCCTTGACTTCCTGAAGTATACGATTCTCCGAAGTCGTCCATGGATGGTTAATTGCCGCATTTGCGTCTGTTCTTGGGTTCCTTCGTATATGTAGAGATGATTCCCCGGGGAATCAGTGCCATGTGGAGGTAGATCTTCATTCCCCATATTCTTCGATTAAATATCCACTTCTCAAAACCATGCGTCTCTCGCCATCATGGTACCAGGTATGAAGGGACAACCCCATTTAAGAAGACCAAGCTCATGTTTCGACATAGTTCCTGGTCGGCGTTTTTGCCTCCCTTGGATCATTTCTTTATGGATGTATGTCTCCAATCGTCCTTCTTGACACGCGGAATCTAATATAGTCGCAGATGATCTGGGTGTCATCGCCGCGGTGCTTGTCTGTCAATCATTCAAAACCAAGTTTGAGGCAAATGATACCGAAACGTCAGTCGCACATCTTGCATGAAATATGAAAGTATCTGACAACCTTGTAGAGGAGTAATCGTGTCTCTATTCACAGCTGGCGCATGCGTCGGTGCCGGCTTGGCGGGTCCCAGTGGTGACTATTTGGGCAGACGACGGACTATCTCATTGGGATCACTCATCTTCACTCTCGGAGGTGGCCTTCAAACCGGTGCGAGAACAATTGCTTACCTTTACAGCGGACGATTCATCGCCGGGTTAGGGTATGTGATCTCTCTCAGAGACAGCCCTGGAGATATCTAAACAAGCACTAATCGCATTGGGCTTTAGGGTCGGTTTCCTTACGATGATGATTCCTCTCTACCAAGCTGAGATCTGTCACCCTAGCATCCGTGGCCGGGTCACGTCCTTGCAGCAATTCATGCTGGGCATTGGGGCGCTCTGTGCTGCATGGATTGGCTATGGGACCTACACCAACTTAGCACCGGATAACGATGCACAATGGCAAGTGCCTCTCGGTTTGCAGATTGCTCCTGCCGTGCTCTTGGGTCTTTTGATCTCTTTCTTCCCTGAGGTAGGTCTATTCCCGTCGGGTCAAGTCCAATAACTAATATCTATCCAGTCGCCTCGCTGGCTCATCGATCACAACCGCGCCGAAGAGGGACTGCGCACATTGGCCAAGCTGCATGCGCATGGGGACGAAAACGATGCTTGGGTCCAGGCAGAATTCGCTCAAATTCAGGAGACCATCACATTCGAGCATGAGCACGAGGCGAAGTCATATGCCGAGCTGTTCACCAATCGCTCATCGTTCCGTCGTCTGTTCCTTTGTTGTGCATTGCAAGCCTCGGGCCAGATGACGGGTGTATCCGCCATTCAGTGAGTGTTCAATCCATTTGCCCCCGACACGGATGATCGACATAGAATCAATTAGCTGACATGATTTCGTGCAGATACTACTCACCCCAAATTTATAGTCAAATCGGTATCGCCAACGACGACACATTGAAGTATCAGGCAATCAACTCCATCATTGCATTGATCGCACAGTTCCTGTGCATGATGTATATTGATCGCTTCGGTCGCCGCTGGACTCTAATCATCGGCAATCTTGGCAACATGGTGACCTTCATTGTTGCAACCATACTGCTTGCACAGTTCCCTCCATCGACCAACAACAACGGGGCCCATTGGGGTTTCATTATTATGACGTGGCTGTATAACTTCTCCTTCTCCTCAACCTGCGGTCCTCTGTCCTGGATTATCCCAGCCGAAGTGTTCGATACTCGCACACGTGCCAAGGGTGTCTCGATTGCCACCATGATGTCGTTCGCTTTCAACACGATGATCGGCCAGGTGACACCCATTGCAATGACTAATATCGGATATCGCTACTACTATCTGTTCGTCATCTGCAACTTCACCAATGCGCTCTTCTTCTGGCTCTTGCTTCCAGAGACAAAGCGCGTGCCTCTCGAGGAGATGAACCAAATGTTCACAAATGCCCCATGGATTGTGCCTGGAACTCGCAAGGAAGACTATATGACTCATGACCTGGAGCGGAAGGTCGAGGAGCAGGAAGTGAAACAAAACGTGCTGCATGTTGAGTAGAGCACGTCACAGTGGAGTTGCAGGGGATATCGTTGGTGTCGTAGGTGTGAAATGTTTAGTCGAT
The DNA here is from genome assembly GCA_911456345.1 of Penicillium egyptiacum. Taxonomy (NCBI): domain Eukaryota; kingdom Fungi; phylum Ascomycota; class Eurotiomycetes; order Eurotiales; family Aspergillaceae; genus Penicillium; species Penicillium egyptiacum. The sequence continues at coordinate 1,038,902 of CAJVRC010000835.1, forward strand.
TTGGTATTGAGATACAGTACTCGGTTGTTACCCACATATGTATGGATTAAAAAGGATTGAAATGTTTGTAAATTCATTGGCCAGATGTATATTAGAAAACATACTAAAACAGATGATTTGAAAATGCCAACACATAGGATACTAGGGATAATCTATAGATACTGGTGACAGGCAAAGCTATGCCTTCTTGTTATACCTGTAGAGACATTTGCTTATTCGATTAATTTGATCTACATCATACAGTCCTAAGGTAGTATTTGTACTAACTCCCATGGTTATCTATGGATGTTGGCGCATCATTCAGAATCTGAGCTGTATCCGCCCAAGCCAAGCGAAACCAGCGTTGGTTTTGTGGGGCTTTTTGGCTGTACTTGTCCCTTCTCTGTAGCTGTCACTACCTTGGACTGTGTGGCAGGATTTGGGATTTCAGATGCCGCGGCAGAAGTAGCAGGTGTGGTTGTACTGGACTTCGAAGTCCCTTGATCCAGCTTTTTGGTACTTGAACCGCCAGCTCCGGCCTGATTCTGCGAGTCTGTCCCATTCTGTATGCCCTTCCCAGCGGTGTTCTCGGTGACTGAAGCCTTGCGCTTCTTCCCTGCAATCAATGAGTTCCTATGTTTATCCTTCCGTCTCTTGCGAGCCAGTGCTGTCCATTCTTCTCCTTGCTCAGGTGTCATATTCAACGAGGTTGATTCAAGCAGTGCTTTCTGTGCCTCCTCGCGCCGTCGGTGGAAGGCTTCAAGTTGTTCCGCTGTCTCTCTCTTCACAGCGGCCTCCTTGGCGCGTGTTGACTCGAGAACAGAATCCAGGAACTCGACTTCGTCTTCATCGAGGGAGCGAAATTGGTTTTTGAGACGGGATTTCTCTTCAAATGCTTCCTGTTTGGCCACTGCATAATAACCGAGGAAAATCACCCTAACATGTTAGCCAGATTCTGTGGATGAATTGTCCGCTCGTCCATTCGTGCAGAGCAGGGCCAGCCAACTGAGTTGGGCTCACTTTTATTCCGCTCCAACACCTCAAAGAGACTTTTGCCGTCATCCTGCTTCCCTATCTCGGCCTTTCGTCTCCGCTCCTCCTCTAACTCTTGCTGCGCTCTAAGCCATTCATCGTCCCGCTCGATTGGCTTCTCGTTCGTTCCGGCTGAAACGAAACCTGATGACATAGTGATGGGGCTGGGTAAAACGATGATGGGTGACGGGGATGGAGCATTCGGGTATAATGGTCGGAATGCGAAATTATCCGGCGTCGGTCGGGATGGGATGTGGGGCGTGGAATGAACCGAAAGGCGAATAATAATGTTGAACGAAAGAGATTGGGAAGTTTCTGGAATGGGAAGTTTCAAGGAGACCTCGGTGAATTGGAAGAACTAGGTCGATCTCAATTGGACGATGTGGGCCAATGTGAGTGGAATGGAGCATTTAGCCAAAATGGCGTTTCCCCGGTGTCCGGTGTCCCCTTGATTATACCCTCAGAGAACTCTGGGGCTCCAGTATGTTGTATCACGATGTACGCGTCTCTCGCAATGGCCAGTCGGGTAATTCTTGATCACCTCGTCCACGGTTAACTCCAATATGTTGCAAATACAACAGAAAGTTGAGAGAAAATGTCCAATATTGCCAATTCCCACCCCACTGCCCCTCCTACTCTCCCCCACTCTCCCCCACGACATCATCGATTGCTCTTGGACCTGCCCACTTGAAACCTGGCCATTATATAAAGCCCCTTGTCTCTTGAGGGTCTTCATCCTTTTTATTCATTATTTCATCGCTCAAAATATATCAAAATGTCGAACCAACACACTCAGTATGTCCCTATGCGATAGGATTCCCCTTGACCATCGCATTAACCCTTCTCTCCCTATAGGAAGACCTACACCCTCAACACCGGCGACAAGATCCCCGCCATCGGTCTGGGAACATGGCAGTCCAAGCCCAATGAGGTCCGCGAGGCTGTGAAGAACGCCCTTCTCGCCGGTTACCGCCACATTGACACTGCTCTGGCTTACGGCAACGAGGCCGAGGTCGGTGCAGGTATCAAGGACTCCGGTGTGCCCCGCGACCAGATCTGGCTCACCACCAAGCTGGACAACCCCTGGCACAAGCGCGTCACTGAGGGCATCGATTCCTCTCTCAAGGACCTCCAGACCGATTACGTCGACCTCTACTTGGTTCACTGGCCCAGCTCCACCGACCCCAATGACTTGTCTAAGCACCTGCCCGACTGGGACTTCATCAAGACCTGGTAAGTGACACCTCACGTCCATTCAACGGAGAACTATTGCCGACTCCTCGTGCGCACCACAGGGAAGAAATGCAGAAGCTGCCTGCCACTGGCAAAGTTCGCAACATCGGTGTCTCCAACTTTGGAATCAAGAACCTTGAGATCCTCCTGAACCATCCCAGTTGCAAGATCGTGCCTGCCGTCAACCAGATCGAGCTGCACCCCAACAACCCCTCCCCCAAGCTGGTCGCCTACAACACCTCCAAGGGCATCCACTCTACCGGTTACTCTTGCCTGGGCTCCACCAACTCCCCCCTGTACAAGGACCCCACCCTCCTCCAGATCGCGGAGAAGAAGGGCAAGACTCCTCAGCAGGTCCTCCTGGTTTGGGGTATCCAGAAGGGCTGGAGTGTCATTCCCAAGTCCGTCAGCAAGTCTCGCATTGAGGGCAACTTTGACATCAATGGCTGGGACTTGACTGCCGATGAGGTCAACCAGCTTGACAACCTCAAAGACCGCTTCAAGGTCTGTGGTGACGCATGGCTCCCCATCAAGGTGTTCTTCGGCGATGACGAGTAAATATGTCAAAGATGATGAATGTTTTATGAGTACATAGGCTTTAGATACCAAAAGAATGATTTTGCCATGACTCCGATACCTACTATATTAAGTAACTATGTACGTAGGCTTTAATTGCCATAGGAATTATATTATACCACTACAAAAGTACAACGCTTTCTGAATCCACTCGGATGTCATCATCGTGTCAAACCTAACATATGGAACAAAATGAACAAACATCACTTTTGGTCACGCGGGTGGCGTCACACAGCCACTGCGGAGCCTCGGGTCTGAGGCGGAGAGATAAGCGTGTATACCCCAGCGTCATCAGGCATCCTTCCTCTCTTCTTAGCATCCGTCCCCACCATATCCGGTGAAGTATTCATCTCTGAAATATCACCATGGCGCCTTCAGCAGGGCACCTGCTACTTCCTAAAATATGGAGAGCAGCAAGGTATGTCTCCCCTCTTCTGTCACCATATCAAGTTACAATGGAGCATTGACTGACACCCTCCTAGGTTTGCCTACGCCAAGGCCTCCAAGGCTATACGTTCCAAGTTACCAGAGCCAACAGAGTACCATTTGGTGCAATACCAACCTGCCTATGTCCGAATCAACCCTCGCCAGCCAATTAGCCGTGCCGCGGCCATCCGTCAAGCCCGCAGTCGGCACTTCTCGACCCGTGCGGCCGGCGCCTTCGCCTCTGCGATTCGATCCGGACTAGGATCTGATGCCACTGCCCGTAACACCTCTCGCATTGTGTCTAGTATCAGTCGGCTCAGCGGCCGCGCACCTTTCGCTTCTACTCTTCGTCCTAATCTGACCGGTGGCACCCTTGGCCGGACTGCAGGAGGATACGCGGCTGGAGCTGGCCGTTTTGGTGGAGCTAGATACTTTTCCCATGGGCCCGCAGCACCAGCACAGGTTATTCAGAATGTGTCGCAAGGTGTCCGTGCTTTCTTCCTGTCTGGGCAGAAAGTCCGCTTCGACGGCATCGATCCCCGCACTGGAGAGAAGCGGTACAAGTCAGTCAGCACACTACAGGACGAGGCGGAGCGAAAGATGAATGCCAACCTACACAATGCATCTGGCTCGTACATTGACTTCCAAGTTTCCCCGACCATCACTGCACTCAGTGCTGTTGGTGGTCTCGGCAACCAGGATCGCTCTGCCTCGTGCACTTCTCTGAATTCTGAAGGTCTGATGGATCTGCTTTCTGCCGATTTCGCTCGAGCTTTGAAGGATTTCTCCGCTGTCATGAACGACCTGAAGCGTCTCTCATCACTTGGTGATCTTCCGATCTCCCTTCACGACCGATCGACTATACGAGTGCGCTTCCCAGGCTGTGACGCGGAAACCGTAGAGCAGCTGTGTTGTGAGGCCGGGATTCAGCGAGGCCGAGTCGCGCAGGATGAAGACTTCGATATTCGCATCGGCGCTGATTTGGCTCTCTTGTTCCCTTTCGCCCCGAGCATTGCCACTACCTCCGATACTGACTATTACTTCGAAAAAGCCCCGAAGTCGCAGTCGCAGTATCCAACAGATCTTGACTGGCAAGGGATGATGACGCCAGAAAGCTGCACGCCATCATCGCCAGGTGGCAGTCGGGATTCGGGCAATGCCATCAGTTTCGAGGACCGTGAGCTATTTGGTGCCAATCCATGGAGATCTTCGACCAAGAGCTACTCTAGTATTAACATCAGTGAGCTTGGAGATCAGCCTTTCTTCCCGGAAATCTCGAGCTCTGGCCAAGTCGAGAGTAACTCTGCATACGACGGTGTCGAGGGTATTCACAAGTTCTTGGCCGAGTGTGATCAAGCTAAACGTTGACGAAGACGCTTAGATTGGGCTCATATTTTTCCTGTCTTTCCCTCCCTTCCATTACTCTTCTGATCATTCGCTTTTTCTTTCGTTCCTTTTCTTTTTTTCCCCTTTGGCACATATCCCAGGCTGATTCCGGGACTATGCATATACATGATGATGATACAGATACCACTCCACTCTTTAACACTTATTTCCGTGTTATATTTCCTCAATTGAATGAAGTCATATTGAAAGCTACTCCCCTAATTAAAAGAAATCAATGTCACTGGCGACATCGTCTAGCAGATATCCATGGATCCTTTATGCGCTTGACTTTGCTCAACCATATTGCATCACTCTCAACCCGGTTTTCACCCTTCACAGCCATAACAGGAGGTCATGTTATTTCAGCCTAGACAACTGAATTCAGCCTTTTGGGAAATCGTGGCCTAAAGTGTCCGTTGGTACACCCTTAATTTCCTTTGCATGAAATATACTTGTTTCATATAAAGACAGATCCGGCTGAAGAACACTGCCGCCACGGTGCGGGGTCCGGGGAATGTGAATAATGTGGCTAGTCGAAAGCAAATGGCGTTTTCGTAGCAATTTCCTTCTGAAGTTTTCATCGCGTATACACGTCTCTAGCGTGCCTGGTGCAGTGTTCACTCCGTCGTAACGGCTTCTCGAAATTATTCCTCCATCAATCGGGCGGAATCATTTTTTTTGGTCCACTTCTACTTCCCCTTGTGTTAGCAAAAGATATTCATATACTATGGTAGCAGTTAAGCAAAGACGAATAGCTTAACCTCTCAACGTGGGGCGAGCCTAATATGGTCCTCCCGCGCCGAGTTTAGGGACGATCGACGATGAATGTCCTGTTCCGGGACGGGGGATCAGTTCCGCGCTGATGTCGGGGGTTTGATATTACATTACACCCCCTCCCCTTGACTATATAGGCAATTTATAGTGGGTTCAAGGCTGCAGATTACTTTGTCTTCATCGTTGCTGTGTCCCATCTACCCCGGACGAGACAACATTTAGCCAGGTTTAACCACGTGTAGGGCAGAGCACGCTACCCTCTGCCTCCTCTGCCGTGCATATGTCTCGGCAATGTCATCTCATACTCCACTATCTCGATATGGTGTGACACTGTCTTCGGGTTTCCGGCTTCAATCTCCGCAAGAGTGACAAGGCATGCATCTCGCTGGGGTATATAAAGAGATCTAATTCCTGCAAAAATGCTCTCAGAATCACAGAGAAACCAGCTAAATTCAAATTCATTGTTTCAAGACCGCCATTATGCGATCTCTCATTCCATTTGTGTCTCTGCTGGCTACTTCCGCAGCGGCAGCCGCTATCGCAAGTGCAGCTAGCCCAACTGTCACCGCTGCAGCTGCGGGCAATCCCTTCTCAGGATACCAGCTCTACGTCAACTCGTATTATGCATCCGAAGTCTCAGCCTCGGCCTTGCCATCCATGACGGGAGCTGCTAAAGCCGCTGCCAGCGCAGCCGCGAAAGTCCCGTCCTTTTATTGGCTGTGAGTTCATTGCATTGATATCCTATGCACCTCGAGCAGAACTAAATTCCTTTACAGGGATACTGCAGCGAAGGTGCCAACGATGGGCGAGTTCTTGGCCGATATCAGGGCCAAAAACAAGGCCGGTGCTAGCCCACCGATTGCTGGCCAATTTGTTGTTTACGATCTGCCTGATCGCGACTGCGCGGCATTGGCGAGTAATGGAGAGTACTCCATTGCCGATGGTGGTGTTGCGAAGTACAAGGCGTACATTGACGCCATCCGCAAGATCCTGGTCGAATATTCTGATATCCAGACTATCCTTGTTGTTGGTGAGTAGACTTGCTGATTGATCGCCTTGCCGCGAGAAGCTCGGAATAGTCAGTGCTGACATTTTTTCTAGAACCTGATAGTCTGGCTAATTTGGTTACCAACATGGCTGTGTCCAAGTGTGCAAATGCACATGACGCATACTTGGAGTGCACTAATTACGCTGTCACTCAGTTAAACTTGGACAATGTTGCCATGTATCTTGACGCCGGTAAGCTTAAGCATTCTGTTTGAGTCTTTGAAGACACAAACCCCCGGCGACAAACAAAATAGAGAATCGCCCTGGTAGATTTTATATCTGTTTCTTTCTGGTCATGTGTCATTTCTTGCGGCGCCATCAAGGAAATTCAATCATCATTCGAATACGCTAACTATTGATATAGGACATGCCGGATGGCTTGGCTGGCCCGCCAATCTGGGCCCAGCAGCTAACCTCTACGCCAATGTCTACAACACTGCCAAGAAACCCGCCTCCCTGCGAGGACTTGCCACTAACGTTGCCAACTACAACGGCTGGTCTCTCTCTACCTGCCCATCATACACCTCGGGAGATCCCAACTGCGATGAGAAGAAATACATCAACGCCATTGCTCCCCTTCTCAAGAGTGCAGGCTGGGATGCACACTTCATCACCGACACCGGTATGTAACCAGTAATCCTTTTGAAACAGCAGCATATCAACTTCCCCTTCCTACCAGTCAAAGATCTCACGCTGACCCATTTTGTCCAGGCCGCAATGGAGTCCAACCCACTTCACAAAATGCCTGGGGTGATTGGTGCAATGTCAAGGGAACTGGCTTCGGTGTTCGGCCAACCACTGAGACTGGTGATGCTTTGGCCGATGCCTTCGTCTGGGTGAAGCCCGGTGGTGAAAGTGACGGTACTTCGGATACCAGCGCGGCCCGCTATGATGCCCACTGTGGATATAGCGATGCTCTTCAGCCTGCACCTGAAGCTGGCACGTGGTTCCAGGTAAGAGTTCCCTGATTGAAGGGAAATTTTATATGATACTGACAACTTCACAGGCATACTTTGCCCAGCTTGTGCAGAATGCCAATCCCTCGTTCTAAATCAGTGGGATCAGTAGTGAGACAGGTTCCAGGGGTGGCGGCAGACAGAGCGAAGATTCTGTGCTGAATTCAAGGTTGCAATCATGACAGTTCAATAGCATCAATTTGGAATCTCGGGTTATGGCGCAACCTTAGACATTCTATCCACTTTGCCCCCGTACTTAAAGCTGTATCTCAAACGTGTATATTCTTCGAGTGGGCTATGAGCGCGCATTGGCATATTTGTCTAGTCTTGAGCAGGCCTGTGTCACTACAATATACGCTGCTGTTCGATCGAGCTTGACCGGAAAGGGAACTTTTATCTAGAAGGGGCTTCTGTAGTGGTCCAGCCGATTCCTTCGGATGCTATTGCACTTGAGTATGAATGTATATTTGATGAGGCTAAGAAGGAGTTGATTTGGGTAGGAGTCGATTATGACGATCTCCAATATATATATGCAGAGACTACTCAAAAGCAAATAGCTGTTAATCAAAATGATAATCGGTTGATTCATGGAAAGGACTAGTACAATTGAGCTCTACTTAGCTTTACCCGAAGGTTACTAGTCACCAGCACTGCGAAGAAGTGCGAGCTCGTTGATGTGGCTGGCACTCCACATCCATCAGAGTCAGCCGCCCCGAAATATGGGAGTTTAGCAAGTGTCAAGCAATGCTGCGACGACCAATCAGATCAACTCTGGTGGGAACTATATTCTAAATCCGCCGCTCTCAGGGAATGCCGACGTCGCATCCTATTGAACCATTTGGCTGATACCATTGTGTTCGGAGGCACAACGTATGTGCGTCTTTGCTCTGATGCTGCACATGCACGTGCACGGGTAAATCAATTGCCAAAGGGCGGTCTGATAGACGCCGGCAGTAGACTGACCGCCCTGTAGGCGAAATGAATCGATAAGCGGATTGCGGGATATCTTGCCCACTTCCCACTGCCACAACTTCATAACTTGCAGCAATCCTTGAGAGAGTCTCAGATTATTCTCATTTATAGCATCAGCGGTGAATACAAACCCATCTGCATTCCCCAGCTGTGCAGATTTGGGTGCTTCAGGGCCCGGGCTTGATCACCCCACCTGGTGACCAATACTCTTGACACAGAGAGCCAGAGAGTCCGCATACCGCATGATGGAGGACTTCAACAGTGAAACCGACAGTGACTATACCAGCTATTGGCGAGACTGGGTAAGTCAATTTCTCTTGTCATCATTTGATTTCCCTTGAGATGAGCGCCGTTGTGGCGGGAGACAGGGCCACTGGGGTTGGGTTGGATCGATCGAATGGAGGATATGGAGGGGATGTCGTGCGCGCGCGACTCGAGTGATTATGACCCGGAACTGCCAACGTCTTGAAGCCTGGTTGCCCCGACGATCTGGATACACACGCGACCTTCTCGCAGGTCTGGTTTTGATCCTTCAAATCACTTCCTGCATACCCACCTTCTTGCAAGTCTTCTTATTACTTTTTTTGTTCTCTACCTCATCATGGACGACCTCCGGGTCTCTCGCCGGACTCTCCACACCATCTTGGTCTTCATGTTCGCGGCATCCACCGTGTTGTTTGAAAGAGCGTCTCAGTTCGCGAGCGGTGGCGACATGCTTACTAGCGTCATCCTCATTTTCTGTGCCATTACTTGCATCGGCGGCTTTATCCGTTTGTTCTGCGTTTACGCGCAGTTCGACATTCATCCTTCTGCTCTTGGCCCTTGGGGCCCAGATGATCACGATGGTCCCAATGGCCCTCCCGCTCCCGATTCCAACCCCGGTGGACAAGGATCCCGCCCTCATGGACACTCGTCGGGTGACCCTGGGCGTGGAAGATCCTCCACGACCTCGCGTTCTTCTGATTCCGCTCCTGTATCCAGTTCTGGTCGATACAGACGTCATGCGGTCTTCCTCATGATCGTGCTAATCGCAATTATGTGTCTACAGTTTGTCTCCTCCCGCGGTAACGAATACTTCTGCGAAATCGACGAGGATTACCTGACCGATCGGTTTAATCTCACCGGGTTGAACACCGAGGTTTCCTACTACCAGTACGCGCTTGATCTCGTGACTGACGTTTTCGACCTTGATGCCGACGATGATCTGCGTGAGCAAATCGAAAAATCCGCCCGCCACCTCTATGGCTTGGTTCATGCTCGATACATTGTTACCACCCGTGGTCTTGCTAAAATGGTACGTTGGAACCATAAACTTGTCCCCTAGAAAAAAAGTACTAATCTTTATCTAGCTCGAGAAATACAAGAAGAGTGACTTCGGAAAGTGCCCACGCGTGATGTGCGATGGACATGCGCTGCTCCCTCTGGGCGAGTCTGATCTTCCGAACATCAGCACCGTCAAGCTGTACTGCCCCAAGTGTGAGGACATCTACAACCCCAAGTCTTCACGTCACTCGTCTATAGATGGTGCATACTTCGGTACCTCATTCCACTCTATCCTTTTCCAGGTCTACCCGGCGCTCAATCCCGAGAAGAGCAGTCGTCGTTATGAGCCCCGGATCTACGGTTTCAAGGTTCACGCTGCAGCTGCACTTGCTCGTTACCAGGACAATCAGCGTGAGGATCTCAAGTGGCGTCTTGCCGAGGCGGACGTCAACCACAAGTTCATCGAGGATAGTGAGAGCGATGATGACGCATTCGAATACGACGATGATTATGCGGAGTCAGCCAAACATGACAAGCTCCTCGGTGACGCAGCTTCCGCTCGCATGAACGTCGCCAAGTAATCTTGACACGCATTCCATTACCAGTCTTCCATGGGCAACATTTCGGCGCAACGAGGGATACTTAAGATGCTTTCACGAATGACGGCGTTGTCTGGCTCGCATGGTTGGTCCATTTGCGATGGGATTTTTTTTCTCCAAGTTCGTTTGTACCTAAATTAGCAGTCTAGTCCATTCCTAGGGAAAATCAGGACTCAATTGAAACCACATAACTTTTATCCCATTACTTCCAGGTTTGTATGGATACCAAAAGACAATAAACTCACTACTAAGCATGAACGCGTATATTATTCCGGGTACTCTACTTACAGGCGCCTCCTGGAATGCCCAACAAGTATGTTCTTCTCAGCATCTGAACTACGGGGTCAGGCCCATTTCCTGCAGTTGTTCGAATGCAAACGTCACCGCGCGAGCCAGTTGCTCGCCATTCTCCCATGCCTCATCATGAGCACCGCTGATCGACAGGACGCGGAGCCGTCTAGCACGGTGTGAAACCCCTCGCACGGGTATATGTGCCTCTGTCTTCTCCCAGTTCCTCAAAGCCTCCTTCATGGCCTCCACCTGAGACCCGTCCACCAACTCATCGTCCTTGGAATGCGCTAGAACAGCCAACCTTCCAGACTTCCACCCGCCTTCCACTCCACGAGAGCCAGTCACCTGGGCCGGCGATACACCGTCCCAAAGCATCTCATCCGCCCCGAAAGCCCCCTCAATAAACCCCTGGTAAGCCGAGATGTCAGCATGCGTATCCCGCAGGCGTCGCAGATCGTAGATACCCGCCACACCGACAATGGCAGTAGGTTGCGCCGCCAATGTAGGTGGCAGGGGACCGGGAGAGCCAGATCTAGTGGACGCCTCTTCACGATGACCTGAGACCGCGCCCATTACAGCTTGGAAGGCCAACGTTGCGCCACAACTGTGGCCAACCAGGATATATCGCCCACCGAACCCGTATGTATTCTGCAGGAGCGCGAGCGCTGCCTCCACGTCGTTGATGTGGCCAGGGTGTTTCGCATCTTGGAAGTCCTTCGGGTCGGTATTTATTGGGTCTTGTGGGTGACTTGGGTGTGCGCTAAGCCGGTATGAGATCGAGGCGAAGCCGGCAATGGGTAGGCCTCTCTCGCGAAGTATGGATTCTGTGGCTGCGAAGGATGCCGATGTAACCACTGGATCCCGCCAGGCACCACCGTGGATGAAGCTAGATAAGTACATCAGCCGTTAGTTGTTGCTTTTGGGTAGGATTGTGCTGCGGACTCGTGTACATCACCCAGTAGCCATCTTTGCGTGGAGCTAAGGTTGTGACGGCGACGCTTTGTAGATTATGGACTGAGCCATAGACTACAGTCCGAGTACTTGAGTGATCTGACATGGTGCCTTGCGGAGTTCTACCTTGGTTTATGGGGAAGTGGGACATATCGATAGATTACGGGCTTGGGAGGAGCTGATGCAGAAGCCGTTACATACACTCCACTGGACTGTCTGAAAATATAGGTTGACTTTGGGTTTGGCTCTTCCAGTGTCCCGATGTCCTGTGATTATTTTGTTTGTTCTTCTTCCCGTCTGCTGTATTGTTTCAGACCAAAACATAGCTCGAGGAGTCTCTGGTCGAATAAGAATTCTCCGATCGAGTCTATGGGAATGTAATATGACTGTATTGCCCCTCCATCTACGTAGTATAGTCCTGTAACATATTACATTGCGTATTGGTCACACACTAAACCCGATCGGGAATAAATGGTCCCTTTCACACAAACCCTCCAAGACCACCGTCTCGACCTTAACAACCGCCTAACTGTTGCAATCTTTCACAATGGCCGAGTAAGCGATGATCTTTTTTTGATCCATGGTGACATGATGCTGACAGACTCGCAGAATTCCAGCTCCCCTCGCGGCCGTTCAGGTCGAGGCCTTGGTATGGTCTTCCCGACGAAAATCTCGCCCAGTCCTTGCCAACCAGAAATACTGACGTCGGATATTCCAGGTGGTCATGAAAATCATCAAGCACTGCTCCCAGACCTTCCCTTCTACTGCGACCGGCGGCATCGTTGGTATGGATGTCGATGGCACCCTCGAGATCACCAACACTTTCCCATTCCCCGTCGTCGAAGTCCCCGCTGATTCGCACTTTGAGAACGCGGCTCCCAACCCGGCCGCTGCCGCTCCTCGCGCCAAGGCAAACGCCGCATACTCTGCAGAGATGATTCGCATGTTGCGTGAGGTCAACACTGATGCCAACAGCGTCGGATGGTACACCAGCGCCAACATGGGCAACTTCGTCAACATGAACGTGATCGAGAACCAGTATTACTACCAGAGCCAGTTGAACGAGCGCACAGTCGCCCTCGTTCACGATGTCAGCCGCAGCGCCCAGGGCAGCCTTAGCCTCCGGGCCTTCCGCCTGTCGCAGAAGTTCATGACTGCGTTCAAGGAGAACAAGTTCACTTCCGAGGAGTACGTGCAATGACCTGGATAATTCACAAAAGTATGTGAACCACATGAATACTAACAAGAATTTCAGCCTCCAAAAGTCCAACATGCGCCACCCCGACATCTTCGAGGAACTGCCCGTCAAGCTCCACAACTCCCACCTGATCACCTCTTTCATCCACCAGCTGCAGAGCCCGACTTCCTCAACTTCCACTGAGCTCCCCTCCTCCCTGGCTGCCCTCGAGTCCAGCCCCTTCACAAAAACCTCTACCCTCACCCCCAACCTCGACAACCTGTCCCTCAGCATCGACCCCTTCCTGGAGAAGAACTGCGATCTCCTTCTGGACAGCATCGAGACCCACAATACCGAGGTCAACAACTACCAATACTACCAGCGTGTGCTCGGCCGCGAGCAGCAGAAGATCAACGCCTGGAAGGCGAAGCGCGCACAAGAGAACGCCACCCGTGCCACTCTCAACCAGCCCCTCCTCCCCGAGGACGAGTGGCAGCGTCTGTTCAAGCTTCCCGCCGAGCCCAGCCGTCTGGAGAGCATGCTCAACACTCGCCAGGTGGACCAGTACGCGCGCCAGGTCGACAGCTTCGTCTCGTCCAGCACGGGCAAGATGTTTGCCATCAAGGGCAACCTGCTGCCCAACGAGACTTCGAACTGAACGGTGATGATTGCGAAGGGGAGACACGACGCTTCTGGTATTGCATGACCTTTTTACGGCGTAGGGAGGGAAAATGTTCTCTATTTTGGATGTTAATATGACTTCCTGTTTCTTTTTTCTTCTATGAGCGGAGCTGAGTCTCTGGGCATTAGACTCCTGCGTTGTATCGACTTGTATTCGATCATAGAAGGAAATCTTTATTTTGTTTAGAATATAACAGACACATTGAACAGGTCAAAGTCTCATGTATAGCTTTTTATAATAGGATAATCTACGCTCACAAATGTAAGGTTAGATTGATCTATGAAATGGGATATCTATGGATGCATCTGCATGCATCGTCACTACCATGTGGCTGGCCGATTGAAAGGATCTCGAGCCTCCGGGGGAACTGCACCCTCAAGCGCATCGGAGACCCTATATCCATCGAACTCATCAATGTCTGCCAACAGAGTGGCAACTGCGGGCTGGAACAGAGGCTGAAGAGTACAGCAAATCTGGTGGAAAAGAGTGTCACCGACGACACGCGAAGCCTCAATGCATCCAGGCGTCAGCCGAGAGAGCTCTCGAAGCCCCTGAACCACAAAGAGACGATTACCGGGGTCAGATCGGAGCTTCACGATCTGGGTCACTAGAAGGTCAAGGAAGTAGGCCCGCTCCCTGACGTAAATACTGTCGGCAGCAGGCTTGGTCATGGTGAAGCTGTGATGGGATGATGGGACTAACAGAAGGTCAGTATGGATCTGTGTGATCTGTGGGATCTATTTGAGCTGGGAGGATTCTGTTCGAGACACTGTTCTTGGTGAGAAGATATCCAGGTGGGATCGGAGCTATTTATGCAGTTCGAGTACTCGACTTCGAATACTCGAGAAGCACAGCTCGGAAGATAGGAACAATAGAGGTACGATAGATCCTTTGTTATATCTTGTCTTCTTAGTCCCGGGAATCAATCCGAATACAAAGGCCATTGTAGTCTGCGAAGGACGAGAAGAAGGGACTAGACAAAGCGAAGAGATATTGGCTTTTGCAACTATGAAGGACATTAGGAACCATCCTCTCACAACATGCAATGAAGAGGCTCGCCATATAGATGTGCAAGGCTATCGAATTTGGAACGACGATAAGACGCTGCTTGATTTGATGTCGCTTGAGGAAAATACATATGCAGAAATACACGTAGTTGAACTAGAAAAGGGGTCGCGGCCGGTTGAATGTACCTCTTTTCGTCTTTGACTAGCGAATAGTGGATAAGCATGTACTTTGTACTTTTGCCAATCGTATATCTCGGTTACCAGACTTCCCCTGTGAGCTTTAATGGAAGGTGAAGCAACCGATGGCCAAATTTCGTTGGCGAAGGAAGTTGTCCCGCTCGAATGTTGATCTGCAAAGATTGATGGAGAAGCTTCGGTGCTGCCAATCCTGCATCACGTTCCTTTCGCAAAGTCACAAACTCTTCTTCGCTGATGCCGTCTTTCAGATGTTTATTCAGCTTCTTATGATCCTGGACGCTCACCCAAGGCACGGGTTCACTCCGTCCCTCCGGCGGATAATCATGACCTGTCCAGATCTTGACGTGGTCAGACAGGCTCAGAAGCTTGCGACCTGATCGAAAGAGATCGTTGGCGTCGCCACCGGGGAAGTCACAGCGTGCAGTGCCGATGTCCACATGGAAGAGGGAATCACCGCAGAATAGATTATCTGGAAAAGTCTTGTGAGTAATTGTATGATAAGGTTAGTATTGCTGGTGGATAATTACCTCCAATCATGTAACCAAGATGATCCGGGGTGTGCCCAGGTAAATGAATAGCCTGTCCTTTCAGGTTCCCAATAGTGAAGGTCTCATCGTCGTCAAAAAGCCTATCAAAAATACCCCTATATTCCTCTGGTAGGACACCATATCTTTCAGCAAACAATTTTTGCACTTGCTCGATACGCTTGCCAATGCAGATAGGCGGCTTATGGTCTTGATCGTGGGCAAGATGTTTTTGAAGATAAGATGCTGCAGTCAAATGATCAGCATGAGCATGGGTTTCGAGAATTTTGTCAATCGTATAGCCCTTTTCCTTGATAAGGGCGAGCAAGGAGTCGGCGGCCTGAGTGGTCACAGCCTGAGTGGCGGGATCATAGTTCAAGACTGGGTCGATGATGACAGCGGTTGATGTCGACGGATCGGCGATGAGATACTGCCATGTTCCTGATGCGGGTTCGAAGACATCGTGAATGACAGGTTCAGTAGATATAGTGGATGCAGTGCTGTATCTAGCTCGATGTGAGATTGCATGCTTGGTAGGGATGGAGCATGAACATGGCGAGAATGGTTGGTTCCAGCTGTGAACTGGTGGTCGTTTTTTTGATTGACAAACTGTCCCCTTGATGGAAGCGCCGTTTCTTGAAGAATCTGGGGTATAAGATACAGCTGTCCGTGTCGCTTGTTGGATACGACGCGATTGCCTAGAGTTGCCCAGCGTTGAAGTTCGAATTGGCTGGTTAGACAATCTGAAAAGATCTGACGACCATTGCCAGCCGACTCTCGATGATTGCTGCCGAAAGCTCATCATGATATGCAGAATTTGAACAAACAAAGGGGTGAGAAATGTAGGAGCTGTGGCCATACTTGAAAGGCCACGGTCGGCGACTCGGCGAGCATCTAGGTCGGCGATTGAAAAGACCTCGGGAGTCATTACGGACAACATCCATGGATATGTGCCGCATTTTCTTGCCACCAACTGTCAACTTCCAGGGACGTATGATCTTGTTGCGATATACATTGTTTTAGGTCCTGTTGCTAAGGCTTTAAGCCCGTATGTTTAAGGCCGATCAAGGCCACACATCAACATTGTCACCGCACAACTACGATCAATCCCTAAAGCGAGAGATACTTAAAGTCCAAGTGAAACTTTGAAAAATATGCGAAGTAAACATGAAACATCCAAGTACTTTCAGTTCCTTTCCCTGAGGGAACCCCGAAGGTGGTCGGCGAAGAAAGGCCAAGACTCCCCGATATCGGAACGAGTTAATCCGAAATCACGACATCATAAGTTCAGCTATTTGGCTGCTTCGGGGCTTTTTTTTTGTGATATTTTGCATTATACCCAAACATGTTTCAGCGTCGCACAGTAGTTGCTGCCAAGCGCTCCGTCGCTCAATGGAGGACCCTCGCAACTGCATCTCCCGTGAAAGCTGCACGAAACCACAAGATTGTAGTGGTCGGCGGTGGTACTGCTGGTCTCTCCATCAGCCACCAGCTGCTGCACTCTGGCAAATTTGCGCAAGATGACATTGCTGTGGTCGATCCAGCCGCGTGGCATAACTACCAACCTGGTTGGACACTGGTTGGCGGTGGCCTCAAGGACAAACAGGAGCTGCGCAAGCCATTGAACAGCTTGATCGATCCCAAATTCAAGTTTTATAACGAGGGTGTTGGCGCCTTTACCCCCACGGAAAATGCGCTCACCCTCGAGAATGGCAACAAGATCAACTACCAGCATCTGGTCGTGGTGCCCGGTATTAGCATCAACTATGGCGCTATCAAGGGTCTCTCTGAGGCTCTCGCGGACCGGAACTCAACGGTTTCAACAATCTACAGCTACGACACATGCGACAAGGCTTTCCGCAATATTGAAAACTTCCGCGGAGGCAACGCCATTTTCACTCAGCCAGCTGGTGTGATCAAGTGTGCGGGTGCTCCGCAGAAGATCATGTGGCTTGCGTTGGATCATTGGAAACGAGCTGGCCTTTACAACCCTACCGGCCCCTCTGATGTCAAGATCAGCTTTGCAACCGGTCTCCCAGTGATGTTCGGTGTGCCCAAGTACAGCGCCGTCCTCGAGCAGATGCGGAAGGATCGCGGTGTCGAGGGATTGTTCCAGCACGATCTCCTTGCCATTGAAGGCAAGGCTGCCATCTTTGCCTCTCCCGAGGGAGAGGTCACCAAACAATTCGACCTGTTGCACGTCACCCCCAAGATGGGTGCTCATGCTTTCGTCAAGAACAGCCCTCTGGCCAACGAGGCCGGATACGTCGATGTGGACGACAACACCACCCGTCACAAGAAATTCCCTAATGTCTGGTCTGCTGGTGATGCCTCCAGCTTGCCCACATCCAAGACCGCCGCGGCAGTCACCTCTGAGGCACCGGTTCTTGTTCGCAACCTTTTGCAGAGCATGGAGGGCAAGGAACTGGATGCTTCTTACGATGGATACACCTCGTGCCCGCTCTTGACCCAGTATGGCAAGGTCCTTCTTGCTGAATTCAAGTACGCCGGAGTGCCCAAGGAGACATTCGGCGACTGGTTCGGTATTGACCAGGCTGAGCCCCGTCGTTCGTTCTACCACCTGAAGAAGGACTTCTTCCCTTGGGTGTACTTCAACTATATGATCAAGGGTAACTGGGGTGGACCGAAGGGCTGGCTATAGAGGAATCTGTGGAGGCCGTGTATATTATCCCTGTGTTGCGATATGATGGTAGTACCTCGAGGTTTAATGATTACGGGTTAGCGATAGAAAATAAACATCCTTGAGTAAAGCATCTCGACGGTTTGAAGTGTGTTCAGGTCAATACAAAGCTAACTCAGGTCATAGTATAATAGTCTAGACGTCCAGGGCTGTTCTCACCTTCTGCTGTATACACGTGACTATAGTGTGGGTGACGTCATCTCTCATCATATCGGCGATATCGATAAGCGTCAACTGAATCAGGTGGAATTGTTCAATGGCATTCCCTTGTTTCAATATTTGAGTATTTACAATGGCTCTTCCCCAGAAAACTGAGCTCTTTTGTTCTCCATTTCCTCCATGTACAACACTCCTTCAGATATTTGGGTTGTGAGTCTCTAGTCCAACTGGACGCTATCCTAAATTTGACCCCAAGATACAAGTTTCAGAGTTCAATGGCTAACTACAATTTGTTCCTTAATAGGCAGGCGCATTTGCTGCGGTCGCAGTCGATTTTATCGTCTATCCTTTTGACACGCTGAAGACCCGTGTCCAGTCCCCGGACTATGAGAAGGTCTTCAAAGATGCGCGCACAGGAGCTGTGCAGCGCAATGTACTCTTCCGAGGATTGTACCAAGGCGTCTGGAGTGTGGTTCTCTCGACGATTCCGGCTTGTATGTGTTGACTGTTATAGATGAACGGGGAACGGAGAACACCACAGCTGACGATTCTATCTACACCGATCTAGCTGGTGCATTCTTTACCACATACGAAGCTGTGAAGAGCATTATGTACAATTCCTCATCAGAAGCTCCCACGAGCATGACAAGTGGCAGGAGGACTTTCCCGGATGGTTCCCTGAACAGTCTTCGCTTGCCCTTCACACATTCCCTGCCTACTCCCATTATGCATGGAATTGCCTCTTCAACCGGGGAGATGGTATCATGCCTCATGCTCACACCAGCAGAGGTACTAAAGCAAAATGCGCAAATGATCCAAGGTTCCCAAACGAACACATCTGCCATGCGACAAGTACTTTTGCGATTTCGACGTCATCCTTGGCGCCTATGGAGTGGGTATACGGCACTGGTTGGTCGAAACCTCCCAACCACGGCTTTACAATTCCCGCTCTTTGAGTATGTGCGATTATATCTCATTGACCGAAGGAGACAACGGAAAGCGACTCGCACCAGCACTGGCCGACCGCCATCGGAACAGTCAGATCAACTAGTCGAACGGGCCGGCTTGACGGGTATAGCTGCGGCGATTTCAGGGACGGTCGCGGCGACAATGACGACCCCAATTGACGTAATAAAGACCCGCGTTATGCTTTCGGCAAGTGATGCTGGCGCTTGTTCTCAAGACAAAGCTCCTCTGGCTGGTACTCGTGACAGTGGAGCGGTATCTTCGGAGGCACCAGCAAAGACCAAACCCAGCAAGTCTTTGATTTCTGTCGGTCGCGATATCATACGCTATGAGGGCATTCGTGGCTTGTTCAAGGGCGGAGTGATACGGGCTGGTTGGACTGCAATTGCATTGGGCCTGTATCTCAGTCTGTATGAAGGAGGCCGGTTTTATCTGGAGAATCGACGCAAGGAGCGGGACCGTGTCAGTGGAAAATTTGGAAAGCAAACTGATCAAGATGATGAATGGATCTAGTGAGAAGGGACTGCGCGGTGTTAGTTACAGCCTTTCGTCACGCTGCCGTCCCTGTCAGTGAAAGGTTCATGGATGCTCGACCCACAATTTCCATCATCGACAGCTGGCAGCCCAGGCTTGAGAAGAGGATGTTCTTTGTTTTCTAGGGTTTTTGGTGTGTCACTCTGATTCCATTTTGGAGACAAAGTGACTGACTGGCAATGAACAAAGAAGAAACCCCGCTTTATGGAGGCCATTGTATTTTAGTCTCTCGAAGCCGTCTTTGAATACAGGACAAAGGCGAAAAGAGAACAAAGGGTACCCTTGAATTCACATATAATACCGTGACTGGAGCTTCAACTATATATATGATATTCCCACGCTGCACATAACTGCAGACCAAAATCCTACTAGTCCGTTTCCATTCCTCTATTCAATCCATTCAAGCGATCACAAGATTCAATCATGCCCAACCCATGTAAACTCCAGAATCTGGAGATCCCTTTTGACATCGACGAGAGCTGGGATGCAGACGACGAGGACTCTGGTTCCGACACCACTTTAGATGCCTTTGACTTTGTGCCGATGTCGCTGGCACTGGGATCCGGATATGAAGTCCAACGCTCATTTGACAAATCCTTATTTCATTTCAGTGTCCACCGTGAAGAAACCAAGTTAGTAGGTGGGTCGGGTAAGTCTGATGGCTGGATTAGCATCTCCCATTTTCTCTGGACCATGTGCGCTACACTCGCGGATGCAGGCACTGATATGGAGTGGACAGCGACATTCGAAGAATGGCGACCCCAGTGGAACCAGATCCAGGTGCAGGTGAAGACATTCGGATATACTCAGTTCTCTTCTGAGATCGCGCCTGCACCGGTTGATCTTGCGTCGGTCCGATTCTTCGGATTCGGATCTGATGAGGAACCCAGAGAGTTTGAGATTGAACAGGAAGGCCCAGATAGTGTCTCTGATTGTCAGGATATTTGGACTCTCTGGCGATACATTATTGAGACGCCTGCAAACCACCTTAAAGAGTTTCATGTTTGCCTTAAAGATACTGCGAGACTTATTGGCTCTCTGTAGATTGTAAGATGTGTTGAGCATTTGCATATGTGAGGGATGATTTTTGCTGTTCAGTCAAACTTGTTTCTGATGTTTCTCTTTTCAACCAGACATACCTACATACCTTTACCGTCCTCATCTTCACAGTCTACAGAAAATATAGCTTCACACGTCATACTTCTATTCTACAAATCATACAATATATATTGCCACGTAGCTGTTTAGATACTATTAGATTTGGAGTGGACTATTTAATGCGCAAATAAAACTCTAGTTAATTAGAGACAATGGGCCTGCACAAGCTATATAGGAACAGCAGAGACCATGTCTATAGCATTATCAACTTTCAAACAGTGTTCGAGAACTATTATCAAAGGAAACATGAAATAATCTTGTTAGATAAAGATGGAGTTGTATGGAGTCCCACATAACTCAGTTTAGGTTACAAACTTCAACGGAGGGTGACTATAGAGTTCTTAAACGTTCTATCTTTAAGTAACACTTGATATTTCTTGTCGATATTTACACCAAATGAAGTAAAGCCCTTTTAAAAAAACATGTATAGGCGTATAATTTCTCCATCTATGTAGAGGGTTGAGAAAAATAGAAGTTATGGAATTTGTGTCCTTTGTACCTTTTGTATGAGTATACCATATAAAAGGTACCTGCTTTTACGATTTTACCGTTCAGTGCCAATTATCGTTCACGGGGGCGCACCAACACAGGGAAGGTGTTTAGGGCGCTTGGCGCGTCGTTGTTAGCCTCTTCTTTTGGGGGCTAAAGTTACCGCCCCGCCCGAGGTCCTCTTGTTATTTTGTCCTATCGTATTGCTTTTGCTTCGCTTTAGCTTGCTTATGCATCGTTACTGGTAACTGACTCTAGCATTACGCGAGATAAAATCACATCGAGGGCTTTTGCACCCTGCTCGTATCACGCGGATCTCCAGCGCCCCTGCATCACTCTGTGTCGGCGCTTATTATCGAGTTCTCCTTGAAATGGCGGACAAAGAACAAAAAGTTCAAATCGAATGGCATCCCCTATTCTCACCACCCCGCAAGAGATTTGGCGCATGATATGTGCATCCCTATCGCCTAGCGATCTTTGGGGAATATGTCTTACGCGTAGGGTCTTGCGCTTCCTTGCTGAGCCATTTCTCTATGCCCATATTGAATGGACATGGACAATGTCCGAGAACCCCCCGATCACTCAGTTCTTGCGAAGCATTGTGCACAGGCCCGAGCTGGCCAGTTTTGTCCACACTACGATCCTCAATGGGGACACTTTCGATCCCGACCTGAAGGGCAGTCATCACGAAAGTCCCGAACTTCCAGGCACCGAGGTTGTCTTGGAAGAGCTCGTGGAATGCATTATTCCATATGCTGAAGAATGGATCCAAGAATTCACCGCCGGAACGATGGACGGATTTCTCACACTTTTATTATCACAGCTCCCCGATCTGAGATTTCTCTACGTGGGCAAGAATTTTACCCGAGAGAGCCGGCTCATGGGCATGATCCCTGCTCAAGACTAGACAAATATGCTAGTGCGCGCTTATCATTTACTACGGCTTCCATTTCACCCCGGGAGTAATTCTGAAGATTATGACTCACAAAGGTCCTAGGATGTACATTCAGTCTAGTTAGAAAGGCCGTATGCTCCATATAAGCGTTCAATCTGGGTGGTCATATAGATATACTGTTTCGTCAAAATTGGTATTGTCCCTCTAGCAAAAATTAACCACCCGGGAATGGAACTATGGCATAAAGCGCGCGGTTTCTAGTAAGGTATCTTTTAGATGATAGAAGAGAAAGAAATGCGCCAAATAGTCCATTCCAGATTGAAGTTCAAAAGCTATCTTTAGTAGACCCATATCTCCTACATACTCTCCGCCCAGGGCACAGTGAGAATACGTGACATGGAAGTTTTGGGTTAAAAAGTGTATCCTTAGGATAGGATTATTTACGTCCCATATTCATAGATTCAACCTTAGAAAGCATCAGTCTAGCATATTATAGAAGCCTTATCACCCTCCTGCGGCGAGCATATACGATACATTGGTTTAGTTGGGTGGAGATGAGTCTGCTGATCCGAGAATGCCCCTTGATCAGATGTCTTCTTTCCAGGAATGCCTTTATCTGATGAAAGCCCTACTTCTGAAGAGAAAGTCCCGGTCAATAGCAATGTCCTCAGACACGATATCCTCCCTATAGCATTCCGCAAGCCTTATAACGATGGCAAGACACTCGCTGCGACTAGCGCCGTAAATTGAGACCGGGAGCGATATGCAAAATCCCCTGCCCTGGTGTATGGGCTCGGAGTCCACTGTGAACTCTCCGCTTTGAAGGCGTTCAATTGTAAGATTCATCAACTCGTCGTCAGAACAGTGGCGATCATTGTTCGAAAATCTCACTGTAAACCACAGCGTGCCTCGGAACAAGCCATACTCGTCGACGGTAGGAAGGCCTTCACGGAGAAATACGGTTCGTGTGGAAGACATACTTTTGGTCCCTTAGCAGTAATCCCAGACTTGAAATGGCTAACCAAGAGAGAGTTGAGGTTGTAGTGGCGGACATAGATAGGTGTTCAAGCAGTGAGACGAAAGGTGTGGATGCTTTCTTTGACTTGATTAGCAACAAGGTTCTTTCATCCATTGTCCTTTTAACTTGAGTTGTAATGAGCCAAAGAAATCCGACGCTTTGTTATTGTGTTCATATATCAAAGCCCCAAAGCCAGAATCCCAGTTCAAAGACTTGAAACAAAGGCACTGCAACAAATGAAGAATAATGACTTTGTTCCCACACAATTCAACGACACTGTGAGCCTAACTATAGAAGGCCCCCGATTTCCGGTCCTTTTTAGGGATATTCCATTTGTTGAGCCCATTTATCCAGTCCATCGGAGACATATTACAACTAACCATTTTCACTACAAATACATACGCCTTATCCATTGCCAACATGGCTGACCGCAAGAAATCTACCCGAACAGGAAAGGCTCCCATTATACCAACCAACAACGGTTTTACCACTGAGCGCGCTGTCGGCGGTGAGCGTCGTTCGATCCGCCACTACCATGCTGGTCGAGTATCGTAACGAGAAGGTCCCATGCCTCCCGCTGTCCGAACACTAACCGAGGACAAAGTCATCTCTAGGAAGAGCAGCGCTAGAAGTCTCTCCGACGGCAAGGCTGTTCCGAAGCCCAAAGAAGAGGAGCATAAATCCCCTACTCTTGCTGAAATTGAGAACCTCTCTGGTGCTGTTACTAACCTCTTCCACCCAGGACGCGCTGAGCCCTTTGAGAAGCTTCCCCAGGAGACAGAGAGCCTACAGTCGTGGAGCTCTGATAGCTCCTATGGCATTATTACCCCACCTTTCCCTGTAGCCTCCCCTAGTCCTGAAGACTCACCCGAGCTAATGAGCGCTGACGTTTTCCTCCCTCCAGTGATTTCTAACCCGGATACCCTAGATGAGGATGCTAACACTATTTCGAAACGGTGGGCCGACATGCGTGCGAAGAACCGCATTGGACGTTAAGATATTCATGACTGAATGGATATCTATTGGGGCAGTTCGCACGAGCGACTGACTAGCTCAGAGCTAAGATAGGACTATTCGAGCGGTATAAGACCTGGTAAGAAAGATATTCTTTGTAAAGATGTATTCTCAATGTAGGAAAGTACAACCTAGGCAAGTGTATAGCAGGAGATCCGTACACCCTTATTACCGTCGTAACACAGTAGTACCACCATAATCAGTCAAGCTTACTCTATCGTTAAGTTGAAACATTGAACTTCCACTTTCATTATCCTCCAAAGACCCTGCCCTTCCAAGGTTCCGAGTTTCAATGCCTAAGTGAGTCCTCGAGCACTTTCACAACTCCGACTTTGTCGAGCATCCTGGCACAATCCAAAGCAGTGCGACCATTTGCGTCTTTATGCTTAGGTGTATCCCTTCACGAATCGAAAAAGCTGACAACTTGAACATTTCCAAGCTCCGCCACCTTGTGTAAGATAGTACTAAGCCATGAAGAAGTAAAGCGCTCAAGCAGGATGATGATTCTGATACATTGTAGCATTGAGCGAAGCACCTTCTCTGAGAAGGGGTTGCAAAACTTCAATGATTTCCGATTTTCGTTCGAGCGCGTGAAATAGAAGCTGGCCTTGTTGTGTGCCGCCTTCGCTATCTAGCAAGAGCTTAATATTTGAGATAGGGGCATACTTGACAGGCTTGTTGGTATTACGCTACTTTTTCGTGAAGGATGCTGTCGCTCAAGGACACTTCAACATTCGACGAGTTGATACCAAGAAAAATATAGCCGACGGCTTTATAACGGCACTTACAAAAGATTAGTTCAAGATCTTTGTTCAGCTGCTATGAAAAATGGAGTTTTACTATATGATTCCACTTTGATATTGATGTTTCTCATGGGTAGAGCTGGCATCTGTAAGGGGGATGTCCACGTAGATGCCTTATTAGCCAGGCATCTATGGGACAGATCCTGTTTGCCTGTAGATAGCTAGATAGCTCTCTCCCTCTCTTGTTCTCTCTCTGTCTTCTCCTCTCTCCGTCCACTTGGTTCCATCGCAACCGACTGCATTGTTTCTCCACAGATCTCCTTTGTAGTACGATTCCTAGAACTGGCGAGAAGCAAACCATCGATATCGATTCGCACTCGCCGCACGAATCTTCTTCCCGTAATAGATAAAAATCAAAGTAATCATAAAGATCGCAGTTGAAAGGACAGCCACAATGATGTAGACATTTAGAAGGCCCATACGATGTATCCATGATAGTAGGAAGAATGGTAGGACCATTGACGGGAGGTTGCGAAAGAATGTAATTCCCACCATGGCATCACCCAGGATCTGCCTCAAATTAGATAAGCCTTATAGATTAGAAATCCACTTACCTCGGTATAAGCATCGGTGACATAGGTCAAAGCTATACTGTTTGCTGGTGCAACCCCCAAAGAAGCGGCGCCGAACCCCACAGCAATAATAGGCCATGGTAGGCTGTAGTGGAAACCGCAGCCTGCCATCATCAAGCCAGCAGGGATCCACGGGATAAAGGCAACAAGCAACCATAAGCGCATTTCAGGCTCATAGATCCCATCATTTCTCCTGGAAAGGTAGAGGATCAATCTATCACAGGTAGGTCCAACAATAGCCATTCCTATAGCTGTTCCAATAAAAACGGGCAGAATCATGAGACCAACAGCGGACGGACTGAAGTTATATGGCGGAGAGGGCATAAATTCCGCCATGTTTGTCCCAATGATTGTCATGATAGCAAATGAAATGCCATAGACGATAGCCATGTATAAAATGCCGGGAATGCAAATCATAATGTGAAAAGGCTGATAGGTATGCAAGAGAAGCTTCGATATAGATCCGGGGCTAATTGCCGTTTGGAATAGGCGTTGTCGATAGGTCATGGTCGGAATTGACTCGTCAATATCAACGACGTATAAAGGAGAATTTTCGATGAAGCTGGTCTTTTCCAAGGGTTGTTGAGTCTCCAAGGGTTGTTGAATTTCCAAGGGCTGTTGAGGGCTTTTTTTTTCCAATTCCGTCTTGATCTCACCACGTTCAAAGAGATTCTGTTTTATCCCGACCTCCCCTGTTGCTTCTGGCGGGATTCCTTCCGTCACAGTAGCAAAGAACCTATATGGTACCTTGCTTAGCTAGAGCCCAGTCTGACGGCAAGAAGTTGTAAGACGTACTTAGTCTCTTCATATAGAAATATGAAGACGACCAGGCCAATTCCCAGCAGAATAGCCATGGCCCACCATACCGCTCGCCAGCCAAGCCGATCGGTAATGTAACCGGCGACAACAGGAGCTACCGCACTGCCGATCTGCTGACAAAAAATAAAGATACTGTTCATAGCCCCTCGCTGGTGGATGAAGAAGACGTCGGCAACAGTCATTTGAATAAGAATCTCCGCAAGGGCTCCCAGGAAGCAACTGAGAAAAGTAACAAGGTAGAGATCTGCAGCTGTCTGAAGCCTGGCTTCCCAAATGCAAATACCAACCTGCAGAGCAGTACTGACAATATAAATCTGGCGTCTGCCGAATTTGAGAGCAAAGGGGGTAAGGACGACGGCTCCAAAAGCAACGCCCCCAGAGCCAAGGGCGTAGCTATTGTTAAGGACCTGATAACTAAAGCCGATCTCTTCATGCATTGGTGCCCAGGTTGGTATGGCGACGGTAATGCTGCAATTCAATCCCATATTAGAAACAAATCCACGAAAGGCAAGAAGTCCTTTCAAACGTACAATGCGAATACCACAAGAGCGTAATAACACAGAAGACCAAAATTGAGATATTTTCGCCAAAGGGGCCAATTCTTCCATTGTTAGGAGGAATGAATCGATCTTTTCTTGGTGACGTACCAAAGGATCGTTAGGGTCACGGCTGGGACGTGGTAGTAGAACTGTTCGTACAATCTCATTCTGCCCCTGGATATCTAGCGTCTGTCAGTTCCGCTTGGTGAAGTGGGTTTCAATGTCCAATACCTTCAAGCGCGACAGTACCAGGCGGGAATCTTGAATCGTCGTGAACAGCTTCCAGTGCCATGATGGACGGTGGTAATTTTGTACGCGAGCCAATGAATGGAAGTTCGAATTAAGGATAGAACCGTTGAAAAAGAAGCAAACATGGAGGATAATTCGGCTTTATAATGCTTAGTGGCGCTATGCATAGTCTCGACAAGATGGCTAGTCAAGGAATTGTTGCCGACTTGTGATCATAATATGCAACGGACACAAGTGACTTACTACTCTAGGTAGATAAGCGAACGAAAAGTTAGATACTCAACCCTACCAGTAAGCGAATGGCAAAATTAACGTTTACAAATTATCATTCTGAGATAAGGTTGATAGGATTGCGAGGAAGCACATGATATCGTCGTTTTCGTTCAGCTTTTATGGATATATAATTTATATCAAGGACGATGACAACCTTTGCAGTTAATTACCTAGCGGTAGGGCAAGTTGTGTCTACGTTTAAGGATTCGAAAGAACCTAATTCTACATTAAAGTTCATCTGAAAGTATCTGCAGACTGGCGTATCTAGCTGACCTGGAGATTCCTTCCGTCCGACATCTCGGATGAGCGCTCAGGGGGAGAGACCACAAACGTCCATACATGAAAGTAGTGAGAAATGACGCACGGCGCCCAACGAGGTCTTTGTAAGTTGCCGAAATTCGTATAGGTAGATCCTGATAGGTAATTATATTACTTGTCTTATCCATCCTATGGATTTGGTATGGTCAGGAAGAGTGATCAGTGTTCCGAGGTTCCTAATAGGGGCATTTGTCATTGTTTGTCATTGTCTGCTATCATTCATAATCACCACCCCAATCAGCTGTCTAATCAACGCGAGAGCGCTGGAGGTCATCAGTGATGACAACACAATTCAGACAATTCAGATACTTTCCATTCTGCCAGTTGTAGGTGTCCTTACATGTTGTTCTGAATTTGTACAACATATATCTCGTCTCTCCGCAGCGGAGATCGCCTAGGGCAATAGGTATCCATTGAACCAACTGCTACCCAGTAGACTACAACCTCATTCTCTGAGACTTAGCCTTGTGAATCCCCCCGCGGGTTTTCGCCCTAACTGAATTAAGGACAAGTCCGTCGTGAAGACCTTTTAGGCTTTTGAACTACACCCATCCTATTGGGTATTGCATCCAGGGAAGTTCAAGCTCGCATATTATCCTAATCAGGAAGGTTGCTGTAGCTATCGGGTATGGTAATATTGAGTATTTGTGCTGGAGACCCATTTCAATTCGCGGATGTCTTGTCTAGCTTCCCCGCATTGTCTACCTTCCCCGCATTGTATGCCCGTTAGGACAACGTACGGGGCAATGACAGCTCATCGAGACGAGTGAAAGTTGAATAGTCACGCTGCTCGCTGTCCGGCTCCTAGAGAAATAACGGGGGACTGAGAGCGCATCTCTGAATTTCTAAGCCGTCCAAGGCTTTAGATGAGATATTTTGACACCCATTTGACTTTTGCTCCGTCGTAGCGAGCCTTACAATTCTACGACGTATCCTTGCTCAGCCGGACCCGGCCATGTGAGATAGCCAGCCGCTCAGAGTTGTCTGCTCCTTCCTTCGACGAAGTAGTCAGCGGACCCGGAAGATGTTGACGGGAAATTCACAGCACGAAAATAGCCTTCCGCAATGGAAGGGGCTCTGTCGGGACTATTCGCCCATTCGAAGAATTCACTGGCATGCAGGAATTGTAGGTATATTTTTATACAAGTCGTGGCCTTCGAACGGGCATGGGCTCACAGGCATCAATTCTAACAGACGAAAAAAAGTCCGTTGTACCGGAGAGCGCCTACAGCATAGAATGTTCGACTTGCAGGCGGCTTCGCCAAGTGTGCACCTACGCCTCCGGTTGCAGTCATGTCACCGAAGAGAGGGCCACAATGAGAATAAACGTACGGTCATGAGAAGAAGTGGATTCTCTCAGTTTAATATGGCATAGGATTATACTGATCTTCAGCCGCTCCAGACAATAACGGAAACACCACATGGGACAACCTCTGCTGCGATGAGGTTTCAATAATGCGTTGATCATCTGGAAGGTCTTTGCAAATACCGGGGAAATGCTTGATAATGGTAAGATCGCTCCCTTCGTGATTGGTCCGGCCTAACTTGATAGCAAAAATCGAAATTTAAGGAATTAGCCATTCGTGTTCTCAGATTCCGCGCTCTGATGGATAGAAGTCCTTTCGATCGACCAATTGATCAAACACGATCAAGAATTTATGTGGAGTCTAATGGATTACAGCACTATTTCGGGAAGTTCCCTACTGTGTCCCCGGTGGAAAGACTTTGCGAAACTAGTGTAGACGAAGACTATATAGATTCCTCCGTCTTGTTATGACCTTTTCCTAAGACTGCGCAGGAAAGTACATACAGAGCCTGTCAAAATATCCCAACGAACTAATTTGACCTTCCACCCGCCAGAAGGTCGTCGCTGACGGCGGCTCTGCAATTCAATTGGCACTGGATTTCCGCGGTACCAAGCAATCTCTGCCCTAAGCTATGACTGAATAAAGTAATGACCTGAACGCGTGACTGTCTTATGGGATGAGTTTCGTGTACGCTCCGCACGTCTCAAGTTGCCGACAATAATTAGAAGATCTCCAAGCCACCCATAATTTGCGATTCATGTACTCGAAGTATCAACTACTGTCCACATATGCTTGGGCTGATAAAAGCAGGGTTTCTGGGCATTATCTTTATTTAGCAGAATACTTTCGCTCACTGTGGTAGTCACCATGATGTTTGTGTTTATCATAGAATTCGCCGATAGTGTATTTCCGACTGACAACTATCTAATAGAAACCATGCGATCCTTACAGAATCTTAGCCCTGGCAAACGTGGATCATGTGCCCGCATCACGAGATTCCAACAAAAGGACCCCTACAGAGTGGATATGGCCCGCTCTCGGTCAGCGAGGGCCCTTTGTGTCGGGCCACAAAGGGGAGCCGAGAAATCGAACCCGTGAGGAAGGCCCGGGTAGACATGAAGCTCCACTTCGATGTTGACTTCTGCTATGCGGGCCGCGTAGTCCAGTGCCTCGTCGCGAAAGATATCCAGTGTACCAACCTCAATGTATGTAGGTGGTAAACCCTCAACAATATCTGATCGGGATGGAGCTGCGTACTGGGGTACGCGGTCTGTGCCGTAGAGATCACCTAGGTAAGCAGACCAAGCGATAATGTTGCTTTCAGTCGTCCACGTTAAGAGAGGATTCAAAGCAGAGTTGTGAACAATATTCCGATCGTCCAACATCGGGTAGACGAGGATTTGCTTCGCTATGGGTGGAAGAAGGCCACGGTCGCGGGCCATGAGCGTTATACTAGCCGCTAGGTTTCCACCTGCGCTTTCGCCCATTGTTCCAATACGGCGGCGGTCAATAGCGAACTGCTCAGCGTGCTCGTGGGCCCAGACTAGTCCTGCGTAACAATCTTCTGCGGGTGTTGGGAAAGGATGTTCAGGGGAAAGTCGGTATTCCACGGAGAAGATTTGCACCCCGGTCCTTTGCACCATGTCCACTATATACTTTTGGAACCAGTTGACGCTACCCGTAATCATGCCTCCGCCATGAGCGTGTACGATTGCAGGGCCTGATTTGGGATTATCGGTGATTTTCTTTGAGAACCGGTGTATAGTAATAGTCTGACCGTCGTAAGAAGGAATAGTGTGCACAGTGTGGTCCACATCTGGAGATTCTGGCTGAGACTGAGACTCCAGTAACTTTTCCCATAAAGCTGTTTCCCTAGAGCGGATCGACAGGGCATCATCCGGAGCCAATTTTCCGGTACAGGCAGGTAGAAGAGACACCACAGCTCGGGAGTAGTCGCGATCATAGGAGGGCGGCGTTCTGACTCTGTTTGACATGTCCGCAAGGCTCATGTTGGGATTTGAAAAGGAAAGAATGGGCACAAGTACAACGCCTTTTAAGTTCGGTTCTTTGGCCACCGAAACGCTCCTTAGCTTGAGAGGACGTGAATCACGCTTGACACGTCAAGAGAATTTAAGAGTCGTCTTACGACTTTCGTGCGCAGGCATTGTGTTTGACTATCAGCAGCGCACTTGCGTGTCGGCTATAGGGTCTCGGGTGCTGACTCAATAAGGCAACTGAACTAGTTAATTTCCAAGGTTGGGAACCACCGACTTGCAGCCATTAGCTAAACCAAAAATTGGGGGAAAGAAGAGGATGTGGGGGGAAGAAACGAGTGGAGTGAGAACGGCAAAAGACTAATTCGGTTGCGTCGCTCTTCTAGTCCCCCGCCGTCGCCTCGCAGCCCAAGAAGGCAAGTTTATTTCAACCCCCACAATAAGTTAGCGACCGATGGTGGCGCAGGTTATCTCCTATACGACCATTATCTTTGAGATACGCTACTATTTTCGAGCCGTGCTTTATATGATTTGACGGCTACTGCGTCGCATCGGCCAATCTGCTAGTATGTGGAAACGCTTCAGTCGTCCTCGCTACAGTCTTGCTGCGTTCCGCCCTCGACTTCCCGAATGAGGGTGCAAGCGATGGAAAGGCCGTGCTTGGAAGTAACCGCGCATTCTCATTCTCAGTATAAATAAGATGTTATGTGATCATGGCCACCCAACCCCCTCCAAACTTCAGCTGACTTCTGCACTACACTCCCGATCGCGCTTCTCTTCTCGCCTCTCTATCGATTGAGGCAACGACTTTAACAGAAGCATCCGACGCCTCGGTCTTAAAATAGAACCGGCACCATGTCGAAAGCTACTGGCCTTTGTGATCCGAAATTCTACGGCCTCAAGAAAATTCTTGAGGATAATGTTGCTTCCGGAAAGGAACTCGGGGCGTCGCTCTATGTCAATGTTGGAGGCAAAGCCGTCGTCGACATGTACGCTGGTTTTGTGGATGAGGCCAAAAAAAACCCATGGGCTGAGAACACGAAAACGGCTGTCTTCTCCACCTCCAAGTGTATCACCAACTTAGCCGCTCTAGTTCTGGTCGATCGTGGGCTTCTAGATCTTGATGCTAAGGTATCCAAATACTGGCCCGAATTTGCTGTCAACGGCAAAGAGGATATCGAGGTACGCCATATTCTCAGCCATTCCTCAGGTTTG
Organism: Penicillium egyptiacum; assembly: GCA_911456345.1. Lineage (NCBI taxonomy): Eukaryota > Fungi > Ascomycota > Eurotiomycetes > Eurotiales > Aspergillaceae > Penicillium > Penicillium egyptiacum. Next base: position 1,070,998 of record CAJVRC010000835.1, read on the forward strand.
TCCGGCTGGGATGAACCAGTTACAATGGAGAAAATATACGACCTTGAAGGTTCGGCGAAGCTGCTAGCGGAGCAAACTCCGTGGTGGAAGCCTGGATCAGCTTCTGGATATCACGCCATGACACAAGGTACACTGATCGGCAAACTCGTAAAGGAGGTTACCGGAAAATCGCTGGAAGACTTTATTGAGGACGAGCTTGCACAACCTCTCCTTGCCGATTATTCTCTGGGTGTTAAAGAAAGTGACTGGCCTCGTGTGGCACCAATCGTCCCATTACCGAGTCTGCCGTTCACTTCTAACGCAGACCCTGACAGCGTGCTGGGCAAAACACTTAAATCCCTACCCCTGAAAGCCGAATACTTTAACGAACCGCCAATGAGACGCGCCGCTCTTGGTGGCTCTAACGGTTATGGGAATGCACGTTCTGTTGGCACAATCATGTCTATCATATCGCTCGGTGGGGATGTTGCTGGGAAGAAGTTTCTCTCGCAAAAGACTCTGGATCGCATCTTTCAGGTAGAGGTTGATTCCATTGATCATCTTGAACTACGTCGCTACAAATGGGGTCCAGGCTTCGCTTTGCCAATTGAAGACGACTCCAAAATCCCCATTCCCCAGGGCAACGTCTGTTTCTGGGGTGGTTGGGGGGGCTCCATAGCCATAATGGATGCCGATCGAAAGACGACTATCTGCTATGTCATGAACAAGTTGGGTGATGATACCGGATGCTTAGGTACAGACCGAACATGGGCTTACGTTGAGGAAATCTATCGAGTCATGCAGGAATAGAACTTGTTGTTGGAAGCCTGACCTGTGAGGCCACCAATTGGTGACAGGACTAGATAACTAGCTCTCTCTCTCTCACACCCTCTCTTTTCCTTTCTCTCTTCTTCTCTCTCGCCGTGGGCTTCGCTCGGAATGCAACTCCGTCTTTCTCCATTCCTCCTGGCTAGCCTTTGCATCACTTTTTGAACTGGGAGGTAGTATTTTACCACCAAGGAAAGCTGATTTAGTGTCTACACACTCCGCCGTATGCTTTTACATGGTAAAACGGGCCGATTCGGTATACCCGCGTCATAACACGCTAATACTAAGGTTTCGCGAAGGATGCAATGGCTGCGCAACTGGCTCACTAGAAGACGGATCGTCAGCGGACACAATCCGGGCGCGCCGACCTAAGAGAAGTCGTAAATTCTCGAAGGTAGATGCACCTTTATGATAAGAGCAAAAGTCGTGTCGACTGCCAACCTGTCTTAGATCGGGTGTTAACTTGTGTCTTGCTTTTTTTTCCATTATGGCTGAAATAAAACTTAAAGCGACATTGGAAACTGCTCGGCATTTTGTTGTTGTTTAGACTCAAATGAAAAAGATACTTGCTTATCTCCTTTTAATACGGTACATGTCTTTGAGATACGTCTTGCCTTAGTATAAGTCTAAAGATTCCTCTCATTCCTGTTTAGTCTGTGGCCGGAGACAGCGTGGGCGGCTATCTCAGCGTCGTCGCCGGTCTGAACCATGTCGCCGGTATCCGAGCTGTAACGGCAGTCTACCCCTTGGTCGATGGCAGAAGCCCTGGTTACACTGATGCATATGACAAGCCAATATTTGGCTTCCCTTAATTTCCAATTAAGCTGGTTGAAGAACACAAAGCCAAGCTGAAGAATAAGGAAGTCCCCGCTGTCCTCTCGGCGGACTGTCAGTGCACACGCGCCCAGCTGATATTCAGCTTCTTAAGAACAGCAAGTTTAGGAGCTCCTCCCCTTGAGCTGAAGGGATCTCCTTCCCCTAGATAAAATAGAAGACGGGACAAGGCTTCCTCTAGGCAGCGTGTGAGGCATGGCAAGGGGGACAGCGTTATGCCCATTGAAGGTAGCATTAGACTCGCTGACAACTTAAAGAGGTTGATCCACAACTCGCCTTTACGCTTGCCATACCAGATGGCGAACATGGCTTCGATGCGACCTCTTCAATTGATGAGCCATGGTTTGAGAGGCCTGCAGCCTTTGATCTCTGCTTGGTTGGCGTGAGATTTTATGTCAGATAGTCTAGAGTCAACGTCATCAATCTATTTTATAACCACTTACCGAGATACCAGAGAATTGTCGACTAAATTAAAGAGACCGGTTGAGTAGGCTGTGCAATATATGGTCTAAACTGAAACTACTCAAATGAGGGCGGGCCGAATGGACAACTAATTTTTGGGATAATCTGCAAGCTCCGTCAGAGCATACATCAAAATACAAAATCGGGAGGAGCGTACCTGTAACAGTGCGTTCCGAGTTGAACCTTATAACCTCAACCTCGTCGCCAACCTTGATGACTACTCGATCGGCGAGCTCGGTGGCTTGTGTAAGAAAGCCATATCTTCCAAAAACCGGATTCCATTTCATCCCCGGATCGACCCTCCTGTCCTTGCTAAGCTTCTTCAAAACTTTTCCTGATTCCGCCTGGCCTGGCTTTCCCGTGGCGTAGTCTACGTTGAGGCTACTACACCGCGCACAGTTCTGGGTCAGCTTCATGGTGACGGACCTGCGGATCCGCAGTTCGGCCCATAAATCTTCTTCGTAGGCCTCCTTGACTCCCGACACGGCGATATTAGCTCAGATTTTGGTGATGTCCATCTCTTCATCCCATCTCTTCATCTTCGGGAAGCCTGTCCTTGACGTCTTGATAGCTCCTCTTGCTGATGACGAGATAAGCGGCCAGGTCCGAAAACGTGATCATGGGCTGGGTCTTGGATAGGCAGCGTCTTAGGTGTCGGACAAGAATCAAGGAACTGGCGAGAAACAAGAGCGCAGTCAAAGCTAGCCGTGTACCATCTCCTCAAAGGGACGAGTATCCTAGCAGGGGTATGACCGGAATGGCCGCCAACGACAGGTGGACCAAGGGGTCGAACCGGAGCCTACTCCTTGTCCCATGTTGCCCAACACCGTTCTGCGGTAGTCGCCAATGTAGAGCAGTCTGACCGGGTACCCAAGCCGACAACTAAACCACTCACTGGAGGTCTCCCCCATCGTACGCTGGACATGGACTCAGATGCATGGTGACCGTGACCTGAGTCAGCCCGTTCGTATTGGGCACCAGTGGCACGGATAAGGTCGAAACTTCAACAGCGTCGAGTGGTTGATCAAAGGCGTGGCTCATCCCATACTGAACATCAATGCTGGTCGGGTCAGCCTCGGGGATCAGGATGGTACTGAATAGGCATAGGGCAGGCCGAAGACCAATATGAAGCTTCTCGGACTTGTTGACATTCCAGAGCATGAAATGACGGTCGTAAGCAAACCCAGTCTAGGTGGCATGTATGGAGGGAAGGGCTACACCCCTGAGAGACTTGATGGGACATGTATAGAGCTAATCTATCAGTGTCCTAGTATGCAAAAGTGCAGATGGAGTCAAGGGACGCGCGTATACCTGTTCGACATGCATGGGCATGGTGGCAATCAAGCTTCTCTCGTGATACCGCTATCTTTTTCCTGGCGGTCGACGCTTATCGCTCAACGAAGAACTAGGAGAGTTGGGAATGCTAATGTGAGGGAGGGAGACACGGAGGCAGGTTTGCCCAGATAACATTAAGACAATAGTGCCGCCAAAATGATGATGGCTGATAACCTTAGTAACCTAGTCTGGCGGTCTTGCCTTTTTCAGAAGATTGCCGGGTTGGCAAAACCGATACCTTCCCGCGAGGTGCAAACCCACCCTCCCCCACCACAAGAAAAGCCTATCCCTCTCATCCTTGGCTTCAAGCTGGCCCGCGCCGAGACTGTTTCCCGTGGGTCAGCGTGGCTTTAACTCATGTGCGGGGATTTCAGACTCTGATAACGACGAAGTAATAGACTTATCTCCGCGCGTCAGAGCATGAGCCTCGCACTCATGCCGAAAACGGAAAGAGGCTAATATTCAATACTAGCAGCAGATCTAGATTATTGGTTCCCTATCCCAGATGCCAAAGTCGACAATGGGCTGAAGGGTAAGACAGCCTCTCACAACAACAGAAGTGAATAATCCACGTCGTTATCACTGGTAGTAGAGGGGCCCACGGTCGTCGGTTTTCAATCTCAGACCGGGCCATCTTTCGGTTCTCTTTACGAATCTATATTCCTTACTGCCATACTGACCTGACTTCGCCCATCCTGCCACTGGATTATCGCTACTATGGACCCTAAGGACCTGGAAGGTGGCGACAAGCCGTCGACAAACGACTGCACGCAGACTCACGACATCACAAAGACCGAGTCCTTGATCATGGGTGAACAAAAGGACCTCTCGGCAGATGCTGCCAAACTCATAGGTGCGAGCCCCAGCACAAGCTTTAGGAGTCCTACATCCACTGACCTCTGCCAGCCATGGGATATAAACCTCAAATGAAGAGAGAGCTGAGCACTCTCCAGCTCGTCGGTGTTGCCTTCATGGTCACAGCATCCTGGCTCGGCGTGACCGGCGGCTTCTCGGCCGGCGTCGTCATCGGCGGCTCCGCTTCACTCGTCTACGGGATTATCATTGTCGCGGTCTTCAATATCTTCTTTGTCACTACCCTCTCCGAGCTGGTCAGCGCCATGCCCAACGCTGGTGGGCAGTACTACTGGGTCACTAAGCTGGCCCCTAAGAAGCTGGCCCGTGTATCAGCCTACTTCACTGGAATCTGCAACCTCTCTGGGGGTATCGTAGCTTCCGCTGGTGCTACCGTGCTGATGGGCCATATGGTCTTGGCCTGCGCCAAACTCGCCTATCCTGATTAGTGAGTCGCTCTCATAGCCGACTCCCCAGTGCCGTGGTCAGCATAACTAACGGCGATCGGAATGAGCAGCGTTATCCAGCAATGGCATTCTTATTTGATTGGCGTTGCCTTCAATATTTCGACCTTTGTCATCAATATCAACAAGGACCACGTGGCCAGAGGCTTTTTGATTGGCATGTTCGTCAACGTCGTTCTCTGCGCCGCTATCATCATTGTCATACCTGCTGTCAGCCCTTCGCACAGGGAGCCGTCCTTCATCTTCGCTAGTGTGGAAAACATCAGCGGCTGGAAGTCCAAGGGTATGGCCTTCCTCGTCGGTTTGATCAACGCGAACTACAGCTTTGGCCTGATCGATACTGCCGTCCACATGGCTGAGGAGATCACCGAGCCCGAGAAGAACGTCCCCAAGGCCCTGTACCTCACAGTCGGTATCGGCTTCGTCACGGCTTGGCCCCTTGCAGTCCTCCTCATGTACTGCATGACCGACTTTGACGCAATCGTCAACACCGAAACCGGTGTGCCGCTGCTCGAGCTCTTCTATCTTGCCCTGCGAAAAAGCAAGGTAGGCGCAATAATCATGATGTCCTGCCTAATCGTGGCCTGGACCTTTGCGCTTGTGGCCCTCCACGCATACCAGTCGAGAATCTGCTGGTCCTTTTCTCGAGACAATGGACTCCCATTCTCAAGACTCTGGTCAAGGGTTCATCCCACCCTCAACATCCCACTTAACGCCCTCGTTCTGTGTGCTAGCCTGAGCGCCATTGTGTCGGTGCTGTGCATCGCCTCCACGACGGCCTTCAACAGGTAAGTAATTCTCACGGCCCAGGATGATATCAATCTAACATTTGTTGCAGTCTGGCTGCCGGCGTCATCATCTTCCCATCCATTACCTACACGCTGCCTGCTGCATATTCGTTGCTTCCTCGAAACAAGGATGTCAGGGGCTCTTTCAACACCGGGGTTTTTGGAACCATCTCGAGAGTCTTGACCATATGTTTCTGCGTGTTTGCCATTGTCATCTACTCGTTCCCTTACATCATGCCTGCCACTGGATCCAGTGAGTGTCGCATTGCACCGCGGCGCGTTGTTGACTCTGCACTAACCAAAATATGCAGACATGAACTACGTCTCTGCCATCATTGCGATCATTGTCTTTGGCACTGTTATCGACTGGATCTTTCGCGCTCGCAGGCACTTCAGGATCAGAGAATCTGCATAGCTTTTTCTCGCCCCCGCCATGCTGATGGACGAGAGTGTCTTACGTTCGGTAGCGTAGGCCATAAGGTGGTAGTAGGTGTGAGTGTTATAAATCCGTTCCGAGAGATATACTATTACGAGAGTTTTTGAGTCAACAGGCGGTGGGTGCCGACAGCCATCACCCGTTAATGCTTGTGTTTGTATAAGGAAGGATACCAGGAAGAGTCACAAGAGGAAGAATCAGAAATAATAGAGATAAATGCGTGATCTCTCATTCCTTGAAGCAATCTGTCAATATTTCAGATCCAGATGATGGCGCCCCGTAAGGAGAAATAGTATTGGATAGTACATAGGCACGGACTAGGAGGATTTTGGAAAGAAACTGCGGCTACTAGAGAGATTTAAAATTGGTAAGCTACAGTATTATCTGTTGAAGAAAGGAATTGCGTTCATTTAATAAATTATTAGCACAAGTTTCTGTACCACAGGAAAGTAATTAATTCAACAGTATTCAAAGACTCTCAGTACAAAATATTACCTTGAATTTTGCATAAGATATGTATACTGATTGATGTTTACTGTGTTTAAATCCGCTGGATATCGGCGCATATGCATCCAATCTGCGCTGCTTGGATATCACATTCGCGCCTATATCCGCAATGTGCGGAGCGGATAGTTGGGTTTTGTCGAGGCTGCCGTAGCCTAAAAGATACAAAGCAAATAGTGAATCGTCCATAATGAGTTTGATTCAGGCAAGCGATGGAAGCCATTCATCGACGTTGACGCCTCCAAGTGCTGTTAACCCAACATTTATGCCTAAACCTTCCAAACGTACCGCGAATCACCCGTACGGCTCTTTTATGAGGAGCTATTAATCTCGGGCTGAAAGGCCAGCTGGGATGAGCCTTACTTGGAATATCACTAGTCTGATAGTCTCTGTATGAACTAGTGTCTTCTCGTCACTAGGTCGAGAGACAATCGAAGAGAGTAAGTAGTGCCACGATTTACGGAACTACTATAAACGGATCTTTGGTACGGAGTCTATAGTGAGCATCGCTGTATGCTCCTCCCCAAGGAGATAGTCACCTCCGATGCAAGGAACCCGTGGGTTACCCAGAAGAAGAGGAAGAGGGTGATATATCATGCTTCTTGCTGATTATCCCGTTGGTTATTCTTCGATGCGCACTGCACAGTTAAGCCCTCTTATGAATGAGAATACTTGTAACTATGTTGTACATCCTTGCATGTGAACGTAACAAGAAGGCCGGAGTCATGTTCCGTGTTTATCCTCCCTGAGCCCGCCCCACATTTGCCAAGAAGTCTCGGCTATCTTGCAGGAAGTCTGAATCTGAATCTCTCACGCACCGCGCCCCAGCTACCCCGCCCCAAGACAGCCCAGTTGGAGGGTGGAGTGTCGTTTTACCTTTAAACCAATAGCATCTTTGTAATTCAGCCACCTCGCGTGCTGCCCCTTTTAGGCAACCCTGCTCTGCTCTGAAGGCCAGATTTATAATCTCTGTACAGCACGTGCAGGAACAAGTTGAGCTCACATTCGCAACTTTTCCCAAAAAGGCAGGGCTTAGAAATGATGATGGTCAGGGACCGACCCATTTTCGTTTCGGATCGCACCTCAGACAAGCAAGGAAGGCTTCCTCTTCACAAGATGAGTATTAACAAGATTAAAGTGATAACTACATGCTCGCCCCCCCGTTATCCGGGACTCTTCCTGTCGAGACCCGATTGAGCCATCAACACTGAAAGGCACATCCACAGACTGACAGTCGTCCGCATCCTTCTCGCCTCGTTCCTTACTGCTGCCTATCCTGACTGTAAGCCATGGCAGAGCAACGATATGGGCAGGATAGACCTGTCTCGGATCCCTCAGCGCTGGGGCAGCCTCTGGAGCTGGCCTTTTCCAAGCGAACGGCCAAAAACAGATTCCTGAAGGCCGCTATGACTGAGAGGCTGAGCTCCTGGGACCCCAATGATCTGAGCAAGCGTGGCATTCCGACTCCGGAGATCATCAACGCCTACAAGTGGTTCGGTGAAGGTGGCATTGGAACTATCCTGACGGGCAATCTCATAGTTGACGCTGTTAACATCGAGAGCGCCGGCAATCTCATCATCCCGCCAGACGCCCCATTCGAAGGACCCCGGTTTGAGGCCTACCAACGCCTTGCTTGGGCCGGCAATCACGACGGAAGTTTGATCCTCGGTCAGCTTTCGCATGGTGGCCGGCAAGTTCAGAGCCGCTTCCAGTGTGACCCGGTCTCGGCGTCAGCAGTCCATCTCGACAAGGAAGTGTGGGGCATGAAGTTTGCCAAACCGCACGCTGCTACTCATGACGAAATCAAGGACATTGTGCAGTCATTTGCTCACGCCGCTGAGTATCTTTACCGCGCTGGGTTCGATGGCGTACAGTTGCATGGGGCTCACGGCTATCTGCTGTCCCAGTTCCTCTCTCGCAGGACCAACCAGCGCACCGACGCGTACGGTGGTTCCATTGCCAACCGTTCGCGCATCATCGTGGAAATCGTCTCTGCAATTAGAGAACGAATTCCTCTCCACAGTGGCTTCGTTCTCGGCATCAAGCTCAACTCCGTAGAGTTTGATGAGAAAGGCTTTACGCCAGAAGAATGTGGCGAACTGTGCGTACTCCTCGAGAAGCAATGCCAATTCGACTTTGTCGAGCTCTCCGGCGGCACCTACGAGGACATGGCATTCGAACACAAGCGTGAATCGACTAAACATCGCGAGGCCTTTTTTCTCGAGTTTGCCGAAGCCATTGTGCCAAGACTCGAAAAGACGAAGGTTTTTGTCACTGGAGGTCTCTTGACTGTCAACGCCATGGTGAAGGCACTGGATGTGGTCGACGGGGTCGGATTGGCCCGGGCCCTCTGCGCGGAGCCCAATCTGGCCAGAGACATATTGGAGGGCAGAATCAAGACGGGAGCTGTCATCCAGATAATTGACAGACAGGACTACGGACTGACTGAAACGGTGGCGGGAACCCAGATCCGGCAGATGGGAAGGAACCAAGCCCCTATGGATCTGACAAAGGAAGACGTGGTGGAAGCTTTCCGGAAGAGCACTAGCAAGTGGGAGAGCGCATTAGAAGAGGACGGAGACAAGGCAGAGGTCTATGGCTACGTTGACCTGGAGGGTGTTGAGTTGGCTCCGATGAGCAACAGTGACAAGACCTGTAAACTCTAGGGTAGAAGTAGGATAGATCAGGTAACACCACTGTTATTCTCTCCCCGCCTTCTCCAGATTTTGTTATCAAGGACGTTGCCGAAATTAGTTTACTTGGTCACGGGTCATCCTATAGATTATTGAAAGATTTCCAGAGCGAGGGACCAACAGCCAGACTTGTTTATCCCCTCCCAATTCCATCATCTGCGCAGCAATCGTTGCCTTCTCGCTTATCAAGCTGTCTTCTCCTGATATCCGAAAAGGACTCCTTATCTCAAAGTGCTACGTTAGCATGTGGATCCCAACCATCTCTAGGCCTGTTGAAGTTTTCTAGTGGCTTTCCACTCCGAGCAGCGGCCCCAGTCGACCAGCTGCAGAAATCGAGCCCCTCGTCTTTATATTCATCCCAGTCCCGGCTGAGGGGCAGATGCAGATCTGGCTGCAAAGAATGCAAGCTGCGCCGCGTCAAATACGATGAGACATACCCGGTCTGCCTCTCCGCTGCCAAGGCCGCGGCTCAATCTGCCGGTCCTCGACGCCGTCAACACAGTGGCAGGTCGATACGCCCTGGATGATGATAGGGAGGCTGCTGCATTACTGGCTTGAGAAGGGCAGCCGGATAATGACCCTGTGCCCCGGCAACAACCCGCTGTCGTTCCCACTGCTCACACACCTTACGTCCAACCCGTCGCTTCTGCTTAACGTGCAGCGCCTGAGTGCGGGACAGGAGCACTTCTTTCAGGCGTCCAGCTTGACAACATGTCTCCAAGAAGGAGGTCTCACCATACAGGCATTGCGACACGAGATCACAGACCCTGGCCCAGTCAAACCTCCGTCCGTTCTCGCTATTTTCCCTCAGAGCGTCTCGTGGACGTGGACGGAAGATCATCCAGACAATTACAGCAAGGAGCACCTCCTAGCCGGCCGTACCTTACTAGAAAGGATGCTCGATGACCCGGAGAAAAGACACGACCGTTGGTACAATTTATGCTCGGCTGGTACCTGTACTGGGACATGTCATGTGCCTTCAGTCGAACCCCACTAACCCGCTCCTTTGAACACGGCCCAGATTTTGACACCATCCAAACCAGTCGCGGCTCTTCCCATCCAACCGTTGGCTTCTCTGCAGGACTGTTCTATTTGATCGCTTGCCTTGGTCGGCGCTGTTGGCTGGTCATGGAAACCGGAGTCAAGGACCCTATTCTTGATGCTACTTTTGAGGGGCAGCTGTTGACCTGGGAGCCCGAACACGACGACCAGAACCTCGTCCATATGAGCATCGGGTACCGCAAGCACGGACTTATCATGTTGTACACCATCTGCGGAATCCCAATTCCGGTCAGTGACCCCAGCTCCCCAGCGAAGGACAGTGTGACAGGTGCCGAAGGCTCTGGGCCTCGAATACGTGGTTTGACCATGGGCTCTCTGGGGCGTCTGTTCAGGACTTCTGTGGATGCGCCGTACCTCAGTTTCCACTCGACCCCCTTGCTAACTGCTGCCGTTGAGCCGACAGCAGAGGATGCCCAGCTGCGTATTAACGTGGTCGGCCGATTCAAAGCAATCTACTGCACCAACAGAGTAGCCGTCAATATGTGGGCGATCGAGTTACTGCAGAAACTGTGGGATCTACCTGATTGCGGAGTCCACGTAACATGGCTGGAGCTATTGATATCGAAGGAATGGACCTTCACTTTTGCTTAGGTGCTTGTTATTTACAGCTGACAAAGGGGTGTCATCGAGACGCGCCTTAGTCAAGCTCTTAGACACCCTCTACGTAGACTGTAAACTCCCCATGGGTACTGGTAGCCGACTTATTTCCAAGTATCATTCCTGACTTGCTGATTCAACCATGATCCGTGTAGCTATATACACTCTGCTTATGTACAGTCATACAATCCAGCGCCAGGAGTCTCTGTTTTGCGACATCATCGTAGACGCAAGCTCGAACTCAGATCCTCGGCCTTGGTTGAGCTGAAACATAGTCCTTGATGATCATCTCGGCGCCCTTCTCGGCAACGGCGTAGACTGTCAGCATCGGGTTGATGGACGGAATGAGTGGGAAGACACTGGCATCAACGACGCGCAGCCTCTGGACGCCGCGGACACGAAGCTGAGGATCTACGACGGCCATGCTGTCATTGTGAGTGTCGCCCATCTTGGCCGTTCCGCATGGATGAAAGACGGTGCCGTGGGTTTTGCGAGCGTAGTCGATGAGCTGCTCCTCGGTCTGGACAGCCGGGCCGGGCGCGACTTCTCGCTTGATGAGATCCTTAAAGGGAGCCGTCGCCGCGAGCTTGCGGCCAGCTCGGAGCTCGAAGAGGATTGTCTTCAAGTCGTAGTCCTCCGCATCAGTAAAATATCTGAAGTCAACCGCCGGCCGAACCTTGGGGTCGGACGACAGCAATGTGATACGGCCGCGGGAACGGGGCCTGGGGAGATTCGGAATCAGACAGTAGGCGTTCTCAGGGGCATGGTACCCATGGCGAGCCATATTATCGTCAAAACCAATCGCGAAGACGTGGAACATGGCATCCTGGATGTCGCCGTCGTCTCCCTGTGAATTCTCTGCCTCACGACGTAGGAAGAAGCATACATCCGAGTATATGACCGACTCGGGCGGAACAGGTGCCTTCATTTCCCACATCATGATGGTCTCGGCGTGGTCCATCAGGTTCTCTCCCACTCCCGGAACATCCGCGACCACGGGAATATTGAAGCTCTTGAGCTGATCGCTTGATCCAATGCCGGAGAGGAGCAACAGCCGCGGCGAATCGAAGGCACCCGCGCAGAGGATGGTCTCGACAGCCGACTTGACGGCAATCTTGCGGCCCGACTTAAGCGTCAGGCTGACTCCGGCAGCGATGTTGTCAACAAAGTTAATGCGATGGACCCAGGCGCTGGTGAGGATAGTCAGGTTTGGCCTCCTTTCCTCCCCGCGCAGAATGGGATGGATATAGGCGATGCTGGCACTGCTGCGGTAGCCATTTTGGGGGTCATGGGCTATAGCCAAATGGCCTGCGGACGGCACGATCTTGCCCGTGTGCACAACGTCCCTGTTGAAGGATTCGGTACTGGGGATACCGAAGGCCTTCTGAGCTGCTTGCAAGAGGGCCAGGTCGACCGAGTTATGGTACTTGGGCAGGATGTTGTTGACCGTGATCCGCAACTTGTCTACGAGCCTCATGATCTCGTCAAAAGTCCATCCGTGAGCGCCAGCTTCCTGCCACTTTCTCATATCATACTCGAGAGGCCGGAACGAGATGCAACCATTAATATTCGTGCATCCCCCGAGGATCCTGCCCCGGGAGTGTTGTATGAGGCTGTTTCCTGCAAGCGGCGGGTTAGCCTACCGAAGGGTGTTTCTGGATGCACGCTGTTTCTTGTTACCTTTTGGCTGAGGCACTGAGTTATATTGGTAATCATGGTCGCCTCCCCAACTGTTTACCTGGAGCTTGAGGTCGTGGAGGTAATCTTTGCCGAGGTCGCTGTCGCCACCCTCGATGAGCAGGATGCTGGCAGTGGGGAGTTCTGAAGCTAGACGGCTCGCAATGACGCAGCCCGCCGTGCCGCCTCCGACAATAACATAGTCGTAGGAGGCCTGGTTTGGCCCCAGATTCTCGACGGTGGCCATGGTGACTTCGCAAGAACACAATAATCAGACAAGGGACGAGGGGGTCCGACAGAATGCGCAATTGTCGGTCTACCTGGAACTAAAGGAATGCTCAGCCGCCGCCGAACGTGGCAGCTCTGCCCTTGCTTTTATTTTCGCAGTGGAACTTGCCTCGGTGAGGTCCGCCATAAACTCTAGTGCCACTCTATGCGGCACAACAGCACTCTCTGTACAACATAGTCCCCGAGGTGCTGCTGTCTCTGCTCCCCCGCTCGCGTTCGAGACAATTTTGGAAATATTGTCTGTGATCGTGGCGCACTGGCGAATTCCGGGCTCTGGGACGGGATCCTGGGGGACACCGCCATGCCCCCACAAGACTGTCCTCGCGTCCGGCCCCGATCGGGCAATTGGAGCCACGCCCCCCCCCCCCCCCCCCCCCCCCCCCCCCCC